>CM051008.1:8187368-8189868 GCA_027704905.1 Muraenolepis orangiensis | reverse complement strand
GTTGAAGATGAGCAGGTTCTGGGGTTGTGATGGTTCCTTGGAAGTACTTGTGGTATGTACAAGTACAGGTTGTATTGTTCAAGGTAGTCACAAACGGCACAAACGGCCCTCTCTCTCTCTCTGGCTTGGTGCTGCACCGGTGATGAGTGAGAATAACTCACTGGTGAATCAGTCAAACCTTCCGATGTCTCTTTCGTTCCTGATTTGAACATATTTGGATGGGAGGGGAAGTGGCGGGTGATTGGGAGTTATTGTAACATTGAGTGGATTACTGGTGTGATGCTGGGGCGTAGTTCTGCGATGGCACAAGAAGACTGCACTCTCCGAAGGGGTGAATGAATGACGCAGTAAAGTGGGTGAACGGAGAGAAGGATTGGTCATGATGATGATGCTGCCCAGGGTGCAGCAACACAAGATATCGCACATTGTGTCCCGCGTGTTTTCATTGTGAAAAACTGTTGAAGGACTTCATCACGTTGAGTCATGGTCGGCCTTAGTGTGAAGAGAGCCTCTCCATCTCGTCTTGTCTCATCTTATCCGTGGCGAACAGCTTCTTAGACCACTGGTAATACTAGTATTTTTTTGTTTTTCTTTCAATTATGTTTAATGTCCAGGGACCTGGTTAAAATACATCTGAAATCCAATTAATCCGAAATCAAATACATCTGAAATTCATCACACCTTGTTCTGTGTCTGTAATGTGAAGTTCACTTCCCTGTGTTGCAGGTATAGCGTATAATATAGTAAATAGTATAGTGTATAGTGGTATAGTGTATAGTATAGTGTATAGTGGTATAGTGTAAAGTATAGTGTATAGCATAGTGTATAGTGGTACAGCGTATAGTGGATAGTGGATAGTGTATAGCATAGTGTATAGTGGATAGTGGATAGTGTATAGCACAGTGTATAGTGGTATAGTGTATAGTATAGTGTATAGTGGTATAGTGTAAAGTATAGTGGATAGTATAGTGTGTGTACATGTATGTGTATATGTGTGTGTGTGAAGAAGGGTATTTGCCCGTGTGTGTGTGTGTGTGTGTGTGTGTGTGTGTACATGCTTTTGTGTGTGTGTCTTCTTGTAGTGGAAACTCTTTTGGACATTTGGTGCCATGGAATGCCTGGGCTGGACTCCACTATTTCCCCAGTGGAGCGAACCATTCAACTATCTGTACGGACGGACGGACGTGTAACCAATTGGGGCACAACAAAAAACACCAAAAAATGGTTTATTATCTGTATTATATATATATATATATATATATATATATATATGTCTCTATTTCCAATGTAGTGTTGCTTTTCATCTCAGACCACATGCTGTCGAAGGTTTATTATTCTAAGCATTTGATAAAAATGGTGAAATGAAAAAAGAAGAAATAACTCTTTGAGATGTTTCTCTCTCTCTCTCTCTCTCTCCCCTGGTTGGAATGTAACTTTAGTTTGAACTTGTGACTCATTTCTCCAACACTGACCACACCAGAGCCCTCCATGCAGTACCGACGGCAATGGTGACCTACACACCACACACACACACACACACACACACACACACACACACACACACACACACACACACACACACACCACACACACACACACACACACACCACACACACACACACACACACACACACACACACACACACACACACACACACACACACGGACGCATGTGCATTTGTGCATGCTTGTGTCACTTGTGCGCTGACACACTGTCTTTCTCCGTGGGTCCAGTCTGCAGCGGCACGCAGCTGTTTCTGCTTAGCTGTCATTGTGCCCACTGTGATGTCAGAGCCTCAGGCTTGCCATGTGATTGGCTGACGTCGGAGCGTATCCTGTGTGTCCACTGCCGTCGTGTGTGTGTGTAAGTGGGAGATCTGTGGGAATCTGTGTGTTTGCTGTGTCACATAAAGTCGGGTCAACATCCTGAGGCCGTGAAATCTCTTGAACTGAAGTACCATTAGGGGTAGATCGGTTCATAAATCGTTGTGGGAGTGGATGTGTTTGTGTTGGAAACGCTTTCTGTGGTACCATTAGCTAACAGCTCGCATTCAGAGTTGTGTTGTTTCTTCGTCAAGCACTATGAACAAGTGGAGTTTATTTTCTCCCTCGGAAGGGTTCCAAAATGACAGTTCAGTTCTACTTGTGATACAATGCATTTGATTCAAGTACAATGGAATGCTTACTCCCCATTCCCTCCCGCAGTATGCATTTTCTACAATTGTGCTAAAATGATTTAGCATTGTTATTGTTACAAGAAGAATGATGATGATTTGCAATGTTATTCTGATTGATTCATCAAATGACTATTACACTAATGAGTCTATAAAACAGTTAATTGATATGATTAAAAATGTACTGTAACAAAAGCAACACAATTTCAGATAGCAATACAACAGAGAGTTGTTTTTACCGATCAGGGATATAATAATTTTTGCGTACTGAAACTGATGATGTGTGTGACTGTGTATCTTACAATGGTCACCATGGTGAAGTTCTT
>CM051008.1:8177368-8179868 GCA_027704905.1 Muraenolepis orangiensis | reverse complement strand
TGTAAGTACATGGCAACAAGGATGATATTTCATAACTGTCTGCATATGTCATTAAAAGCATGAACATAAAGAGGATGTTCCTCTGTACTTTATTAAACATTGAAGATTGGCTATGTTTGATCCCCCTTCAGCTATATGTTACATTTTTCCACAACACAAGCCTTCCCTTGCCCTCCACTTGAGAAAGGTATGTTTGTTGGTCAAATACGACAAATACGTTGATCAGTACTGCAGGGTGTCATTGTCGTCCACCGTGTAGCTCTGGTTACCAGTACTGCCCCCCGTAGGTACCCAATATAACACTTAATTTCTCCTTTCCTCTAAGAGGTTCCCACTTGTTCCTCCCTTGTTCCCCATTGTCTGGCTTTCGTTCAACATTAAAGTGCTGGTAGGAAGTAGTATCACGTAGGACTAGTAGGAAGTAACTATTTTTTATTTGTACAGATACATACGCTGAAAGCACACTGTAAGTTGCGGTAATTGACACTGCACATTTCCTCTAAAGTTCCCACCTGCTTCTCCCTTGTTCCCCGTTGGCGGGTCACAGAGAGGCCTGGGGGGTTGACCCGGGTACAGAGAGGCCTGGGGGGTTGACCTGGGTACAGAGAGGCCTGGGGGGTTGACCCGGGTACAGAGAGGCCTGGGGGGTTGACCCGGGTACAGAGAGGCCTGGGGGGTTGACCCGGGTACAGAGAGGCCTGGGGGGTTGACCTGGGTACAGAGAGGCCTGGGGGGTTGACCCGGGTACAGAGAGGCCTGGGGGGTTGACCCGGGTACAGAGAGGCCTGGGGGGTTGACCCGGGTACAGAGAGGCCTGGGGGGTTGACCCGGGTACAGAGAGGCCTGGGGGGTTGACCCGGGTACAGAGAGGCCTGGGGGGTTGACCCCGGTACAGAGAGGCCTGGGGGGTTGACCCGGGTACAGAGAGGCCTGGGGGGTTGACCTGGGTACAGAGAGGCCTGGGGGTTGACCCCGGTACAGAGAGGCCTGGGGGGTTGACCAGGGTACAGAGAGGCCTGGGGGGTTGACCCCGGTACAGAGAGGCCTGGGGGGTTGACCCGGGTACAGAGAGGCCTGGGGGGTTGACCTGGGTACAGAGAGGCCTGGGGGGTTGACCCGGGTATAGAGAGGACTAGGGGGTTGACCCGGGTACAGAGAGGCCTTGGGGTTGACCCCGGTACAGAGAGGCCTGGGGGGTTGACCCCGGTACAGAGAGGCCTGGGGGGTTGACCCGGGTACAGAGAGGCCTGGAGGGTTGACCTGGGTACAGAGAGGCCTGGGGGTTGACCCCGGTACAGAGAGGCCTCGAGGGTTGACCTGGGTACAGAGAGGCCTTGGGGTTGACCAGGGTACAGAGAGGCCTGGGGGGTTGAACCTGGTACAGAGAGTCCTGGGGGTTGACCCGGGTACAGAGCAAGCCATGGTCCTGTGTTTGTGAGGCTCATGAGGAAGAGACTCTCATGTAGTCCTCAATGTGCCAAATCGGGATTGAATGGCTTACGTCATGGACGCTACGTCCATATCTTTTACAGTCTATGGGAGAGTGCCAGCAGGTCGCTCCGCTTGGCTGGAGGACACTAGGCAGTCTTTTCCCCTCTCTCTGTGATCTCCTGCAGTGACGGCATTGAGCTTGTTCCAGTGTTGCCCCAGCAGCAGGAAACAAACCATCGGATCGCCACAGTGACCCAAGCACCTGTCTTAAAGTGTGATGTCACTCACCTCTCACCCGCTACAGCTTTCACACACACGCACGCACACACACACACACACACACACACACACACACACACACACACACACACACACACACACACACACACACACACACACACACACACACACACACACACACACACACACACACACACACACACACACCGGTGACACATTTAACTGGGGATACCCTCACAACACAACAACTAACCCTACATACTGTACATAGAGAGAGAGACACACACACACACATAGCCACACACACACACACACACACACACACACACACACACACACACACACACACACACACACACACACACACACACACACACACACACACACACACACACACACACATACACACACATATGAAAATATACTGGCTCTCACTAATCCAATTAGGACCTTAGTCAGGCCTGGGTCTCTATAGACACATACTGATCCAATTATTGCTGGGCCGGTAAGCCGGGCATTCCCAGATCTTCCCAAGTGGAGCTGGGCCATGGTATAGGGAGGACACACACACACACACCGGAAAACTGTACTAGTATGACCGACGCACACAAACGCACACTGGAAAAAGCCTGCTAGTATGACACACACACACACACACACACACAGATATACACCCCCTCACACACGCACACGTGCAAACACTGGAACACAGAGAGAGATGAGAGCAGGGATGACCTGGGCCCACGGTGGACAGCAGCATTGTTGATTCTGGGAATGGTTTGTTTTTACCTGACTGAGTGTCGAGCCAAAAACATACAGTCACATGACA
>CM051008.1:8132368-8144868 GCA_027704905.1 Muraenolepis orangiensis | reverse complement strand
GTGTACACGGCAAGGGAAATTGGCATCCTGGCTTCCATCCACAACAATCCTTAAGACATGAGGGGGACAAAAGCAACAGGGAAGAACCGAGAGTGTTTACCCCAAAAACCCAGTTTTTGCAAAAGCTTGTCAGGGGGCCCCCCATGTGTATTGTTGTTGTTATTGGGATGTGTATTGTTGCGTCAGGGAAGAGGATGAAGAGTACATTTTTGTTCATTTGTCATTTGGTCCAGGTCTACTGTGATAAGAAGACATAGCGGTATATGGGGGTTGTGGCAGGTCAAAAGTCAAAGGGTCCAGAGAGGGTCTAGGAGCGGGTGTATTTCCCCCAGATGTGCAGCATGAAGACGGAGGCGATGAAGAGGAGACTCATCACCAACACCGGCACCGGCCCACTGTCAGAAGACAACGTCACAATCATCAATATGCGCTCATCGACACTTTCAAAATCGGCCACTCCCGTAACAGCACACACTGATTTAATTGATGAGCTTTTTAAAGCAGGAGGGGCTCTCATGGCTGCAGGTAGGCCTGAGGGAGGATGGGGAAGGGAGGGGGAGGATGTGGTAGTGGGGTGCATTGCTAAGTAGCAACATTGCCATGCCAACCGGGTCCTCCATTTGCCACCTCCTCTCCCCGACAGAAGGCTGTAATTGAGTTGACCTTTCAGAGTGAAGCCTTTAATGAAGCTTTGAGGCCCGCATCCAACGAGGGAACAAACATACATTCAATTGACAGCACTGTATGGCCCGTCTGTATACCCCTGCCTCAATTGCCGAAAGAAAAGCACATTCAATACACGGCATCGTCGACCAGCCGTGACCCAGGAGCCCAGACTGCTTCTTTAATAGTGGAGGTTTTGTGATGGAATCAAAGCTCTGTATCGTTTACAGTTATGAATATACAGGCATGAAGTTCTTAGCTGCGTGTGTGATACAAAACATTCAGCTACCGAGTTCCCCCTCAAGTTCAATCGAGTTATGAAGGTGCAGGTTTGTTGACTGGATGCAGACCCATGAAAGCTTACTTTGCCAGTACATGCATGGGTGTGCAGTGCACTGGCTTGAGTGGAGGGAGGGAGTGTTGGCGTCACTTACACTTTAAGTCCTGGCGAGTCCTCTGTGTAGAAGCGCCACATGCCCCCAGTGCCTGCTGAAGTCGTTGTCCTGCCAGCGCTGCGTGTGCTGCTGCTGGTCGCCTTCCTGTCTCACACACACACACACACATACGCCGTCACATGTTGTCCAATGCGCACATTTAATTTGAGCTTAGACATTACTGAAACAGCCATGGACGACAAAAGTTAAGGACCAACATGAGTTATATTAAAGTCTCAATAAAATTCTACTCTGTAACCATGTCAACGTAATGAATAATTTATAACCTGTGATTTGAAGATAATATATTTAATACAGTGCCATCATATATTGTATGAAATAGAGTACAATGATCTCTAGTTAGTTAGGGGGGGTGTTGATTCATTGCTACTTTATTTGTGTGATGAGATTAAACTGAGGTTAATGAGACAATGAAGAGGGCGATTACACTGCAAAATGATTACACGAGCGCCAACGAGCCTCTGATTACACACAGATTAAGACAAGAGCAACAGCATCCCTCAAATGCTGTTACTATAGTGTTTGAAATACATTACACATACCCCAGTGTGTGTGTGTGTGTGTGTGTGTGTGTGTGTGTGTGTGTGTGTGTGTGTGTGTGTGTGTGTGTGTGTGTGTGTGTGTGTGAGAGAGTATACGTATTAGGTATACAACTCTGCCAAGCTAAGTTTACATAAAAATAAAAGCCAAAGAAAATGAAAATCATAATAAAAACCAGTTATGGTACACAATATAGAGGGCAGTGTGAAACTCATCCCAATGACATCAAAACACGGTGGGGTATCTGCGTGGCATTTCAACTGAGGTGTGTGTGGGATCGAGAGTCTGCATGACAGAGGCCACAGCGTGCCACCGTACCTCTGCCTGACTGTGGAGCCTGCTGCCCGGGGAGCAACGGTCTTGCTGGGGGATCGGCCGGGAGCCCCGACGCTCGCTGAACTGGCGGCTGGTACACGCTACAGGAGAACAAACACAAACAACAACAACAACAGCATTAACACAACGACAAGCAACGTTGTTGGAAAACGAGCAGCTTGACTATTGATAGCAATATGTGCCCGTTCAATTTGATTGCTGGGAAAGGCCTTACAAGCTAGCCAGTGGTGCACCTGAATCGTGTTATAAACACAAACATACAAACGCATTACTAATGAAAATTACCTTGTAAAGAAGTTATTTATTTTAAAAGCCCTTAGTGACAGCAGACAAATGAACTGTTTTACCACTGAAACGAATGCCACGTCTGCTACAGAAGAGCTATTTTGTTAGCAAGGCAAGCTAGGTTAGATGGGCCGTGTAACAACAGACGCGTTACAACATTACAAATGAATGAAACTATACTAAGCTGGTCAACAAGATGAGAAGGAGGCACAATTCTTACCATTTTTGCTCGAATGTTCCGATGTACACTGCACTTGAAAACTTGCTTGAAGCTTGTGTCCACGTCTAACCAGAGTGGGCTGCCGGCGTTATCTCAACAAGTTGGGAAGAGAGAGATGACGCTGGTCTAAAAGGACACGACTACAACGTTGAGGCCCCCCGATAGAAGTCTAAAGAGAAGCCTGCGAATAAACAAAACCAGTGTACACACATACTCGACCGTTCTGCTAACGTAGTGGCGTACACATATTCTAAGTTCATTAGATAACTATTATAATAGTGTGAGTTGTAGCTTTATCTTCTGTAAAATGTAAATATTTAGATGTTTTATGAACGGCCAATTGTTTACCACCTTTAAATGAGAGCCGACGTGTCCTACAGGAAGCAGTTGTCATACATAGAGGAATTAAGCGCCATTTTGGTTCCTTCAGGATCCATAACACATCGGATCTAATAGGACATCTGGATCCATCATGGCGCACTCACATCACAGTTGCAACGTAGTGCAGAGAAACATTGACAGGGATTTGGTTTACACTAAGGTCTCAAACTAGAGCTTTCAAAAGTTGTCAGTGAAAAGGTGCATTGTGGCGATCTAGAGGTAACATTTACAGCGTTTTTATTTAACATTTATTTCACAAATGAATGTTCATAGGAGTGTTTCCTCTGTGGTTGACGTAGACACCTATGTCAACATGTAGATGTCTCACTGTGATGCCCATTCCATTTGAAAAGCACTTGAATTAAAACGATTTATATCTTCGCTTTTATGTTTCTTGTACACATAGATACATAACATAAGAGCTTGCGTTAGAATACAACGAGAACGACCTCTCGGCTTGAGAACTTTGCTTAAACTTCAAGAGTGATGTTTACAATTGACTTTGAATAACATGGCTATTATATGTTATAACCTCAGAAGAATCGGGAGACACAACTTTGTACACAAATGAGTGTAGTACATCTAATTGCGTTGGTTTTGTTGCCAGGATGGCACGGGTGGTGTTTCTTCATCCCGACCTGGGAATAGGTGGAGCAGAACGACTGGTGGTGGACGCTGCTGTAGCCCTGAAGTCCAAGGGGTGTAGCGTCCAGTTGTGGACCGCTCATTATGATCCTTCGCATTGCTTTTCCGAGACCCTGGACCCCGATTTACCAGTGGTGGGTACACACGGCTTTGATCTATAATATAGTTTGATCTGTTATATAGGCACATTTTTCTATTTGGACTCTTTATCTTGTCAAGTTACACAGTAACCACATCAAACCCTGTGTTCCCTGCTCATCTAACAGGTGTGTGTAGGTGACTGGCTGCCCACTAGTATTTGTGGCTACCTGCATGCCCTGTGTGCCTACCTGAGAATGATCTATGTGGCTCTGTACCTGGTCTTTTTTAGCGGATTGGAATATGACGTCATCTTCTGTGATCAGGCAAGTCCTCATACCTATCTCCATTGGAGCACTGTTTTTTTGCATACTTTTTATTATTATAACCAACCAAGTCATGTTATTTCGGACGGTAAGACATTAATTATTCCCATGGATAAAAACAATTCCCTGTTTTTCCAGGTGTCTGTGTGTATTCCAGTGTTGCGTTTGGCCCGTCAGCGGAAGAAGGTTCTGTTCTACTGCCACTTCCCAGACCAACTCCTCACCCAGAGGAAGTCAGTGCTGAAGAAGCTGTACCGCGCTCCCATTGACTGGATGGAGGAGCGCACCACTGGAATGGCTGATATGGTATGGATGGGGAAATAAGGGTTACAGGGAAGCCTTTTGCCGATTTGTATTTAGGGTTAAATCCCCCACCAAAAGGTCCCCCGATTTATCCCTCGACGGTATTGGCCCCTAACTGACAGGTAGACTCCCTGTTTATAAATGACCTGTAGCTATATTTACTGAAAGTTTTTTTATTTACTTTTTTCGTCATGCTAAATAAAACAGACAGCATTGACTGTGTGTTATAAAACAAGTTTGTTAAACAAAACATTATATATATAATGTTTTATAAAACAAAACGTGAATAGGTACAAAAATGGGGGGGTGACAAGAATAGGTTGCTGAGCCTTTCATCAAAGAGACATTTACATTTACATTTACATTTAGGACATTTGGCAGACGCTTTTATCCAAAGCGACTTACAAGGAGTACATTGTTGAAGCAGACAATAGCATAACACTGAGGTACGCAAACATAAAAATAGAGCAGTTCACAAGCATTCATATTAACAAGATGAATAACACAATTTCGTACTGCCAGGTCACCTGCTTAAGTAGCTGTGATAAGAGCGTGTTATCAACATTAAGGATATACACTTGCTAGAATATACAACATGCTAAGAGCTATTAATGTCAGGACTTAAGCAAGTTAGGGGTTCACAAAGGAGAAGGAGGGTTCATGGAGAGTCCAGGTGGACTCTGAACAGGTGGGTCTTTCTCGTGGGACTTTCTCGTGGGACTCTGCCGTCCTGACATGAGACGGGAGTTCATTCCACCACTGTGGAGCCAGAGCCGTGAAGAGCTGGGTCTTGGAAGAGCGATGCTTGGTTGTTTTCAGTGAAGGTCGAACAAGTCGCCTGGCAGAAGTTGAGCGGAGCGCTCTGGCTGGGATGTAGGGCTTGACCAACGTTTGGAGGTAGGTTGGGGCAGTTCCATTGACTGCCCTGAAGGTCAGTACCAGAGTCTTGAACTTGATGCGAGCATTTACTGGAAGCCAGTGGAGATCGCGGAAGAGAGGGGTCACGTGGGAGAATTTTGGTAGGTTGAATACCAGGCGTGCTGCTGCGTTCTGGATGCGTTGGAGGGGCTTGGTTGCAGAGGCGGGGAGTCCCGCCAGGAGAGAGTTGCAGTAGTCGAGGCGGGTGATGACGAGCGCTTGGACCAGGATCTGCGCCGCTTCACGTGTGAGGAAGGGCTGGATCCTGCGGATGTTGTAGAGGGCAATTCTGCAAGATCGGGCCACCGCGGTGACGTTGGTATTGCAGGACAGCTGGTCATCTAGCACCACACCAAGGTCTCTTGTTGTGGTTGAGGGGGAGACTTGGGTGTTCTCGATGGTGACCAGTAGGTCTATCTGAGGGCAGTCTTTCCCCGGTATGAAGAGGAACTCAGTCTTGTCGGCCAGGCATTTAGAGATGTGTGTTGCGATTTGGGTTTCTGAGGGGGGAAAGGAGAGAAACAGTTGAGTGTCATCTGCATAGCAGTGATAGGAGAAGCCATGAGATGTGATTACAGAGCCTAGAGATTTAGTGTAAAGAGAAAACAGAAGGGGTCCCAATACTGAGCCTTGGGGGACTCCGGTGTCCAGGGTGCAGGGTCTGGACAGGGAAACGTTCCATGTGACCTGATAATTGCGATCTGCGAGGTAGGAGGTGAACCAGGATAACGCAGTTCCATCGATTCCAAGCTCGGCGAGAGTGGAGAGAAGGATCTGGTGGTTCACTGTGTCGAACGCCGCAGACAGGTCGAGAAGGATCAGTACTGATGAGAGGGACGAGCTTCTGGCATCACGAAGAGACTCTGTCACTGCGAGCAGTGCCGTCTCCGTGGAGTGCGCAGCCTTGAAGCCTGACTGGTGAGGGTTGAGTAGGTTGTTCTGGGAGAGATAGGATGAAAGTTGTGAGGAGACCGCACGTTCAAGGGTTTTGGACAGGAATGATAGGAGAGATACCGGTCTGTAGTTTTGGACATCAGTGGTTTGATTCTGGCAGTCTTGAAGGCGCCGGAAACAGGCCTGCATCAAGGGAGGTGTTAATTAGGGAGGTAAGGAAGGGAAGGATATCGCCCGAGATGTCCTGGAGAAGAGAGGAAGGGATTGGGCAGGTGGTAGGGTGGTTACAGCATGTCACACAGTTTGTTAACTTCATCAGGGGAGAGGGGGTTGAAACAGGTAAGGTTAGCGGGGGTGGGAGAAGAGGGAGGGAGGAAAGCGGTGGGGGTGAAGGAGGAGGTAATGTCGTTCACCTTCTTCGTAAAGAAGGTGACAAAGTCATCAGCTGAGAGGGAGGGGGAGGGGAGGGGAGGGGGGGTTGAGGAGGGAAGAGAGACTCTGAGAATATTCAGATACCCAGCATATGTCCTAGTAGGCTGTGGACATTGAGGAACAAACCCTTCCCACTGTCCTGTCCTGTGTCAAAAAAAACGACAACATCGAGTCTTTGCCTTTTTTTTAATAAACATTATGTATGACAGCATTGTGTTGAGTAAAGAGTAAAGAGTGTGACTTAGGAGAGTAGCCAAGCGATGATGGCTGACCCCCACTGACAATTCCTTTTCAATGATTGGTGTGAATCACTCCTCATGAAACTCTCTTTCTCTAGATCGTAGTGAACAGTCAGTTCACAGCCGGGATCTTCAGGGAGACCTTCCTCAGCCTGACGCACGTCCAGATCGACGTGCTCTATCCTTCCCTCAACACGCTCAACTTCGACTGCCCATCCAGGGAAGCTCAGGACCTGGCCGGCCTCCTGCCCGAGGGCACCACCTGCACGTTCCTGTCTCTGAACCGCTACGAGCGCAAGAAGAACCTGGGCTTGGCCCTGGAGGCCCTGGCGGCCCTGCGGAACACACTGTCCTCTGCCCAGATGGCGGGCGTCCACCTGGTGGTGGCGGGGGGCTACGACGAGCGCGTGGCCGAGAACGTGCGGCACCACACGGAGCTGAAGGAGCTGGCCGACCGCCTGGGCCTGGAGGGCCGCGTGACCTTCCTGCGCTCGCCTTCGGACGGCCTGAAGGTGGCGCTGCTGCGGGGCAGCGCGGCCGTGCTCTACACCCCCAGCAGGGAGCACTTTGGGATCGTTCCCGTGGAGGCCATGTATTGCTGCTGCCCCGTCATCGCCGTCAACTCGGGGGGCCCGCTGGAGAGCGTTGGTGATGGGGAGACGGGTTTCCTGTGCGAGCCCACAGCTGATGCCTTCTCCGAGGCCATGGCGAGGCTGTGCAGGGACCCCCAGCTCCGCAGGGACATGGGACAAGCTGGGAGAAAGCGGGTGCAAGATAAGTTCTCCCTGCAGGCCTTCTCAGACCAGCTGCATGGGTACATCCTCAGGCTGAGCCAGTGATTCCATCACTGAGGCGGAGATGAGATGAGAGGGGTGGGGGGATGGGGGGGGTCTCATTGGTCTTAGGGTTGTAGTGGAGGGAATAGAGAAACTCTGAAAAGCATTAACTGGCCTCAGCTTTGATCTAGTTCCCTGGAGCAGCGTTATCTGTCATTACACTGTGAGACTGGGGGTAGAGGGGCCAAGTACAGGTGTGTGTGTGCGTGCGTGCATGCGTGTGTGTGTGTGTGTGTGTGTGTGCGTTTTGGCAGAGGTGATGGAAGTGGTTTAAAGGCTCTCTGCCTGTGTCTGTATGTATTAGCACACACACACACACCTGTACATTTATCAGCCTGTGTGTGTGGGAGGTGATGAAGAGGTGCAGAGGCAGGGGGCTCTCTGGTGGAGGATATTATGAGGACTCTAAGGACAATTAATCAGCATTCCCCTGGAGGGGTTGCTGAGAGGAAGAAGGACGGAATCTCTGTACCAATTAAGAAAAGACTAACGAGTTTACCCATCCTGCCCCTGGAAAAATGCCACCGTGTCTGCGTGCGTGTGTATGTGCATGTGTGTATGTGCGTGTGAGAGAGAGAGAGAGAGAGAGAGAGAGAGAGAGAGTGCAGCAGCAGTGTGCACATGTGTGCAACCGCAAACAAGAGCCTAACAAATGACCGTCGCGAAAATAAATTGATCGGTGGAATGAAATGTTGCGCACGGTTCTTTTGTCTGGCCCCCGTCTGGTGTACCGCGGGAAGAGGCGGAGGAATGTGGTCGAGGAGCAGCGGCGGCAGCAGCCAGCGCCGGGCAGCCCACACGGCCCCTGATCGATACCCGGGATGCCTGCCGTAACGCCTCCCAGAAGCTCCCCTTGTCCACGCCGCCGTGGACAAGAGGAGGGCCACGTCCCTGTCTGGGATGGCGGCGCCGGGCGCTATTAGCGGGCCGATAAGGCGGATGTGTGTGTGTGTGCGCGCGTCTGGGTCGTTATCAGTGGGGAAGAGAGGCAGAAGGTCACCATGTCTAGGTCACCGCTTTCCTACTGTATGGCCGCTCATGTATTGACATTCCTGGAGAACTCTTGATGAACAAGGGGGGGGGGGGATAGGGACATAGTTTCCTAACTCTTGGGTAGTGGTTTGTTTTTGTCTTGTTTTCTCGCTGGCCTTTAATAGCGGTTTACGTAAGACTTTTAAAAGTGAGGGACGAGGCTCAGAAGCGCTGTTCATGCCATCACATTTGGCTCTCTTTATTGAACAAGTAAGTTGGTGTGTTGGGCAATGTGTGACTATACTTTGAGGTCTACTGATTGGTTATTATTCATTGTATCAGCAAGACATGGGTTTGGTCTTTACAAATCTTCACAACTTCGATTCGGACACGACCACAATATCGGCATCCTTTGTCTTGTAAGGAATTTAAAAACATGTCAGTGGAAAATTAGAGAATTAAATAAATACAAACTAGCGGTTGGAATGGTATCAATGGTTCTGGCGCCATTGCATTGCGTAAACACATTCGCACACACAATAATAATAATTAGAATTATAATAAATCCTTTGTGCAGTATCAGTTAAGTTATAAATAACATTCAAAAACACACACACACACACACACACACACACACACACACACACACACACACACACACACACACACACACACACACACACACACACACACACACACACACACACACACACACACACGCGCGCGCTCATGGGTCGGCCGAACCCACCTTGGTGCACACGGCACGTCCGTACGAACGTGAACGGTGAACTGGTGGTGGAGCCTGGGCCTGGCAGCGGTACGTGAGCAGCTCTTGCGGGCCGGGCCAGAGCCGGTGCTTGTGGTTGTTCACCCGGACTCGGGTGAGGGTTCCTGGGGGGACTCTGATCTCCGCGATGCGCTGCCTGCGGATGCTGGTCCTTTTCAGTTGGAGGAGGAAGCTGAGTCTCAGCATGGCGTTCTCTTTCTTGAAGTGAAAGAGAGGTTGTAGTCTCTCTTAAAAGTTACCACCTGAGTATGATGATCAGTTGTTCAGTTCAGATGAGATGTGTTGAGACATTTTGTGTCTGGTCAACACTAAATGTTTAACTTTTTATATATATATAATATATATATTTATATATGAACAGTATAATATTAATATATATAATTATAGTCTTTGCAAATTTTGCAATTCCAGATATATAAAATACATAATCTGTTTATAATCTGTTTATTCAAATATTTTTTATTAATACCATTACAACCAAAAACTGCAGAACTAAGGCGAGAGCTTAATTTCAGACAATTTCCTTTTGTTGAAGAATATTTCTTTAATATGAAAGCAAAGGCAATATCACTTTAAATGAATGACAATGCATTAACACTACTAAACAGTCAATTCAATGTTTCACCTCCAACGCCAAAACGAACCACGTGGCCATCCCCGTCATAGACACCCCAACACGAGAGGCCCGTCACGTCTCCCAGCTGTGCTTAGTGCTTCGGAAACATTCCCATCAATCTAGAGTTTAAACGAAAACTAACTTTTTGTTCTACTTTTGTTTAGTTGTAACACAATACCAACAATACCCTGTTTTAGGTTGTATTTCCTTTTTCTTTGTCATATCAGTTAGAGTATAGCACTACCACTGCAGGGCACTTACAATCAAGATGATAATGTTACTGTTACAGATAGACTAACTGGATTAAAGTCACAAACATTTACAGATGTACAATTAATTAACAAAAAATCCCAACTTCCTGATAACATCAATACAATCTCATTATGATAGATGGAGTGAAACGATTCAGGAGAACATTATAAACATTAAATAAGTGTATAAAATAAAAGAATGAGAGACCCAGCCAAATATACAGCCAACGCATATAATACACTTTATTTAACATTCACTACCTGAAAGGTATCCAATGAAACGCATTTCATAACAAAACCAAACAAAATATACACCCCATACACATTGACATTTACACTAATGTCAAGTTCTGACTTGTTTCTTCTGTATTTGTGTGAAATAGCTATTCCACGTTCCATGGTGATATGATATCTGCATGCAGCGTACGTCAACAGAGAAACTATGGTCCGATTGAGTTGTTATATACCTGATGGATACCTTGGCAGTATCAGTCTAAAGATTGGAAGATGATGAGCAACGCTATTAGCTTTCATATAAAATGGCAGTGACTTTGATAAGAACGATACAGTTGTTATTATTATTATGTAAGTGGTTGAATTGATATGGCGACCTTGGTTGTCCTTTTGGAGGTTTGAGGTTTTATTTTAAGTTGAACGTAATTTCCCTTCCTTCCATTAAAGCCTCTCTCTCTCTCTCTCTCTCTCTCTCTCTCTCTCTCTCTCTCTCTCTCTCTCTCTCTCTCCTCTCTCTCTCTCTCTCTCTCTCTCTCTCTCTCTCTCTCTCCCCCCCCCTCTCTCTCTCTCTCTCTCTCTCTCTCTCTCTCTCTCCTCTCTCTCTCTCTCTCTCTCTCTCTCTCTCTCGCTCTCTCTCTCTCGCTCTCTCTCTCTCGCTGTACCACTCCATAACATATAAGTCACATGGATATATACTGTTTAAAGGGTTTTATGTTATGCAAAATGCATATGTAAATATGACAAGTATTGAAGTGTGTGTGTCAGTGTGTGTGTGTGTGTGCATGCATGTGTATATTTCAATGTATATGTGCATGTGCAATGTATATTTTATTACATTGATTTATATATATATATATATATATATAGCTCTTTTTCTGTGCTGACATATTGCATTTTGTGTAGCTCAGTGTAGCTCAGTGTAGCGCGGTCGCCTCACAACCGGAAGGTTGCTGGTTTGATCCCCGCCGCCTCCTCCTAGCAAAAGCTGTCGAGGTGTCCTTGAGCACGACACCCTAACCCTAACTGCTCCTGACGTGCTGGCTGTCTCCTTGCATGGCTGACTCCGCCGTCGGTGGTTGAATGTGTGTATGAATGGGTGAATGTGAGACTTGATATGTAAAGCGCTTTGAGTAACCATTGGTTAGAAAAGCGCTATATAAATTTACCATTTTATATATTGCATTTTTATATATTTAACTTTATACAGTTTACACTTGTGTGTGCGTGTGTGTGCAGGGGGGTGAGGAAGGAGGGAGCTGTCAGAAGGGCCCTGCTGCTGGGCCTGGTGATAAAGGCAGACCCTGCGGAGGATCCAACGTCCAGCTCTGAGACCTGAGACCAGAGACCAGAGATGATCTAAACAAACCAGCTTTCAGCTCTCTTGCATACAGATGGAGTCTGACATGGATGTGGTCCTCCTCCTCCTCCTCCTCCTCCTCCACCTCTTCCTCCTCCTCCTCCTCCTCCTCCTCCTCCTCCTCCTCCTCCTCCTCCTCCTCCTCCTCCTCCTCCTCCTCCTCCTCCTCCTCCTCCTCCTCCTCTTCCTCCTCCTCCTCCTCCTCCTCCTCTGTCTGGTCTTTTTTTCATAACCTGCCCCTCACTTTAAGTCACATATGGTGCTGACTCCATCTAATTCCTCCACCCCACCCCCCACGTCCCTGGGCCCTGTGGTGTGGATGGTGGTGTAGAGAGCACAGTGTGTCTGAGCAACGGTGATAACCGGCACCCAGGTGCCACCGGCGCTCCGCCCTTAATTAATTAATGAGACCGCAGGCCTGCATTTTCCATTCCACCAGCGACTGGGGGGGGGGGGGGGGGGGGGGGGGGGGGGGGGGTTGTTGGAGGAGGGAGGTGGGGCCACGAGGTCTCTAAGAGGAATGGGGATGTTTAGGTTGAGGTTTTGAGTGTGTGTGTACAAGTGTGTGTGTATGTGTGTATGTGTGTGTGTATGTGTGCATGTGTGTGTATGTGTGCGTGTGTGTGTGTGTGCGTGTATGTGTGCGTGTGTGTGCGTATCTGTGTGTGTGTGTGCGTGCGTGTTCACGTATCGTGAGTGTGTGTGTGCGTGTGTGAGTGTGTGTGTGAGCGT
>CM051008.1:8114868-8124868 GCA_027704905.1 Muraenolepis orangiensis | reverse complement strand
GTGTGTACCTGTGTACGTGTGTGTGTGTGTGTGTGTGTGTGTGTGTGTGTGTGTGTGTGTGTACCTGTGTACGTGTGTGTGTGTGTACGTGTGTGTGTATACATTTTTCGAGTGTGGCCCTTTGACCACTGACCGAAAGACACACCTAGGAGAGTGTGTGTGTGTTTGAGAGAGAGTGTGTGTGTGTGTGTGTGTGTGTGTGGATGTGCAGTTGACTGAGAGGAAGGGGGCGGGGGGTGGGGTATTTGCAGACAAGAGCATGCCAATAGTGCTTACTCCTCACTGTGATGAAGGGATGCCTGACAGTTGCTAGATGAAGTCTAGGGGGGAGGGAAGCCCAACAGATCACGGGAAACAGATACAGTTCATGACTCTGTTGCCTCAGTTTGGTGTGTGCGTGTGCGTGTGTGTTTGTGTGTGAGTGAGAGAGTGTGAGTCTGAGTGTGTGTGTGTGTGTGTGTGCACGTGCACGTGCGTGCCTGTGTGTGTGCCTGTGTGTGTGCCTGTGTGTGTGTGTGTGTGTGTGTGTGTGTGTGTGTGTGTGTGTGTGTGTGTTAAAAACAGAGGTAATAGCTTGGTGTTAAGTGAGTGTGAGTCGATAAGTGATTTAGCTGTCTCGCTAGGATGAGATGGAAGGTGTCAAACACAGAGGGTACAGCAAGCAGACTGCAGTCTGGAGACGTCGCTCCAGTGACCCTCACGGAGCAGCCTCCCCCCGGAGGTCTGCTTCTCAAAAGCCGCTCATCATCATAGGCACATAAGACAGACATAGACGTAGATCAGACTAGGGGATGTCATTTCAACATAAACAAGAGAGCAGGATTGAAGGGGCGGAAGTTAAGTACGCCGGAGGACGTGTCCTCAAGGAAGGGGTTTACTGACTGACAAGACTGTGTACCGATGTGTACTATGTACTGA
Organism: Muraenolepis orangiensis; assembly: GCA_027704905.1. Taxonomy (NCBI): domain Eukaryota; kingdom Metazoa; phylum Chordata; class Actinopteri; order Gadiformes; family Muraenolepididae; genus Muraenolepis; species Muraenolepis orangiensis. The sequence continues at coordinate 8,123,950 of CM051008.1, read as the reverse complement.
TGCCCTAAATATTAGTGTGTGTGGTTTGATGATGATAATAATAATAGTGTATGTGGCTCGGTGTGACTTGGACACAGATACATATATATATATATATATATATATATATATATATATATATATATATATATGTATGATATACATATTACAAAGTTCAACGATCATACAAAAATATACTGTATGTGTGTGTGTGTGTGTGTGTGTGTGTGTGTGCGTGTGTGTGTGTGTGTGCGTGTGTTTGTGTGTGTGTGCGTGTGTGTCCAGCTGAAGCCCCATCGTACTGCCTGAGCGTGGACGCGTGATGGTCGGCTGGCGGACGGATCTAAACATGCACTCACAGCGGGTGTGTTCCAGAAGCCATTGTTCTCCTGTCACCGACTTGTTTCCCAGGAGACACACGGCTGACATTTAGCAGACCCCCCCCCCTCTCCCCTCTCCCCCCCCCCCCCCCCCCCCTCCCCCAAACCCAGCCCTGTCCTCTGTCTTCTACTGCTGCCATCGTCCCCTTGCTCATTCTCTGTCACTCTTTCCCTCTCTGGCATGATGAGTAGGGACAGGTGTGCGTGCGTGCGTGTGTGTGTGTGTGTGTGTGTGTGTGTGTGTGTGTGTGTGTGTGTGTGTGTGTGTGTGTGTGTGTGTGTGTGTGTGTGTGTGTGTGTGTGTGTGTGTGTGTGTGTGTGTGGTGTGTGGAGTGTGAGTGTGATGTGTGGAGAGAGAGAGAGAGAGAGAGAGAGAGAGAGAGAGAGAGAGAGAGAGAGAGAGAGATGGAGGCAAACTGTATGTGTGCGTTAATGAGTATCCCTTTAAGGTTGTTAGGATAACACAGGTAAGCCCAGAGTCCCTCATTACCCAGCATGCAATGCCCCCCCACACAGAATGGTAATTGGGGAAAAATAAAGAGTGCAAGAGAGAGAGAGAGAGAGAGAGAGAGAGAGAGAGAGAGAGAGAGAGAGAGAGAGAGAGAGAGAGAGAGAGAGAGAGAGGGGAAGTGGGGAGGGAATTAGTGAGAGAGGTGGTGGTAGTGGTTGTGTTAGAGAGGGTGGTGGAGAGGGGGTGGTGTCAGTGGTGGTGGTGCTGGAGATGGTGTTAGTGGTGGCGGTGTTAAAGGTGGTGTTAGTGGTGGTGGGAGTAATAGCAGGATAAACGGCAGCTAATTGGGTGAGTCGGGATCAAGAGGATCAATTGATTAGGGTGATCTGTATTTGCCAAGAGAGACAGGCTACACACACACACACACACACACACACACACACACACACACACACACACACACACACACACACACACACACACACACACACACACTGATCTGTGTACTATAAAAAAACGTCAGCGATGTCCGTTTCCACCTGAACAAGCTCCTCGTCGGTGATGCGACACTAGCATCACCTACAGGCGACAGGTATGAACTGACATTATTAAGTCTGGTACGTGGCAGAACCTAGACGATTGGCAAGTGGGTGTGTGTGTGTGTGTGGGTGATTTATTTTCTATCTGCTGGATAAACATAATAAAGTCTTACCATTTATTTCCTAGGGTGGTCATTTTAGAACCGGAACACCACAGTTGTGACAAAGTTGACTAAACCTAATCCTACAGTGAAAGTGGTGATCAGCCATGTTATATATGTTATATATTATATGTAACATGTTCAAATGCCTTGTGTGGAGAAAAGGTATGGAGATCAGATGAAAAACACAATATTTAAGATTAAGGAAAAGTTGTAAATCGGTTAGATTTTAGCCGAACCCTGGAGGAAGGACTATCCAAGCCTATATTATTTGGTTTTTATCATATCATCAACTATAGGTCTGAAATAACGTATTTTCTTTTAGGTTTAAGCTAGGTCTACCTTGTAGGAGATATACATTATCAGTACAACTGTAGGCCTTTTATTAGCCTATAGGTCTACTGGTCCTGGTATCTGTAATTTGCCTGATTCTGCTATTTTTGTATATCGATCATTGATAGATGGAATTTGAAAGTAGCAACATGTTAGTTTAGACAAAATTATTTGAATTATATTTTGAATTGTCGTTTGCAAAATGTGCTTAGTGAAATTATAAATAGATAGATAGAAACTAAGAGAGAAAATATTATTGTTTTGCCAGGTTTGTTCCACATAATCTAATCTAGATTGCTGTTGACTATACCATGCCATTTGGTGGACGTTTGTAAGGCCTTACCTTACTGTCAGCCTATAGGCCTACATCTAGTCTCAGCATGGCTCCAGTGAGAACGGCCCAGTGAGAAAGTATCTGCCTTATCACACACTAAACAGAAGCATGCACAGTTGTGTTGCGGTTTTGTTAAGCATACGACTCACAGTTCACAGAAAATCATGCGTTTAAAATAATCACAACAAAATAACGATCTTATCTCAGAGTACTCGTGTAGACACCAGCGGACTTCTAGCACCATCAAGTGGTAGATATGTGTACAACACCTGAAACGCAAGTGCTGTGTATTAAGGTTATTGGGTGTCTATTTACATAAAGGGCAGGTAGTTTCATCTTGATGTAGTCATTAAATCGAAACTAGAAAAATAAAATAACAAAATAACTGAATGAATACATGAATACAAACATGAATAATACAAAAATACGCAATCTAAGAGATTATATATTTTGCATAAGATATAATCAAAAACACCATTAGATCATATCAAGTAATATCTGTAAGGAAATATATTAGGCATTTATTTTAATTTTAAACTAATATCATGACAACTGCGCACGTTCATTCTGTAGGCCTAAGTGATCGACCACAAATAATGGTTATCCATCCATTATCCATGTAAGTAGCACTGTATAACTCAACATCGTGTTCACACAGTTTAGCCTACTTTTTTTCGACATTAAGTTGATCCATGTTCGAATAACGTATTATTTATTAATTATGAATTTATTTATTTGTATTCAATTTTCAGGCTTTTTGATAGTTCATGACTTATTCTTCAGTTATTCTTCACACGAAAATATATTATATATAGGTCTAATAGATGATTGAGGAGACAAATTCATGTTTAACCTGCTGTTTTTCCATCAAATCAGACCAGAAGACAAGTGAAACTGAATGATCATCGTCCACGTCGCGGCTCCCTATTGGACAGCGGCGGACTGGATACCGAACAGAGAGGGTCGGTCCATACGTCAGAATATCATCTGGAAAAGACTACCACTGACTTGTGTACGGATTAGAAAGACAGCCGTTGATGCGCTGGGATCAGTTTCCCACGGGGATTAAACATGCCATTGCCAAAATAGATAGATTACAATATCTATCTAATTTAGGCTTTTTTTTTCCTCGAGTGCCCTCGTCGTAGACCATCACAGTGCGCCCGAACGACAAAGGAAAACAACAACGTATAAACGTATAAACAAATGTATACAACATATAGGCTTCCGTTAACGATGAGGCTTTCTTTCTCGCGTTTTGCATAGACAAGCTACTGCTGCTTTTTGGCTATGATTTCACTGCGGCATCTGGTCCAGTATGGGTGCTAATGAGCCACACCGTTTGGCTGGGAGTCGCGCCGAGCCCCACCGACGAGGGGGCGCTCCGGAGCGGCCACGGAGACCACGGAGAACCGGGCCACAACGAGCACCGTAAGGACTCGTACGGCACATTCGCCTCCGAGTTCCTCGAATCGAGGCACCTGTCAGACGACGGTAATTGGCTAATCATCTAACTGTATGTTAGATTAAGAAGAACAACTACAGGGGAATATGAATATTGGCTTTATGACTGTGATGGTAGCGAAGGTCTCTCTTAACGTTGTGTCGCCGGTTGGGTGGGCTATGTTGACATATGATGTAGGCTACTACCACTCATAACGTAACTTGAATTATACTGCTGCTTGTACCTCAGTGACAGATGCCGTCACACACACGGGGCCTTTTCAGCACCCAGGCCAGCTCCCCCACTAGTCGCTGGCCTTTCTCCATCCTCGTTGTGTATACATATACTCTCTCTCTCTCTTGCTCTCTCTCTCTCTCTCTCTCTCTCTCTCTCTCTCTCTCTCTCTCTCTCTCTCTCTCTCTCTCTCTCTCTCTCTCTCTCTCTCTCTCTCTCTCTCTCTCTCTCTCTCTCTCTCTCTCTCTCTCTCTCTCTCTCTCTCTCCATCTGTCTTCATTTGTGCACCATTGCCTGCAGATCCTTTATACCCTGTCAACAAGCGGGTGAAATGAAGCCAACTGGTTATTTTTGCCTAACACAGTGTCTTTATGTCTTTGTTGCAGGGTATCCTTTCCCCACTGCCCCACCGGTGGATCCCTTTGCAAGGATCAAAGTGACCGACTGCGGAGTGACAAAGGGCTGTATCAGGTCAGTATCTCACTAGCCCATCTATTGCTTCCTATGGCTTGTATCTCTCTCTCTCTCTCTGTCCCTCTTACCGAGTTCCCCAGGGTTCTCTTTATTTAAATCTCAGTCTCCCAGAGCTGGAAAGGTCTTAAAGGACCATACCGTTGTTACTTTGTCATTCATCACATTGCCGAAGTGTACAATAGGAGTTAATGCGCTGCTTTCCTTTTGATTTACCACTACATGTTGTGTGTGTATAGGTGAAGATAGATTTAATGCTTCATAAGCTGTCATCATGTAGCTTATTCAGTGACACCCACGTGTGCTTTAAACAATACTAGGATTTGTACATTTGGTTGTCAGTAGATCCTTTACCCTTACATAACATATATTAATGTGTATGTTCTCTTAATACATGAACAGCGATGAATAACATTTAGATAAGCACAAAAGCATTTCTGAAACATTTTCAAACATAAACTCTTAAACCCCCGTTACTCTGTCAATGTCCAACATATTGACCCATTGGCAGAGTAGTGTTTACACACAATTCACCATATGTATGTATCATCCATTAGTCACTTTATTGTTGTGTACAGTATTCGTTTAGTATTGTGTTGTTTATAGTATCTAGTATAGTACACAGTAAAGTATATAGTGTTGTTCATAGTACATAGCATTGCATATCATTGGTAGTATATAGTGTTGTTTACCGTATAGAATTGTTTAGTATAGTATAGTATTGTATAGTTTAGTATAGTATTGTTGTAGGAGATTCATACTTTGGGAGGGAATGGGGAGTAAGCGTTCCATTGTACTTGTAGCAAACGGCAATGAAAGCATCTTGAATCTTGAATCTTGGACACGTTCCCCCTCCCCTGCAGGTACGGCAAGCCGGGCTGCCACGCGGACACCTGCGACTACTTCCTCAGCTACCGGCGCATCGGCACGGACGTGGAGTACGAGATGAGCGCCGACACTGACGGCTGGGTGGCTGTGGGCTTCTCCTCCGATAAAAAGATGGTGTGTGTGTGTGTGTGTGTGTGTGCACCGAGATTCCGATTCCGATTTTTATGATTTTTAAGTACAATGGAATGCTTACTCCCCATTCCCTCCCGCAGTATGAATTTCCTACAACAATACTATACTATACTAATACTATACTATACTACACTAAACAACCCTTAAATACTCTCTCTGGTTTGATTATCCTGCTGTTATGTCCGGGCATTCAACATACTTTAGGTTATAAACATTGTTTTAAAACTGAGTACCATGGGTATATTCCACAATACATTTTGTCGTATACTTGATTCAATATGATAAATTGCAGAATCGTCAAATACTACATTATACTAGAATTAGGCATCTGAACACATCATTAGTATTTAATCATCATCATCATTAGTAGTTCAAATCTTCAAATCTTCTCCTTCTCATTATCCTCCGTCATAATGACATTTTGTAGGACACACCTATACAGAATACATAAAGGATGATGTACTGCTACTTAACGTGTTGCAGCAGTACAATCATTCGTAATCTCACTGTTCCTTTCTTGAACCCTTTTCTAATATCATTTAACCCCCCCCCCCCCCACCCACCCCCCACACACACACACACACACACACACACACACACACACAGGGAGGAGACGACGTCATGGGCTGTGTCCATGACGACAATGGGCGCGTGCGCATCCATCACTTCTACAACGTGGGCCAGTGGGCCAAGGAGATCAAGCGGAATCCGGCCCGCGACGAGGAGGGCGTCTTCGAGAACAACCGGGTGACCTGCCGTTTCAAGCGGCCCCTGTACGTCCCCAGGGAGGAGACGCTGGTGGACCTTCACCTCTCCTGGTATTACCTCTTCGCGTGGGGGCCGGCCATACAAGGTATGTTCTAACACCCACACAAGAACAACACTTTTGTCCAAAATATGTGATTTATTAAAAAAAAATTGGAATAGAAAAGTTTTAAATCCATATTTTGATGGAATTAAAGAGAGGTTAATACATAACCGCCACCTTTGATACAGGTAGAGGTTAATGGCATGTTATTTAGGAGCAGGTAGGACCTACAACTGAACTCAACTACAAGATACAAGATACAAGATATTTATTGGCCATTTGCAACAAGTACATTGGAATGCTTACTCCCCATTCCCTCCAGCAGTATGAATCTCCAAAACAATACCATAAAAATAATATATACAATAAAAATGAGCACAAAAAGAAGAATAAAGTGACTGATGGATGATATGTACATGTGTGGAAGTGTGCAAAAAGATTTAAAAGCATTTAAAGTGCCAGTAGTGCAGCAGCATCATGAATACAGTGCAGTAACTATGATGAGCCCAGAAAGTCCAGCAAAGTATGAAAGTGTAATGTTAATGACAATGTTATGATAGTGGCAGCACTCCTAGCAGTTCAGTAGCGAACTGCCTGTGGATAAAAACTATCCTTAAACCTTGTAGAGATGCTGTGTAACTAATAGTCAGACTAGCAGAACTTCTGGGGGCAGACCAGACCTAAAAATCACCTGCTTCCTCTTTATATTCCACCAAAGAGAAAAGCACACCGATCAGTCTACACAGTGTTGATTTAAAACCTTTAGAGACACTTTTTGTAAGACAGTAGGTCCGAACAGGATATTTTATCTCGTCTTTCCATCGGGAAAAGTTTACGAGTGCTGTGCTGGCCAAGTTTGTGTTTGCTGTGAGACAATTGCTTGCTTGCAGATCCCCGCAACATGATTGGTCGAAACAACACACAAAACAACAACCTGCGAAGCGAAAGGAAGTGAAATGCAGTTGACCCCTATTAGAGCTAGTCTGCTGTGTTAAGTCTGATTTGTGGGAGTATACAACACCCTTATCCATCCCCCCATATCTCTGACTTATTTGGGGCAGTATAGCTCAGGAGGAAGAGCGGTCACCTCACAACCGGAAGGTTGCTGGTTCGACCCCCCGGCTCCTCCTAGCAAAAACTACCGATGTGTCCATGACCAAGACACTCTAACCCTAACCTGCTCTCAACGAGCTGGCTGTCTCCTTGCATGGCTGACTCCCCCGTCCCCCATGGTTGAATGTGTGTATGAATGGGTGAATGTGAGGCATGACTTGTAAAGTCATTGGATACAAGTGCTATATAAAAGGCAGTCCAGTCCAGTCCATTTGAAAAACAACATGTTGTCCTTGTGACCACAGGTTCCATCACCCGGCATGACAACGATGCCCCGCCGGTCAGCGAGCGCATGGTCAGCATCTATAAGTACGAGGACATCTTCATGCCGTCCACAGCTTACCAGACGTTCAACTCACCCTTCTGCCTCCTGCTCATCGTAGCTCTCACCTTCTACCTTTTGATGGGAACTCCATAGCCAGCTACGGGAGAACGGAAGCCCCAAAATAGTCAAAATCGAAAATATAACTAATCGAATTGAAGATGAGTAGAAGACATCAGCGGAGAGGATGAAAGCAATAAAACAGTTTGCCAATTATACACAGTGCCACAACATAAGACGAGAACATGCTTTATATGCACAGCTATACTGTATTAGTGTTACCGAGTTACTATAGATAACTGTTTCTGTATTCACTAAACGCATACTATGGATCTTCAGCATAGTGATATTTTGAGAGCGCCATATGTGCAAAAAGGTTTCTATAGTTGTATTTAAACAGACCACAAGTTTGTATCGTAAGTGTTACACAGAGGAATCTAAGTGCTGCATACATGCCTATGAGAACTAGTGGTTCTGCTATGAGAAGTAGTGGTTCTGCTATGAGAAGTAGTGGTTCTACTATGAGAAGTAGTGGCTAGTGTGACTAGTGACTAGTGTGAGATACTGCGAGAGAGATGGACAGAACCTTTTGTTAATCTTTATTGTTGCTGGACTGAGAGAGATATTTTAAGAACACATAGTGCACATCCTAGCTTGACGTTGCTAAGCATGATGTTCATAACAACAACATCACAACATCCCCCGTCTCCCCAAGTAGAGTAGCTTCTCTTTGGTCCCCATGATGGAGGACCCCATTTACTATTTTGGAAAAATGTTTTCATACACATTTGGACTATGTTTAATTGAATTCAAAGGCCTTCTCCATGAATCTGTTTTGGACATGGCCTGTGTGTGTGTGTGTGTGTGTGTGTGTGTGTGTGTGTGTGTGTGTGTGTGTGTGTGCGCACACGTTGCGTGCAGGCCTATACGTTGTCTGTGTACACGTGTGCATGTTTTGTGAAATTAAAGATTCTAACAGTTTATTGAAGCAATAATACCTGTTTAAAAAAAAAATACTATTTGTAGCAGGTAGGCAAACGTCAGGTCTGAAGTTAGCCTAATAAAAGTTTTAAAACCTGCTAAAACTCCTGAAATATTTAGTTTTATATTTTATATTTATATAGTTCCACCTAATGTATACCTTTGCACATAATAGATACAGTGTGAAGGTGTGCAGATGTTGCCTGTGTCTCTGGCGAAGCTCAACACAGATACTAAATCTTACCTGAACTCTGAAGTCATTTGAAGGAGATGTGGGTTAAGATTAGATTAGATTCAAATGTATTGTCATTGCACAGCACAAGTACAGTAAAAATAATTTGGCATCTAACCAGAGTGCAAATGTTGCAGTAAAGTGCCTGGTAATATTTAATCTACAGTGGTTAAATAAGATGTAAAAACTGTCTTCTAAAAAAGCTACGACTAAAAAAAGATATCAAATAACCTGTAGAGAAGTTATGAGATATGTGCAGAATTAAAGGTATATATATATA
>CM051008.1:8098805-8113868 GCA_027704905.1 Muraenolepis orangiensis | reverse complement strand
ACTTTTCCAAATGTATAACATTGCCAAGGAGACCAACCTCAGTGGGACTTGAACCCGTATCGCCAGGGTTGAGTCACTAGCTCACTCCACTAGGCCACAGAGACATGCTGACACAGACATGGTCTGAGGTTATATTTGACATTACAATGCATATGATATTGCTGGGTTTCCAAAAGTAAAACGTTTTCATAAAACTGCCATTGCAGTACTTGAACCCAGATATGTTGAGCCTTTAACCAAGGGAATCTACCGTTTGAAGGGACATCTGCCTAAAAAGCACCATCTTTGAAATGACAATGTGGCATTTAAAATGTCAAATATAAAATCAAACCAGAATTGAAACACTATGAGTGGTGCAGTGGAATGAGCAGTTGGTCGTTTCTGTGTAACAAACCAAACCAAACTAAATCTTGAAAAATATCAAGCAAAGCTACATAGGAATCTTCTATTACAACACAAACCCCCACACCCACAGTTTAATCTGCTTAATCTTGAAATGACAATGAGTATAAATACTTAATACATAATATATGAATATATGAATATATTTCTGTTTTTTTTATTTGGCTTCTTCACATTATTCGCACGCATTAAAATGTGAAACTAGTAGCATGCTAGCAGCGCCGGTTGGTCAGATGCTGGATTTTTCTCACAAAGTATAGAAAGAAAAACGTTCATACTGTGTCCAAATGAGAATTTAGTTTTTTGCTTTTTATACCGATTACGGCCCACTGCCAGCGGCCCACCCCGGTACTCCCGATTCCAGTCCGCCCTTGCTCCCGCCTCATTTCTGACAGTTCAGGGCATCTCTTCCCTGGTTGGTTAGGGTGACCCATCTTACCTGTCAATCCAAATCGTTTTTATTTTATTATTTTTTTTGTAACTTGTGTGTTGTGGTTTAATTTATGTTCGAAATGAATGCATAAAAGTTTATTTCAACTGAGGGTAATGTGTTTTTTCTTCTGTATCTGGAACTGAAATCGTGTCGTGTAACGGGACATTGAACCTATTTTTATTGTTTTACCAGAAACAATGTTTGTTATCTAGCGACTGTTCAATCTCGTGTGAATGTGGATGAAGGAGGCTTGTCTAAACCAGTGGATTTATACGCTTTCAAGTCAATCAATCCTAACTGTCGTTACGGGAGAAGGTTCAAGTTGGTTCTAACGTAAATAAACTGTTTTTTTTCTTTAGCGATCTTTTTTATTTAGCGGTATGCCAGAACGTAGCATATACAGTTGGATAATTAATGGTACAATGGTACAGTTAATTTCGTACAGTTAATTCCGTATGTACTATTTTTATATTTATTTATTTTAATCAGTGTATACCTGACTTCAGATTTAATCTAACATTATCTGTTTGTATTTTTTGGCGTGTCCTAGTTTTAGAACAGTCTTAATCAGTTCTTTATGGTTGCATGCGTCCACAACTCATCTCAAGCATATCAAATGCTTTATTCTGATTCCCCTTGGAATCCGAGTAAGGGAACACTGAATTTTCACCAGCAGGGGGCACTGTCCACAAACTAAGGACACTCCTGGAAAGGCTTAATCAAACTATTAACTTCTATTAAAGCTAAATATCATGATTTATTATAAAGCGTTCACAGTTTATAGCATATGCAGTTAGCATATAGCCTAAATGGTGACAACTAGTAGGCCTAATATCAGAGTCAATGGAGTGTTGATTCCGATCTCTGTGACTGTCATCTAAAGATAGAAGGGAAGAAAGAATAAGCCTAAATAACCCTTATATCAATTCCTTACCCCAAAAACGCAACATCTAAGCACTCAATACTTCTTGAGACACCCCGCTGCTCTCCCATAAAGCCCCAACAGGAGATATCGGCCAATATCAATATTTCATCAACAAATGAAAGAGGGCTGGAGGGCTAGCATCACATAGTGCTGCTGGATCAATGGGAGCATCCACTGGTGTCTGCCAATCCCAGCCCAGGGTAATGCTATTACCCATCAGGCCCAGCGGCGCACCATCGACCTGCCTGCTGCTCTCTAAGGAGACTAATCTGATGAAGGGCATTAAAACATTTGTTCAGTGACACACTGGCTGCAGGTCCAGCAGAACCCCGGGACACCCTGGTCCTCACATGCAGCCTGTAGCACCAACACACCCAGCACCACCACCTCCTCCACCTACCACCTCCATCCAACACCTCCACCCAACACCACCACTTCCACCCAACACCACCACCTCCACGCAACACCACCAACAAGTCAAGTCAAGTCAATGTTATTTGTATAGCCCTTAATCACAGTTAGAGTCTCAAAGGGCTTCACAGGCCACATGTGTACAGCACCCCCCAAACCCTAGCCCCCCTAAGGGCAAGAAAAACTCCCCTAATGATGGAGGAAGAAATCTTGAGAAGGAACGCAGAGTGGAAGGGGATCCCTCCTTCCAGGGATGGTTCAGGAGTGCAATGGGTGCCATAAGTGACATATAGTAATGTACATAGTAAAGTACAAAGAAAATGATATACATATAATATAAACAATATACAAATATTAAAATATATAGAATATAATTTGTGTGTGGTGTTGTCCGGTATCCTTCAGGTGGGAATCACAGCAGCACACTGGAAAACAGAAGCAGACTGCGGTATGGTTAGATGGGCATGGAACATGTGGAGAACCTCTAGTCTAGTACCGATTGGCAGCAGGGGTAGGCTAGTGCTGGCTAACGGGTCGATTTAGCTGTAATGAGAGCTGAGGGGCACTCCTAGGTGCCAAACGACAATGTAAAAAAGAAGGTTTTAAGATTAGATTAAAATATTTCAACACAGCAGTTCACAAGCATTCATATTAACAAGATGAATAACACAATTTCGTACTGCCACCTGCTTAAGTAGCTGTGATAAGAGCGTGTTATCAACATTAAGGATATACATTTGCTAGAATATACAACATGCTAAGAGCTATTAATGTCAGGACTTAAGCAAGTTAGGGGTTCACAAAGGAGAAGGAGGGTTCATGGAGAGTCCAGGTGGACTCTTGCGGAAGCTGGCGAGGGACTCTGCCGTCCTGACATGAGACGGGAGTTCATTCCACCACTGTGGAGCCAGAGCCGTGAAGAGCGATGCTTGCTTGTTTTCAGTGAAGGTCGAACAAGTCGCCTGGCAGAAGTTGAGCGGAGCGCTCTGGCTGGGATGTAGGGCTTGACCAACATTTGGAGGTAGGTTGGGGCAGTTCCGTTGACTGCCCTGAAGGTCAGTACCAGAGTCTTGAACTTGATGCGAGCATTTACCGGAAGCCAGTGGAGATCGCGGAAGAGAGGGGTCACGTGGGAGAATTTTGGTAGGTCGAATACCAGGTGTGCTGCTGCGTTCTGGATGGGGAGGGGCTTGGTTGCAGAGGCGGGGAGTCCCGCCAGGAGTGAGTTGCAGTAGTCGAGGTGGGTGATGACGAGCGCTTGGACCAGGATCTGCGCCGCTTCACGTGTGAGGAAGGGCCGGATCCTGCGGATGTTGTAGAGGGCAATTCTGCAACATCGGGCCACCGCGTTGACGTTGGCATTGCAGGACAGCTGGTCATCTAGCACCACACCAAGGTCTCTTGTTGTGGTTGAGGGGGAGACTTGGGTGTTCTCGATGGTGACCAGTAGGTCCATCTGAGGGCAGTCTTTCGCCGGTATGAAGAGGAGCTCAGTCTTGTCAAGGTTGAGCGGTGGTTGGCGGCTGTCCATCTGCTGATGTCGGCCAGGCATTTAGAGTGTTAGGGTTTCTGAGGGGGGAAAGGAGACAAACAGTTAAGTGTCATCTGCATAGCAGTGATAGGAGAAGCCATGAGATGTGATTATAAAGCCTAGAGATTTAGTGTAAAGAGAAAACAGAAGGGGTCCCAATACTGAGCCTTGGGGGACTCCGGTGTCCAGGGTGCAGGGTCTGGACAAGGAACCGTTCCATGTGATAAGTGCGATCTGCGAGGTAGGAGGTGAACCAGGATAACGCAGTTCCATCGATTCCAAGCTCGGCGAGAGTGGAGAGAAGGATCTGGTGGTTCACTGTGTCGAACCCCGCAGACAGGTCGAGAAGGATCAGTACTGATGAGAGGGACGAGCTTCTGGCATCACGAAGAGACTCTGTCACTGTGCTGTCTCCGTGGAGTGCGCAGCCTTGAAGCCTGACTGGTGAGGGTCGAGTAGGTTGTAGGTTGCACCACCACACACACCCAACACCACCGCCTCCACCCAACACCACACACACAACCAACACCACCACACACACCCGACACCACTACCTCCTTCACCCAACACCACCACCACCTCCACCCAACACCACAGCCTCCACCCAACACCACACACACAACCAACACCACCACACACACCCGACACCACCACCTCCTTCACCCAACACCACCACCATCTCTACCCAACACCACCACCACCTCCACCCAACACCACCACCACACACACACCCAACACCACCGCCTCCACCCAACACCACACACACAACCAACACCACCACACACACCCGACACCACCACCTCCTTCACCCAACACCACCACCATCTCCACCCAACACCAACACCACCTCCACCCAACACCACCACCACACACACACCCAACACCATCCCCTCCTTCACCCACCACCTCCATCCAACCCTACCACACCCACATCCAACATCCCTACCTCCACCCAACACCACCACACACATCCAACAACACCACCACACACACCCAACACCACCATACACACATCACCTACATCACTACCTCCTCCAAGTATAGGATGATGGCAAAAGATAGTGTAGTGTATTTTTCCCTAGGTATAAAACTAAAACACTATCTGTCATACTGTATGCATTGTAAGGGCCATGCATGTTGAGGCGACCAAAGGGCGTTGCCAGGAATGTGACCCCCTGGCGTTGCCAGAGATGCAACCAACGGGCGTTGCCAGGTATGCGACCCCCCTGGGGTTTGTGCTTGTAAACTTGTGACGTGACAATGAAGACACCGTGACCAACCAGAGTAGTGGATACTGGTTGTACCTCAAGACCAATAGGATTAATAGATGTTTGTTTACTTTGACCAATAGGAGTAGTAGATGTTTGTGATACTATTTCCTATATAATGTTTGGTAAAGGAGCGCGTCGCCAGTCCGCGAATTGGCACGGTAGGCTCCATCTTGCTGCAGTAGATGCTTTCATTTGATGCTTTTGTTCAATAAAGATATTGAACTTAGTACCCGGACCTCTCTTCAAGATTCTTATTTCCACCCGAGTAGAAATGATACTACTACTACTACATATTGGCGTCATGAACAGGATTTGGTTAAAACGATTGTTGACCAGCTGCTGTCGGTGAAGCGAGCGCACGTGGGCACCGGTGATTATGTTCAAGGCTATGGTTAACAGTTGACCAAATCGAAAAGGACCTTTGGGTCTATTGGATGGACTAGAATACTTTACATGTCCGCTAAATTTTAAAGTGGGAGTACCACTATAAACTGTAGTGTGGGAGTACCACTTAGAAACTTTAATGTGGGAGTACCACTATAAACGAATAGTTTGTCGAGTGGGAGTACCACTATAAATGACCCCTTTCCTACTAAGCCGAATGTGTTTGTGTGATAACACTAGGGGCCAGGTAGTTTGAGATTGTTTCCTTTACTAAAATACAAATATACCTACTGCCCATAGGAAACGCGTAGTAGCTATTAACCAGAATCTTATCAGATTGGTTAAAGTGAAGAGGTAGCGGGAAACCACTACTTGGGCTCAGGTAATCCGAGTTCATATCAATGATGTGGATTCGAATGAGACAAACCTATCCTAGTACTTAAAATAAGACACTAGGTTACGAGTACCTAAAACCAGGCGTTCACGGACGAAACGCCGCTCACTTTAATCTAATGATGAGTTTAAAGTTATTAAAGTGATTATGTAGCTTTGAGAACGTATTGATTCAAAGTGGGAAAAGAATTTTCGCAAGGACGCTTGTTATTTTCGGGAATCCATAGGGATTATGGGGGGTATTTCTAGTACAGAGTAACGGGCGAAGAAGTTGCAATAAAGTCCACTAGGAGTTGTGTTTTTGGGTTTAACCAAGGGGGTGTAAACTGGTGATTAAATAATGTTATGTAAAATTGGCTTTGGAGGATACTAAAGAACACATGGTAGATGTTGGTAGATTGTGGTTCTTTGTGGCACACGTGGTCAATTGTGGCCCTTTGTGGAACTCGTGGTTCTTTGTGGACCACGTGGTTCTTTGTGGTACTGTAGGCATTGGTGGCACACATGGCGTAGAACAAACGCAAGAGGCAAGAGTTTGAGTCGCCATGATCCGTGAGGTTGTCCAACCCGATGACGAGGTTGTTAGTACGCAAATAAGGAGAGAAGCATGGTCTCTCCTTTGGTCCGTTCGTATGCAAATGAGGAAAGAAGCATGGTCTCTCGTTTGTTCTGTTCTTTGTATGGAACATATTTACATTCACATTTACATTTAGGACATTTGGCAGACGCTTTTATCCAAAGCGACTTACAAGGAGTACATTTGTTGAAGTAGACAATAGCATAACGCTGAGGTTCGCAAACATAAAAATAGAGCAGTTCACAATTCATATTAACAAGATGAATAGCATAATTTCGTTGTGCCTGGTCACCTGCTTAAGTAGCTGTGATAAGAGCGTGTTATCAACATTAGGGATATACACTTGCTAGAATATACAACATGCTAATGTTGTATATTAATTCATTCATCATCAATATACAACATGCTAACATATGGGTTGTTTCAACGTGATGCGAGGAAATAACGTACTCTACTAAACCAGAGGTAAAGCTTACCTTCTTGGTTTATCTTTCAGAAGTTAATAACTTAAATGTAGTTTACAGCGCGCTTTAGGCTGAATATAGACTATTAATCCTCTTTTTTTTTAAATGTATATAATATATAACCTATAATCGTTTCACCATAAACATTTCCTGGTCTTGTATGACTGTAGGATTGATATGGCTAATTCATTTTGGCTGGGTCATTCATACAGACTTCAATAAGAAAAATAGTGATATTCAAGGAAACAAGCCAAAGAACAAATTTTTTGGAAAGCCAGTAGGGATCTGAGGACAGATCTTACTGACACGCACACACACACACACACACACACACACACACACACACACACACACACACACACACACACACACACACACACACACACACACACACACAGGTTTTAAGCTTAGCCTGATACACACATACCTATTGATATACTGAAAATGATAAGAAACAGCTGAGCTGGTATACAGCAATAAAGGGGTTGCAATTCCTTGTATATTAATTTGATTGATTGATTTGTTTCATTGATTAATTAATTCATTGATTAATTTGAGTTATTGATTAGTGGAAGTTGTTTTATTTGATTCAAACATTCATTGATTCATTTGATTGATTGATTTGTTTAATTTGATTAATTTGAGTTATTGATTAGTGGAAGTTGTTTTATTTGATTCAAACATTCATTGATTAATTTGATTCATTGATTGATTGATTTGTTTTATTTGATTAATTAATTAATTGGTTAATTTGAGTTGTTGATTAATGAGAGTTGTTTTATTTGATTCGTTCATTCATTGATTAATTTGATTTGTTGATTGATTTTGTTTTATTTTACTAATTCATTCATTGATTAATTTGAGTTGTTGATTAATGGGAGTTGTTTTATTTGATTCATTCATTCATTGATTCATTTGATTCGTTGATTGATTTTGTTTTATTTTTGATTAATTAATTCATTGATTAATTTGAGTTGTTGATTAATTGGAGTTGTTTTATTTGATTCATTCATTCATTGATTAATTTGAGTAATTGATTAGTGGAAGTTGTTTTATTTGATTCAAACATTCATTGATTAATTTGATTCATTGATTGATTGATTTGTTTTATTTGATTAATTAATTAATTTGTTAATTTGAGTTGTTGATTAATGAGAGTTGTTTTATTTGATTCATTCATTCATTAATTAATTTGATTTGTTGATTGATTTTGTTTTATTTTTGATTAATTCATTCATTGATTAATTTGAGTTGTTGATTAGTTGAAGTTGTTTTATTTGATTAAAACATTCATTCATTGATTTGATTTGTTGATTGATTTTGTTTTATTTGATTAATTCATTCAATGATTGATTTGAGTTGTTGATTAATGGGAGTTGTTTTATTTGATTCATTCATTCATTGATTTGATTCACTGATTGATTTGATTCGTTTTATTTGATGAATTAATTAATTTATTCATTGATTTGATTCATTGATTCATTTGAATTGTTTTGTTTGGTGTATTGTTTTGCCGACTGATTTAATTGATTGGTTTATGTATTTTGTGCATTTGTAAGATTACTATCAAGTGTGTTATTTAATGAACAGATTGTTTTATAAATTGCTTCAGACTAGCCGTCTACTCCAGTGGGCATGGTAGAGAAGAACAACCCATTAATAAAATAAAATAAATAAAATGGAAAAAGAGATGGGCTCAGATGGATCAGCCCTGGCCAGAAGAAGGCACGTTTGATCCAGAGGTTATAAATCAAATGGAGGTGCTTATAAACACATATAAGTCCGAACAGAGGACATGGAGAAAGGGTCATAACCGAACGAGCAAACTAGATTTAGATATTCAAGAGGGAAGGACAGAAGATGCTAAAAGCTGCACAAAACAGAAGAGAGAAAGCCCTGGATAGGAATGATGAAGCGGAGAAATTTACGGACAAAATCAACACCCCTTTTTTCACACGTCTCCAGTGGTGACTCCACCACCATACGAGGGAAAAGACACGCTCACTAATCTGTATCCACAAATGCCAATCCTAAACTCTGATGGACGATACAGTATGGAAGACGATGACTGTAATATACTGGAGACTGGGAAAGCCACCATCTTATCCTACCAATGTGCATCCAGACAGTATTGTCATTGAACCAATGAGAGAAGCTGAGAACCCTAGATCCTATGTGACCCGCGCACATCAACGGTGGAGAGATATCACAGGGAGCAATCTATTATGAGAGAAAAGATCCAGCAGGGATTGCCCTTGTCAGTCAGAAGCAAACTGGCAGAAGTAGTGGGACTGAGAAGCATGGCCAAGAATATCTACATGGACCACATAGCACATCAGGTGGAACTGTATCGCAAAAAGGAACATACTCTGAAGGAGCAAGATCTGGAGACAATCAGGAAAATAAACCAAATGCAATTAATGGATGGAAGAAGGGAGAAGTAACAGGCTGCAGTTCTGCAGAGTCCACCTCAACCGCAACAAATACAGCCAAGACAGGCTGCTCCTCTGCCCCCTTACCTACAGCCCAACTCTGGACAACAACAATATGGGGGGCAAGGAGGAAGAGGAGGTTTTGGACAACAAGGGTACAGGCAGCGGCCACCCCAAGAACTGCAGTGGCAGCAACAGCCACCCCAAGAACTGCAGTGGCAGCAACAGCCACCCCAGGGATTGGTAGAACCCTTTGGGAGCCCGGAAGGGTTATAGGGGTGCCCAGAGAATCCGAAAGGGGGGTGTCAGCTGGTGGTGTATAGGAGGAACCTACCATCTGTGTGAAGGTTAACAATCGTCCATTAGAACTAATTGTAGATAGTGAAGGTGTTGCAGGCCATGATGAAGCCTAAAGAGATGGCAATAGCTAAATGCGCAAGTCAGATTCATCACGTGTTACGCAAGGAAATATGTGCGGATAGACATGGAAAAGTTCTCTTAGTTACCCATGAAGTGGAGTTAACTGAGAAAATCACACTACAAGACCTACTCATGATGCAAGAGGAAGCAAATGCGTTGGACAAAAACGTGTGGCTTACCAGGGGAGCTAACCAGGACAAAACATGCCTGGGGAGGAATCATGAAGGATTGATTGTTGCACCATCAGATCTATTAGGTGTGTTGATCCAGGAAGCTCATGGGCTAGCCCATGTAGCTAGCTAGCCATGAGGGGGGAAGTGAGATGGAAGATCACAAATGAATATGGATTTTGGGCTCCATTTTTGTTGGAAAGAATTAGAAAGAGACAAAGTGTTTGTCAAAATCTACCGGAGAAAGTGGTATGACGCCCGCTGAGAGGGACCATTCGAAGTCATCCGCACCACAAGAACTGCAATTCAGATTAAGGGATCTCCAACTTGGTACCACCTACATCACTGTATTAAGGCACCAACAGACCGAGATGAGGAGGAGGTACCACAAGGAGAAGAAAAGGAGGCACCACCTCAAAACAGAGGTACTGCTCCCGACTCAGATGATGACATTGAGAATATGGATGATCGCATATCTCCTTTTCCAAGTGATGCCGAGTGCCAGTTCCCAGAAGATGCACAGCACGGAAGGTTCAATGCACTTGATTTACGAGATGTTCCAGAACAACCAGAGCCAATCCCAAGTGGCCAGGAGGCCTCCCCCACTAACTCCAGAGAACCAAAGAAATGTCCTGATCCAGTCCAGCCAAAACGCTCAAGGCCAGTCAGAACCTCAGTCAAACCTAATCGACTCTAAGACTACGACATTGGAGATGTCAACACGCCATAAGTCTCTGAGGAGAAATCGACGAGCAAGACAAGAAAATGAAGTCACAGGAATGAAAGGGAGCTCAGTCATACTCCCATGTAACATTGGACTCTATAACGCAGACGCTGTATGGACAAAACAAGACAGGAAACTCAGCAAACTACACTCAAATTCCACACATGGAAACAGAATGAAAACATTTTGGACTTGTTCACTCCTCATCAAAGATGTCAAAAAGGAAGATGAAGGACAATATGAATGCAGAGATCCGAGTTTTCCCATAACTATAACTAAGTATACGACCTTAACAGTACAAGAGAACAGTGAAAATCTAACACAACCATTAGCAACTTCAACGGAAACAGAAAATCTCATGACGCTAAGTCCACGCACTACTTTGAAACCAGCTCTCTCAAACTCAAGTACAATCTTTGTCTCTACCACCATCAACACACTGAGACCGGATTATCTGAGCACAGAATCCTCCACTGCGAGTATAGCCTCGACTATCGTAACCAGAATCCCACAAGAACCAGAAGGACTCCAGCGGAAGCAACAAAACCAGGAAGAACAGCAAACCACAGAGACAGAACAAGAATCTACTTCAGAAACAAAGATCATCCCTGGCTGAAGGGAGGTCAAGACCGTATCAAAGAACGAAACTGAACCTGAAGAATTGGCCGACACTAACAGAACGACCCAAGTACCAGAGATATTCAATAACACTCAGGAAATTATGGAGCTGATGATGGATGAACAGATAATAAACGGTACAAAAGAAAAACGGAGACCAAGCAGGACAGCACCATTAGGAGAAGAGATCGTCACCAGAGTGGCACCAGCACAGGCATCCAAAGTAACGCCAACACAGAAAGGTGGAACGAAAGTGGAATCCAATCCATTAATAGATTACCTAATAGATCCGCTGATGACACTGGCAAGAGGAAATCTTTGGTCAATGGATCAATGGATGAATTACACAGGGAAGGCTCACAACAAAGAAGACTGCTATATGTGCTCCAAAGCAAGAGAAGACATGTTGATAGTGATGAACACCAGATACAGTTGGAGGAGCTGTGAGATACAGAGAACAGAGTGGATGGCGGTGAACGGAGGGCTCTATATACCGGGTGGAATACTAAAAAGGAGGAGACCTCTTGGATTTGCCCCACACTGTGAAGCAAACTGTTTACAGTTCCTGGTATCTAAGGAATATTACAAATTCATGGAGAATAAGTATGAAGGAGTGACGACGGCAAAAATATGTGAAGCTTTAGATGTGCGGGTGAAAAGAACGATAAGAGCATTACCAGTTAACGTAGGAAAATTAACCTTCCTACCAATTGGATGGACTGGAAGATGTGCCTGAGTTCAGGCAATTAAATCTGTCACTGTTATCCCGGTCCAGGATTTGGAAATCCAGGAACGGTCTGGTTCTATGAGACATCGAAGACAGTTTGAGCAGGAACTACGTCTGGACGGTGTGGGAGTTCCTAGAGGTGTGCCCAGTGAGTTTAAAGCTATATCTTCAGTGTTGTTTGGAGTTGCATCTTTCTTCTTTCCCTCGGTTGGAATAAACGTCAACGCAGATTGGATTAACTATATATATTACAACCAACAAAGATTCATCAACTATACCTCTGATGCGTTGGGAGCATTAGGGAAGCAGCTTGCAGCAACTAGTGAAATGACCTGGCAGAATAGACAAGCATTGGATTTTTTACTGGCAGAACGAGGAGGAGTGTGTCAGATGTTTGGGGACCAGTGCTGCACATTCATTCCTAATACGACAGCAGCAAATGGACAATTCACCCTGGCAATGAATAAGCTCAAAAGATTAAGGGAAGAGGTCAAAGAGAATGCTGGATTCCAAAGCAAGTGGATGAACTGGATGGAGACATCCTTAATAAGATGGGGAGCCTACTTCGCCAGGGTAGGAGCCATCTTTGGAGTTGGTCTGATTGTCGTGATCCTGATAATCAGTTGTGCTATTCCTATCATACGAGGAATGATAACGAGGGGTATTGGTAGAGCGATGAATATACAGGCAGTTCAGATGGCTATCATGCGAACAGAAGAGTATGAAGGCCGATGTCTGTATTAAATTCCTGAAGATCGGTACACAGTACCTAAACATCAGAGTGTGTGAAGAGGATGTTGGAGGGGATGCGCCTAGGACAAGGGCAATCACTCAAAATACTGTGGAAGACAATAAACTATGGACAGACCTAAGCTGGAAAATACCCATCCATTCATATATCAACTGATTTTTATTTTTATTTTTTATTTTGTTGTATTTGTTTTATATTATGTTTCTGGATGCTTGGTCAAACTGCAGACTGACTGAGTTTTCCTTTGGAACCCTGGTGACCACAAGATGTAGCTGATCTTGTGTTTCATTGGTGGATTGATTTGTGTTGTGTTGACTGATTGATTTGTGTTTTATTGAGATTTGTTTGTATTAACATTGTTACATTTCATGTATTTCCTTTGTGTATTGTGTATTATTCTATGTTATTTGATATTTTTTATTTTTTATTACATTTTTATCAATGCCGCCAGGTTGGCAATGTTGTTCTGCAGATTGACACAGGGGTTAGTCACTCTGCAAGGGGGGAGATGAAGGTTTTCATTGATAAACATCTCTAAATACATAATATGTTGTAGAGAACTACACAGTGATGGGTTACTTTCAAGTATGAACTATTCAAGCATGTTTACATTTATGTCATACAATAATCAAATACAATGTATTTTTCTGTCTATTATCCAGAGTCAACAGGACTAGTGGAAAGGGCTAATGGAACAATTACATTGAATTTAAATGATTGTGAAGAGGCTTGACTAACATGTTTGTCTCTTAAATGAGACTCGGACACAGTGAGGAACCAGAGCAGCTAGAAGATGCTAGCTACATGTATAAAATGCCTCACATCTGTCTATGAGTGTTTGTTTGAACGGGAGCAGGCAGCCGATCCAACCCCAGACAAATCATCACCAAGGGGACCATCACCCCAGGTTGAGGACTGGGTATACGTCTGCATCTTCAAACCAACATGGGTCCAGTCAAACGTTAAGCGATCATACCAGATCCAAGTCACATCATCTGCCATCCTGGTAGATGTGGACCATGGGTACATCTCAGCGGTTGTAGTCCAACACAACCTGCATACGAATTCCATTGAATAACATCACACAATGCAGATAATAGGGTTTTTTCTTCTACAGCAACATTAAGAAGATTTGCTAGAACAGCACACAGATAAATAGCTGACTTAGGGAATCAAGGGCCCCCTAGGACCACTGATCGTACAATAACTGCTATCAAGATGATAATGTGAAAATTGAGATACCTCAGAATCGGTATTACGGGTATGATGGGTCGATTCATCCCATTGATATTGGTATTTGAAATGCATGATATGTGATTTAATATGTTTTTGATTAACTAAGATTTTATTTTTCAATATGTTTTTGATATGATGCATGAAGTGTGGTTTAATGGTTATGAAGCCTATTCATATCTGATTATCAGATTTTGTGTTTGTTTTGATTGTGTTTAATGTTTTGTGCTTAATTCCCCCAGGGAATGGTAAATCATAAATGAAGACCTTAAGGAATGTAATGTTAAATAAGAAAACATGGACATTGTTGTTTTTATTGTTGATCAATCTGTTTCAGAGTTTTCATTCTGTGCTCCATATATACATATTTACCAGAGAGTATATTTACTGAGACACCAGAGAGTAATAATACTACATTATGCAATATTCACAGAAAGGGGTTTAATCAGAGTTGCAATGCTTGAACTAACGCATGCATGAACCTTGTGAACAATACATTTTACAGGAAGTCCTGAAGGAGAACAGTGACTGTGGTTTTTCTTTGATGTTACAACACTGTATGCAGTACAATCACATATGGTTTTTCAAATTGTCAGTTTACCTGTGCTATGACTCTTTATGTGAACAATATGCGAACCATGCACTGTTAATTGTGAAATATGTGAAATATTGTGAATGATGATGCAATTGAAGGTATATAATGGGTATATAATACATTTTTGTTTTGGGACTTCTTTATAGAGTCCCAAAGGGGGGATATGTAGTGTATTTTTATACCCTAGGTATACAACTAAAACACTATCTGTGATACTGTATGCATTGTAAGGGCCATGCGTGTTGAGTCGACCAAAGGGCGTTGCCAGGAATGTGACCCCCTGGCGTTGCAAGAGATGCAACCAACGGGCGTTGCCAGGAATGTGATCCCCCTGGGGTTTGTGCTTCTAAACTTGTGACGTGACAATGAAGACACCGTGACCAACCAGAACTAGTTGATACTGGTTGTACCTCAAGACCAATAGGTTTAGTAGATGTTTGTTTACTTTGACCAATAGGAGTAGTAGATGTTTGTGATACTATTTCCTATATAATGTTTGGTAAAGGAGCGCGTCGCCAGTCTGCAAATTGGCACGGCAGGCTCCATCTTGCTGCAGTAGATGCTTTCATTTGATGCTTTTGTTCAATAAAAGATATTGAACT
>CM051008.1:8073382-8097805 GCA_027704905.1 Muraenolepis orangiensis | reverse complement strand
AATGTAACCCCTGGTTACTAGAGCTCCAATGACTCCAAAACTTATCTCTAACATTGAAATGAGATTTGACCAATCAGAGCGTTAGGCCCGCCTCCTACGTTTACCGTGAACTCCGGTCAATACCAGATTTTCCTTTGTCGAGTCAGGAATGACATGAGGTGTGGATGTTTAAGACATCGTCCCGTTGGTATATGATAACTATCCTCAGATTACTGATAGAAGAGAGAATACTGGTATGATATCCTGAATTGAATTAGAAAGAAGAACCTTTGTGGATATTGTGAGAAGTGTGCGAAGGGATTCAGCACACACTCGTCGAGACGGTTGCTAGTTAGCATCAGAGAAATCCTTGGTTCCTTTGGACTGCATCGGCGGCGGACAGGCTGGCGAGCCTCCCACGAGAACGACCTGTGAAGTGAACAAGGACAGAGTTAAAGCGCGCCTTCTACAGAGCGGTAGGATAAGCGCACTCAACGACACGTTTCCCAGGATGGATTCGTATCACTGAACTGATTTAAAGGGCCACGGACACCAAGTTCCCTGAACACATGGACAGAGTTTGACCACCATTCATGGAATGAGTGAAATCGTTGTGTGTAAATGGATAGAGATAACTAAGTTGTAATAGGATTCAGGTTCTTTGTTAAGTACACTGCTCAGGGAAACCATTTTGTTTGTTTTATTGCTTATGTGTTAACAGAGCTTTTGATTTGAGATGGTTTGGATATAAGGGTCTTCTTTCAAAGATTAAGAGTCCTGGTTCCTAGAATTAGCTAATCCAGTTAGTTTAAGTTATAATATTGAAATAGCATATAGATAATAATTAAAATAGTATATAGATAATAATTAAAATAGTATATAGATAATAATTAAAACAGTAAATAGATAATAATTAAAATAGTATATAGATAATAATTAAAACAGTGAGTAGATATAATTAAAATAGTAACTAAAGTAGTGGAACCAGGGAAGGTTTGGGCATCAGACCCAGGGTGTTTTGTACATATTCATTCATTTTGTTTAATTCATTGTACAGTGTATTATCCTGACTTGTGGAAAGAAAATAAACCAAAGAAGGTAAGGAAGAACTGGAAAGAGAAACACATTTCCTTACCTTCAAAACATAGATCTGTTGTCAGTGCTTCATTCTTGTGCAGACCATCTCTCTTCCGAGGCGAACTTGGTTTCTTCTGATCTGGCCCAAACCCATATATAGATACCTTGTCTAGTTACTAAGCTAGTGTTACATAAAGTTGGCGAGCCAGCCAGGAGAGAGACTGTGTTTGTACAAGAGTGATCACACCACAGGAAAAGACAATCGATGATAGTAATCTAAAAGCCTTAAAATGGATATAGTGAAGGCTGAACATGTAGATATCCCTAACTCTGTCATTGTTGATGGCACTCCGCTGATTAACCCCAAAGAGCTTGAGGAAACATTAGTATCCCATGGCCCTATAAATCGCCTTTTGCTGATCGATGACCATAACTCAGAATTTCACCATCACGTCATAGTTGAGTTTAAGAGCGATGGCATCGCTATGCAGACATTAAGACCCTTACTGCCCCTAGGCTACAAGAGTCTCCGTGACGCCAATGTCACCTTTAATGTGCGTGCTTTAGATAGTGTCTACACACATGATGCTAGTAGTAGCGCCACCAATGGATACCTTGACACATTGCAAGATATAGCAAGAACAAGTGGGAGGTCTTTCCAAGAAGTACTTCAGGAGGAGTTGACAAAGATGGTCCCAGCGGGAGGGATTAATCCCCCAGCCCAAGAGCTGCCAAACTTAGAGACGGAGCCCCAGAACCTAGGGAGTGAAGCTGCTGAAGCAACCACCACCGTGGGTTCCCCGCACGCTTCCCCTGAGTGGAACCCCGAGTATGACACACCTAAAAGCCCAGCCAAGGGACTCGAGCGAACTGCAACACACCAAACCCTAGCAGGAGCAGGGAGTGGTCATGTTTCCGCGATGATCCAACCAGTTCTCTCCATGACGACGGTTAACCCTCCTAGTGTGCAAAAGATAATAGTTGAACACATCGTGAAGACTGAGGCTGCCAGGTCTCACCAAGAGATCTCTGTTCGTCTTCGAGTCTTCTCTGGGAGAAGTCCTCGTCCTAATAATGAACCCGATTATGACACCTGGCGTGCGAGTGTTGAACTCCTGATGACGGACCCATCCATCTCTGACCTGCATAGAACACAGAAAATCGCCGACAGTCTACTGCCCCCTGCCACCGATGTCATCAAACAGGTTGGTCCCAGAGCCTCACCTTCAGAATATCTTGAGCTCCTGGACTCGGTCTATGGGTCAGTGGAAGATGGAGACGACTTGGTTGCCAAGTTAATGGGCACCTTTCAAAACACTGGTGAAAGACCCTCAAGTTACCTGAATAGACTACAAATCACCCTGAGCACAGCTATCAGACGAGGTGGTATTGTGGAGGAGGAAAGAGGTCGATGTCTCTTGAAGCAATTCTGCAGAGGCTGTTGGAATCGTGAGCTGATCAGAGACCTTCAATTGGAACAGAAGAAAGCACAGCCGCCTTCGTTCGCCGAGCTGGTGTTTCTTATCAGAACAGAAGAGGATAGACACGCGGCGAAGGAAGATCGCATGAGAAGACATCTTGGCCTAGACAGGCAAGTTTCCACTGCTCCCAAGACTAGAACGGTCGTGCACAGTCAAGCTGCTCACACCTGGGAAGACTCAGAGGCCACCACCACTGAAACTGATACCCTGAGAGAACAGGTTTCTGAGCTTCAAGCTCAAGTCGTTGCCATGCAGGCACCAGCTAAACCAACGACCAAGAAGAAACCGCCAGAATCAGCTGAGGTTACTGCACTAAAGAGACAAGTCGTCGAGCTCCAAGCTCAGATGACTGCATTTCGAGTGCAAGACGATCAGATAAGGAGGAATCCACGATCAAAAGGTGTGGCGATCAAAACCGACCATGAGGCAACCGAGCAGTCATATCGTGGGGCCCCTGCTTCTTCCAGGCCCCGTCCTTGGTACTGTTTCCATTGCGGAGAAGATGGGCACATTGCTCCAAACTGTGAAGATGAACCGAACCCTGCTCTGGTTGAAGAAAAGAGGCACCAGTGTAAAGAGAGGCAGATTAAATGGGACCAGTTAAACTGCTGACGGTTTCTGTTGGAGGGCAAACAGGGACCAAGAGAAAAGAGATGCGCCCTAAAATAACTGAACCAGTGATCAGCAAAAGTGCTCAAAGTAAATTATCTTCCATCAAGCTACCTAGAGGATTGGTAGGCATGAAGTGCACAGCTCTGATCAAAATAGGAGGAAAATAAATCAACTGTCTCTTAGACACCGGATCCCAGGTCACCACCATTCCCCTGTCACTCTATAAGAGTCACTTGTCAACTCGCCCAATGAAATCATTGAACGACTTGTTGGAAGTGGAGGGAGCAAATGGACAGGCAGTGCCATACCTTGGGTATGTAGAGCTGAATTTAACATTCCCAAAAGAGTTTCTGGGAATTGAAACTGAAGTGCCCACATTAGCCTTAGTGGTCCCAGATATGACTAACACGCCCCAAATCCTTATTGGTACCAACTCTCTAGATACCCTTTACTCTAGCTATACACAGGAAAATGCGGGCAGTCCTCAGGCATCATTCTATGGATACCGTGCCGTCCTCAAGACCCTTAAGATACGACAGGAACAGGCATGCAATGGCAACCTGGGAAGAGTGAAGGTGAAGGGAAACACACCCGAAGTTGTACCAGCTGGCAGCACGGTGGTCCTGGAGGGACTAATCCATGTGACTGGAAGCCACACAGAAAAATGGGTCATTATAGAGCCACCATCCGAGTCGTCCCTGCCCAGTGGGTTGCTGGTAGCTAGCAGCTTGCACACCTTGCCAGATAAGCGCCCCTGCCACTTGCCTGTCCTGATCAGGAATGAAACACAGAGTGACATAGTGATTCCCCCAAGGACCGTGCTAGCTGAGATACACTCTATCCAAAGAGTGGTGGGGAAGGAGCCCTCTGCTAATCTGAGGAAATCTACTGACCAAGTGACAGAGCTAGTCAGGCCCAAGATGGAATTTGACTTTGATAACTCCCCTGTGCCATTAAAGTGGAAAGACAGAATAACAGAGCTGTTGAACTCTATGCCAGAGGTGTTCGCCCAAAATGATCTTGACTACGGCCACACTGATGACGTGAAGCATCATATCAAACTCTGTGATGAGACCCCCTTCAAACATAGAGCCAGGCCTATCCATCCTCAGGATGTGGACGCAGTGCGGAAGCACCTTCAGGAGCTGCTGGCAGCAGGCATCATTCGTGAGTCAGAGTCTCCTTTCGCATCCCCTATCGTTGTGGTCCGGAAGAAGAACAACTCAGTGCGCCTGTGCATTGACTTCAGGAAACTTAATTCTCAGACCATAAAGGATGCCTACGCTCTGCCCAACCTGGAAGGAGTTTTCTCTGTGCTGACTGGGTCAAAGTGGTTCTCTGTTCTTGATCTGAAGTCAGGCTATTACCAGATCGAGATGGAAGAGGCTGATAAGCAGAAAACCGCCTTTGTGTGCCCCCTCGGGTTCTGGGAGTTCAACAGAATGCCACAAGGGATCACGAACGCACCTAGTTCGTTCCAAAGGCTAATGGAGAAGTGTATAGGGGACCTCAACAGGAAAGAAGCACTGGTGTTCATTGACGACATCATTGTCTTCTCTGAAACCCTGGAGGAACACGAATCTCGACTAACACACGTCCTTCGACAATTAAAGGAGTACGGGCTGAAGCTGTCTCCGGAGAAATGCAAGTTTTTCCAAACATCTGTAAAATACTTGGGTCACATAGTCTCCCAACATGGAGTTGAGACAGATCCCGGAAAGATAGAGGCCCTAGAGACCTGGCCGAGGCCCACAAATCTTCAACAGCTGAGGTCCTTCCTTGGGTTTTCCGGGTACTACCGAAGGTTCGTTCAGGACTACGCTAAGATCACAAAGCCCTTGAACGACCTTACCGCAGGGTATCCTCCACTTCAGAAGAGCAGCAAGAAGAAGAAAGAGCCGGATAAACAGTACTTCAATCCTGGTGGATCTTTCGGCGATAGATGGACACCACCCTGCCAGCAGGCATTTGAGACCTTGATCGAGAAGCTCACCTCTGCTCCAGTGCTGGGATTCGCTGACCCAAAACGTCCGTACATATTACATACAGACGCCAGTACCACTGGACTGGGCGCAGCGTTATACCAGGAGCAGGACGGGAAGAAAAGAGCCATAGCTTTTGCGAGCAGAGGGCTGACTAAGAGCGAAGCCAAGTACCCTGCTCACAAGCTTGAATTCCTAGCTCTCAAATGGGCTGTCACTGCAAAGTTTAGTGATTATCTCTACGGGACCGACTTCACGGCTATAACTGATAGCAATCCGCTAACTTACATCCTGACATCAGCCAAGCTGGACGCCATGAGTTATAGGTGGTTGTCAAGCCTGTCGACATATTCCTTCAAACTTCAGTACAGAGCAGGAAGACAGAACCAAGATGCAGATGGGCTCTCCCGACGGCCCCATGGTGATCTCATGGATGACCCAGTGTCACAGAAAGAGAGAGATAGGATCAAGCAGTTCACACTACACCATCTGATGGATATGGAGCACACCGATGTCCTTCCCGAAGTAGTGACCGCCATCTGTGAGAAACATCAGGTCTATCAACCGAATGCAAGTCTTGGGCCTCCGTACTCGCCTGTGGCTTTAGTGGAGTCCCTAGCCCTGCACACCGATGCTCTACCCAGCGGGTTCCAACGGGAAAATGAGCATGGTCTTCCGGTAATTCCACATCTGTCGGAAGAGGACTTGATGGAACGGCAGAGAGCAGACCCAGATCTTAGGGCGGTCATAGAACAGCTGCAAACTGGAGAAAAGCCTCCTCCTACCCAAAGGAGAGAACTCCCTGACATAGGCTTGTGGTTGAGAGAGTGGAATCGGTTGGAGATAAGAAATGGGGTGTTATACAGAAGGAGACAAGATCAAGGGGACCTGGTGTACCAGCTGGCGCTCCCCGCAGACTTAAGGGCTACTGTACTAAGAAGCCTACACGATGACCTAGGTCACCTAGGTGCAGAACGAACTCTTGACCTTGCAAGGTCCAGGTTTTATTGGCCAAGGATGTCTGTGGATGTGGAAGAGAAAATCAAGAGATGTGAACGTTGTGTTCGCCGGAAAACTCAGCAGGAGAGAGCAGCCCCTCTGGTGAACATCACAACCAGCAGGCCATTGGAGCTGGTCTGCATGGACTTTCTCTCCATAGAGCCTGATCGGACTAACACAAGAGACGTACTGGTGATCACGGACCACTTCACAAAGTACGCAGTTGCTGTCCCTACCCCAAATCAGAAAGCACAGACAGTGGCAAAGTGTTTATGGGACAACTTCCTCGTGCATTATGGGTTCCCTGAAAGGCTCCATAGTGACCAAGGGCCAGACTTCGAGTCGCACACCATCAAAGAGCTGTGCCGCATCGCTGGTATCCAGAAAACTAGAACCACACCATATCACCCAAGAGGGAACCCAGTGGAACGTTTCAACAGGACACTCTGGAAAACAAGAACAAGACTCACTGGAAGGATTTCGTCAAGCCGCTAGTGCACGCGTACAACTGTACGAGAAACGATGTGACTGGATTTTCTCCATATGAGTTGATGTTTGGACGACAACCCCGACTGCCAATCGATCTGGCTTTCGGCCTACCTGTCAACAAGCCTCAAAAGTCACACTCTCAGTATGTGCACGATCTGAGAAGTCGATTGGAAGAGAGTTATAAAATTGCCACCCGGAATGCGGCAAAGACGGCTGACCGCAACAAGCGCAGATTCGACAAGAGGGTCGTGGACTCAACCCTGGAAGCAGGTGATCGTGTTCTTGTGCGGAATGTCCGGATAAGAGGGAAGCACAAGTTGGCCGACAAGTGGGAGTCTGGCGTGCATGTGGTGGTCGGACGTGCTAGCGATCTTCCTGTGTACACTGTCCGGCCAGACTCCAAAGATGGGCCCCTTCGGACCCTGCACCGGGACTTGTTACTACCCTGTGGGTTCCTACCTGTGGTTGAACCGGAAGGTCCAGCTCCAAAAAGGGGCATCCGTAGGCCTCAAACGCGACAAAACCCAGGCATCGAGGATGATGAAGAACCTGAAGACATGAGAGATCCATCTGATTCCGAGGAGGGATGTGTTTACTACTACCCGTATGGAGGAACAGTTGAGGTTGACACTAGAACCTTGTCAGACATGGAACCAGTACAGAGGGAGAGGAACCAACCAATGCAGGAAGCACGGCCAGCTATGGTTGTTCCGGGGAAGCTGCACCCCCTTCCACGTGATCCTGGGAAAGAGAGTTTACCTGAACTTGAGGTTGAAGGAGAAACCCCACCTGAGACTGAAACTGCAAGAGAGAAACCAGCTGATCCAGAGCCTGAGGGAGGCACTTCCTCATCGGGGCTAGCGGCAAAGCGGAGATGCTCATTTGAGAGGCTTTGTGAAGTTCCAGAGGATGCTCCCAGTGAAATGGCGGAAGGCCTTCCAGTGCCCTCCGACATGTCTAACAGTGATGAAGGTCCCCAAGAGCAGCAGCCTGAGGCCACTGAGGTTGGAACTATAAGAGATGAGATTGAACAAGACATCCCACGTATACAGCCCACTAGACACAGAACCCCCCCAGATAGACTGCATTATACACAATTAGGGAATCCCTTTGTGTCTTTGGTGCAGTCACTGTTCCAGGGTATAAGCTCTGCTTTCATAGACATACTGCAAGATCCAAGATATCAGTGTAGGTGTAACGGGACGTACACACCTTTGAGGGGGGAGTGTGTAACCCCTGGTTACTAGAGCTCCAATGACTCCAAAACTTATCTCTAACATTGAAATGAGATTTGACCAATCAGAGCGTTAGGCCCGCCTCCTACGTTTACCGTGAACTCCGGTCAATACCAGATTTTCCTTTGTCGAGTCAGGAATGACATGAGGTGTGGATGTTTAAGACATCGTCCCGTTGGTATATGATAACTATCCTCAGATTACTGATATAAGAGAGAATACTGGTATGATATCCTGAATTGAATTAGAAAGAAGAACCTTTGTGGATATTGTGAGAAGTGTGCGAAGGGATTCAGCACACACTCGTCGAGACGGTTGCTAGTTAGCATCAGAGAAATCCTTGGTTCCTTTGGACTGCATCGGCGGCGGACAGGCTGGCGAGCCTCCCACGAGAACGACCTGTGAAGTGAACAAGGACAGAGTTAAAGCGCGCCTTCTACAGAGCGGTAGGATAAGCGCACTCAACGACACGTTTCCCAGGATGGATTCGTATCACTGAACTGATTTAAAGGGCCACGGACACCAAGTTCCCTGAACACATGGACAGAGTTTGACCACCATTCATGGAATGAGTGAAATCGTTGTGTGTAAATGGATAGAGATAACTAAGTTGTAATAGGATTCAGGTTCTTTGTTAAGTACACTGCTCAGGGAAACCATTTTGTTTGTTTTATTGCTTATGTGTTAACAGAGCTTTTGATTTGAGATGGTTTGGATATAAGGGTCTTCTTTCAAAGATTAAGAGTCCTGGTTCCTAGAATTAGCTAATCCAGTTAGTTTAAGTTATAATATTGAAATAGCATATAGATAATAATTAAAATAGTATATAGATAATAATTAAAATAGTATATAGATAATAATTAAAACAGTAAATAGATAATAATTAAAATAGTATATAGATAATAATTAAAACAGTGAGTAGATATAATTAAAATAGTAACTAAAGTAGTGGAACCAGGGAAGGTTTGGGCATCAGACCCAGGGTGTTTTGTACATATTCATTCATTTTGTTTAATTCATTGTACAGTGTATTATCCTGACTTGTGGAAAGAAAATAAACCAAAGAAGGTAAGGAAGAACTGGAAAGAGAAACACATTTCCTTACCTTCAAAACATAGATCTGTTGTCAGTGCTTCATTCTTGTGCAGACCATCTCTCTTCCGAGGCGAACTTGGTTTCTTCTGATCTGGCCCAAACCCATATATAGATACCTTGTCTAGTTACTAAGCTAGTGTTACATAAACATGTCTGGTAAATGAAATGTCAAATATGACCTCCGACCATGTGTCAGCCAACACCTCCGTGGAGTAAGCTGGTGACCATCAACCCTGGAGAGATGGGTTCAAGTCCCACTAAGGTTTGTCTCTATAGCAATGTATTTATTTTTGAAAACAAACAAAACTGTTGAGTTTTTTGTAGATACTGGCTGAGATGAAAACATCTTTATTTCTTTGCCTTCATTGGAACAGTCAACCACAACAAATGCCCGGCCATTGGCTCCTCTTCACAGGCACTGCCGCCTCTTGGTTGAAGAGTGTCTGGAAGTTGAGGTTCTTGGACAAGAGCGCTTCCTCCTATGATCTCCAATATCACCTGCTCTGAAACACACAGCGAACAATACTGAATAATAAGTCTACAGAATACAATTGTAATGACAATATGTACTACATATTAACAACACATAACAAGGTAGTACCTAGAATTGTGTAGTGTTGAAGTACCCAGTGATGTAGGGTTGACTGTAGCAGCCAACTCTATAACACTGGGTACTACAGTAAACACTACAATACTAGTTACAGAACAACCCTACAACACTGGGTACTACAGTCTACACTAATAGGTACTACAATAACTAAATACAACAATATTAGATAATAGGTACTGCAGTCTGATTAACACATGCTAAATCACTACTTTATTTTATTTACAATAAATCCCTCTGACCTTTAAGGGATTAATGAAGTGTCACCTAACCTTAAAATCCTTGTTGGGTTCAGGGGGCATCGCCATGGCAGCGCCGCTCATCTGGTCCTGCATGACTCGTGATTGGTCAGCAGCTACACAACGCAAATTTATAGAATTATACCTAGATTACACATTCATATCAACGTTGAGAATATAGAGTTAGTCACCGGTCAGAGACCTGCTCCTGGTCCATCTTCTGGTTGCTTTGGAGGAGCAGCTGGCTGACCTAGTCACGCAGCATACCCATGACGAAGGTGGTGAAGGCCATGCACTCTGCACTCCACCAGCCACACCCTGATACTGGAGTCCAGCTGCAGTGGGGGGGGGGGGGGGGAGTAGTCCGACAACGCTACCTGGGGAATCTCACCCCAGGAACTTACTATTAGGGCTCTCTACAGCCCGGAGGACACACAGGTATGTCACGGTTTAGGTGACCCCTAAACTCCACCCAAAAAACCTTTCCTTTCTTCCTTCCTTGAGGCTCCAATGACACCGTTTGGCTTGCGCTCCACACGCACCCCAACGACCCGACCCGACACACAAGAACAACTGGGCTCTTGAAGGGGAATTCAGCCTATCCCATTCTAGGCTGCTAATTAAATAACCTGTTCCAGCTGTGGTGGCTCCAGTCAATCATGGTCCCATCCCACCCCGTGACACTCACCCCCCCTTTTTCGATAGTGGTCCCGACTATCGCTGACTAGGCACCTCACTGTACCTAAGCGGGGTCGTCGGTTCTCCCTTCTGTGGCTCACCCTCCTCTCGATCCAAAGGTACATCCTCCTCACCTCCAACATCTTGGCCCCCTAGGGGGGCGGCCGGCTCTACAGGTGGAAGGGCCATGGGGACACGGACTGGGTACCAGGTATAGTTGTGCCAATCTGGTTCCGGGAGCGCCTCCTCTGGCTGCCTTTTGTTTGGCAGGACTCCGGCCGGGACCTCTGGGGGTACTGGGTAGGGGCAAGGCCGCAGGTAGTTCCGGTGGATCGTCCAAATGGGTCCCCCTCCCTCTGGTCGGATACGGAGGACAGGCAGTCCAGGCCTGAGGGGTCCCAGAACAACAAAAGGTTTTGACTGCCATCGAGGGGCCAGCTTACCCTGATCGCGTCGGCAAAAGTTTCTCAGAAGCACCCGTTCTCCATCCATCAGCGGGATGTCCTTAGCTCGCTTGTCGTATCGCTGTTTATCCCGTCTCTGCTGGTGCTGGGAACTGGCTTCAACCTGGCTGTAGGCACGGCGGAGTTGGTCATGATGATGCCGGACCCATCCATCCAGGTCCATCCGTGGCCTCAGGACCTCCGCACCTGTAATCACATCAACAGGGAGATGGGCATGCCTGCCACACATGACAAAGAAAGGGGTGAGCCCAGTGCTGTTATGCTCAGTGTTGTTGTATGCTTGCCGCAACATGGGCAGGTGATCTGGCCACCTCCTTTGTTGATCTTCCCTCAATGACCCTAGGAGGGACAGTACTGTTTGGTTAAAACGTTCGCAGGCTCCATTACCCTGGGGTCTGTAAGGAGTAGTGCAAATCTTCCTACACCCGTACAGCTGACAAAACTGGGCCACAAGTTCAGATTCGAACGCAGCCCCCCGATCGCTCAGGAGTTGTTCGGGAAACCCCCAATGCTGTGGTCTTGGCGGTCTGGTCTTTCGTAGGGACTGCCCATCCATACCTGGAGAAAAGGTCAGTCATGACGAGTAGATATGGGTACGTGTCACCAGGTCGACCCAGGGCGAGATAGTCAATGGCCACGGTTTCCAAGGGATAACTGGCGATGATCGGTACCAGGGGTGCCCGTACTTCGGTCAGGTTTCCTCTGCACACACTGTGGGCGCTCCATAATCCAACGTCGCACATCTTCCCCTAATCGGGGCCAGTAGAACCCCCGCCTCAGGGCTGCTTCAGTCCGACCGGCACTCAAATGACCAAAAGAGGTGTGGTACTTCTCCCACAAACCCTGTGTAGATGGGCCGGGCACCAGGATCTGCCACCTCCAGCTGTCCTCAATCGCATCCAACACTCTTCGGCCGATGACTCCATCTCGCATGGCCAGCCTGTCCCATTCTCTCCACCATTGCCTCTCCTCCTGATGGGCATCTTCCCGGGCCTGGGCACGAGACCGCTTACCCTGGCGGACCCTCTCCGCGAGGACATTGAGATGAGGGTCGTACTGCTGGATCTGCCTCCAGTCTGGTCCTCCCTTGACCCTCTTGCCGCCGTTCCTCCTCCCTCATCTCCTGACTCCAACAGACCTGCCCCTCAGTCCTAGGGAGTCTGGAGAGAAGACAGCATTCTGATTAGAACGGCCAGTGCGGTATTTGACCTCAAATTGGTAATTAGCTAACTGGGCTACCCATCGCTGTTCCACTGCACCCAACTTCGCAGTGTCAAGGTGAACCAGTGGGTTATTGTCTGTGTAAACGGTAACTTCTGCCCCCCATAGGTAATCTCGAAACTTATCCGTCACCGCCCACGTCAGGGCAAACAGCTCCAGCTTGAACGAGCTGTAGTTTTGGTCATTTCGTTCTGCCGGGGCCAAGTTCCGGCTAGCATAGGCACCTTAAGGTGCTCAAAGGCTGCTTGGCATGTAGGAGTCCAAGCCACTGGACAGCTTTTCTTCCCCAGCGTTGCAGTGCCAACCAGCAGGCCATGGAGGGGGGAAGCCACTCTAGAGAAAGAGGGAATAAACCGTCTGTAATATCCAGCAAAACCAAGGAAGGAGCGTACCTGTGTGGTGGTCTCTGGTTGCGGCCAGTCCCGGACAGCGGCTATCTTTTCTGGGTCAGTGGCAACCCCTGCTTCACTCACCACATGTCCCAGGTAGGTCACTTCTTTCTGTAGACATTTTAATTTCTGGGGCTGTAATTTTAATCCATACTTTGCGAGCCGTTGGAACACCTGCGTGTTGTTGCTGCGTGGTGCTGTAGGTGACAGTCAAAGTCAGGCGAGTAGATAATGACAACATCTAAATATATTAAAAGGATGTCATGTACTTTGTCCCCTAGGCACTTCTGCATGAGCCTCTGAAAGGTGGCAGGGGCGTTGCAGAGACCGAAGGGCATCCTGGAGAACTCGAAGAGGCCAAGAGGGGTGGTAAACGCAGTCTTCTCCTTATCCTGGGGGTTCATTTTCACCTGCCAATACCCGGAGGCAAGGTCCAGAGTCGAATACCACGCTGCCCCCTTCAGGCTCGTCAACGACTCCTCGATCCGGGGGAGGGGAAAAGCATCCTTGTGTGTGACCATATTGAGCCGGCGGTAGTCTACGCAAAACCTCCAGGTCCCATCCGTTTTCTTCACCAGGACGATAGGTGCAGCCCAGGGGCTTGAACTCTCTGAGATTACTTCGGAGCTCAGCATCCCGGACAGCAGCTGCCGAAGTTCTTGGTACATGGTTGGGGGAACAGGCCGATAGCGCTCGCAGCTTGGCGGGGCAGTCCCGGTAGGGATATGGTGTAGGACAGCATCTGTGTTGCCGTAGTCCTCTTCGTGGGCTGCAAACACACTGGTCCAATGGGATAGCAGGCCCTCCAGTCTCTGTTGCTGTTCCGGGGTTAGGCCTTCGATAGACAAGAGATCTATAGGAGGGTGGCCTGCAGGCCTCAGCCGAACTGTCTGTACATCAACCTCAACTTCCCCTAGGCCCTGCTCCCGCAACACCAAGTCTTTTTCTGCACAGATTTGATGGGGGTCTAAAGAGGTCACTTTAGCTAGCGTGCGGCGCCTAGGCCATTCCAGTGAGTAGGTTTCCAGGTTAAGTAGTCGTAATGGGAACTGCCCCCCTTGTACTCTCACGACTGACCATGCAACCTGCCATTCAGCCACCTCCCCACAGTCCTCCACCAGGCCGAAATAATCTTTTGCAAGACTGCCCCCAACCACCCTGTCCCACAACAGCTTCTCACAACTAGCCGGGATCCTATTCTGGTCCCTCCCTACTAGACGTGCTGTGGCGGCTATCCCCGCAGGTTTATGGGTCTGTACGACTCGCCGGCTGCAAAGGCCTTCTGCCACTCTCTCCTGGCCTCTCCACTTAAGGTGGAGTTGAATCCTGTGACACCCTGAGAAGACCCTTGAAACAACTCCCTTCAGCAGTGTGTGATGACATTAATGCCAAGGATTCCCTGGTCTGCTCCCAGACATTCATCTTTCACAATGACTATTCCCTTCTCTGGGACCCGTAACCCCCCCCACTATAAAGTCTACCACAGCATAGCCTACATAGGGAATGTTCAAGCCATTGGCAGCCTTCAAGGTGAGCCAGCTGAGGTTGGAATACTCCTGGATCGGTAGATGGCCAGCAGTTCTAAAATAAACTAAGACTGAACAGGTTTACTTGTGATCCAGTATCCAACGCATGGTATTTTTACTCCATTTACCTCCACTTCCACCCGAGGGCACGCCCCCACCACAGCAGACTTCCCAGGGCTTTCTCTTTGGTCACCCACCCCCCCAACCGCTTGCCTACAGCGGCCGGGGTTCCTGGTTTAACGGGACCGGTGCATCTCTCCGTGTGGGGCAGTAATGTTGGATGTGGCCAGGTTGCCCACACCCCAAGAAAATTGGTCTGCCCTGCCTGTCCCACTGGAATGGTGTTCTATTGTTGTTGGAAAGGAGACGATACTGCCCATTAGTTACCTCCCCCCTTGGTTCCTACCTTTGTGGGCGAGGGGCCTCAGAGCTTGTACCGTTCTGCCTGACTTCCCTCACCAGAGTCTCCATTAGTGCGGTCATCTGTTCCTTCATCTCTTGCCGTAATTCTGCCCGCTTTGTCTCCTTCCATTTCTCCAGATCAACAACCATAGCAGCAGCGGCCACTGTAGGGGGAACAGCATGACAAGCCCGACAGTCCCTTGACCTCATCTCCCTGTCCAATGTCTCTGCCTCCCAGCTCACCTCGCTAAAAGTTACCATTGGTTGTCGTCTCCCTAACATCTAGAGCTCTCTCTTTACATCGCCCTCTTTCAAATTCCTAATGAACTGGTCTTGCAAGGTGGATTTATTCTTAGCAGACCCATCTGGCTCTGCCCTTGTCCATCTGGAAAACAGCTCCCGACAGCGGAGGAGATATTCCTGTACCGCCTCTTCTCCCTTCTGGGTACAGTCAAAGAAGCGAGACCGGGCCTCTGCTGTAGGGGTGAGAGCCCCGAACCTCTTAGTGCAGTCCACAAAGCAGCAGGCGAGTCTCTCTGGTCATTGCTAAACAACATGGCTTCTCTCTTAGCCCGGCCATCTAGAGCACTTATGATAAAGTCCATTTGCTGTCTCTCCGCCAGTCCTTGTGCCCTCAGTATAGCCTCCATTTGTGCCTGCCACTCCCCAAACCTAACCCCACCCTCAGCGGTAAACTTGGGGACCCAAGGCGAACACATAAACCAAGGCATGGTTACTGGGGTGGACTGGGGTAAGCCGCCGCCGCTTGTCCCGCCAGCAACATGGCCGAAGTCGCCTCTCTCTCCGAGCGCTCCACCGCACCCCCCCGCAGAAGACAGCCAGGCGACGACGTCGATGGCTCCGCTTCCGGTGGCAATGGGCACAGTGCGGACACTCGCTCCACACTCCGCACTGTCAGACAACTCGTCCGGAGAAACCAACCGTGCACGTAAAGCCTCTCCCTCTCCGTTCGCTCCGCTGTCACTGCATCCGCATCCCGATCGCCGAGAGACACCGCTGTCTCCCGCGTAGGAGCCCCTCCCTCTCCGTTCGCTCCGCTGTCACCGCTTCCGCGTCCCGATTTCGAACACACTCTCCCGCGTAGGCTATGACAGAAGGCAAAAGCACACACAGGCAGGACAACTATGGAGCCCTCCTTATTCCCTTTCCTTTCTTCCTTCCTTGAGGCTCCAATGACACCATTTGGCTTGCGCTCCACACGCACCCCAACGACCCGACACACAAGAACAACTGGGCTCTTAAAGGGGAATTCGGCCTATCCCATTCTAGGCTACTAATTAAATAACCTGTACCAGCTGTGGTGGCTCCAGTCAATCATGGTCCCATCCCACCCCGTGACAGGTACGTTTACACCACTAGGCAGAGACAGTTCAACGCAAAGAAATACAAACTTTATTTATATTTACCTAAACAAAAGACCAAAAGCACACACACAACACAATGTATTTAGGTTAAAATAAGCAAATGAACCATTACAAAACAATCCAGTCTCTTAATAAATGTGAACATCCAAAAATAAACAAAATGAAAATTATTTTTATACCCTAAGTATAAAACTAAAACACTGTCTGTGATACTGTATGCATTGAAAGAGCCATGTGTGTGTGTGTGAGCGGTCAACAGGCACTGCTAGGAACACGACCCCCTGGAGTTGACTGTAAACTCGTGACGTGACAACAGAGGCACCGTGTGATCAACTGGAATAGTGGATGCTGGTTGTACCTGGAGACTGATAGGAGTAGTAGATGTTTGTGATACTACTTCCTTACTAGTGTTTGGTAAAGGAGCACGTCGCCAGTCTGCAAATTGGCACGGCAGGCTCCATCATGCTGCAGTTGATGAATTTGATGCTTTGTTCAATAAAGACATTGAACTTAGTATCCGGACCTCTGAGAAAGATTCTTATTCCATCCGAGTAGAAATTATACTACAATACGTACAATAATTGCCAAAAATACACAATGTAAAACAGTAAAATTCCTTTTAGCACGAGCTGTGCTAAACGAGCTATGTATACTTGTATACATACCACCTTGTGCAGCCATAGCGCAGCCCCAAAGCTGAAAGGAGACAGCTGGAGCGGTTACCAATACTCTCACTGGGGCATGGTCAGCCGGGAGCCAGGCGGCATATGAATGACAGAGAGGGTCGGCAACTTACCGAACAGTCACGGACTGGACACGGATTAGTCTCCAATGGAGCAATCAGTCCTCCCCAGCACCAACAGTCAGACGCACTACAAGCGACAAGCTGGTCAGCTGTGTGTATAGTGCCCATGAATGAAAGACAAGACGGCGCAAGGCATTACCTTTCTGGAGTACAGCACAACACACGGCGGTTACGCCAAACAATCCGCTTCGCCACACCGGGCCTGCAATCACCACCGGAAAGGCAGGGGACGTGAAAGACGAAGCACAAGTGTAACCCCGGGTATTTGAAGGACCGAACGGTGCCGCCCAATGATCAAAGTGTCGGCAGCCATGCTGGTTGTATATATCCAGGAGGGAGGGGAGCTCACCTCCAACGATATACTGGGCCGTCCGCACCACCCTTTGAAGCGCTCTGCGCTCGAGTGCAGTGCAGTTCCCATACCAGGCGGTGATACACCCTGTAAGAACACTCTCGATGGTGCCGTTATAGAATGTTCTCAGGATGCGGGGGCCCATGCTGAATTTCTTCAGACCCTCTTCTTCAGGTCCTCGGAGATGTGCACACCGAGGAACTTGAAGCTACTGACCCTCTATACTGCAACACCGTCGATGGAGTTAGGGCTGTGCTCTCCCCTCTGCTTCCTGTAGTACACGATCAGCTCCTTGGTCTTCTTGACGCTGAGGGCGAGGCTATTCTCCTGGCACCACTGCTCCAGCGATCCGACCTCCTCCCTGTAGGCTGTCTCGTCGTCGCCGGCGATCAGGCCCATCACTGTCGTGTCGT
This sequence comes from Muraenolepis orangiensis, assembly GCA_027704905.1. NCBI lineage: Eukaryota > Metazoa > Chordata > Actinopteri > Gadiformes > Muraenolepididae > Muraenolepis > Muraenolepis orangiensis. Next base: position 8,080,375 of record CM051008.1, on the reverse strand, counting down.
CAGCAAACTTGATGATGACGTTGGAGCTGTGCATAGCCATGCAGTCGTGGGTGTAGAGGGAGTAGAGGAGAGGGCTCAGCACGCATCCCTGAGGGGCTCCCGTGTTGAGGGTCAGTGGCTCTGAGGTGGTGCTGCCCATCCTCACCACCTGGCGGCGGTCCGACAGGAGGTCCAGTATCCAGCTGCACGTGGATGGGGGCACGCCTAGACCTCTAAGCTTGGTGTCGAGCTTGGCAGGAACTATCGTGTTGAACGCTGAGCTGTAGTCCACAAACAGCATTCGCACATAACAGTTCTTTCCCTCCAGGTGGGCAAGGGCAGTGTGGAGGGCCATGGCAATTGCGTCATTCGTGGATCTATTTTGACGATATGCATATGCAAATTGCCATGGGTCCAGCGTGGCAGGTAACACGGAGCAAATAAAGTCCTTGACCAACCTCTCAAAGCATTTGCTGACAATCGAGGTGAGGGCTACAGGTCATTCAGGCATGTTACCTTGGGTTGTTTAGGGACAGGCACGATGGTGGATATCTTGAAGACCGCGGGGACAACAGCCTGGGACAGGGAGAGGTTGAAGATGTCTGCAAAGACTCCTGCCAACTGGTCTGCGCATGCTCTGAGGACGCGGACCGGGATGTCGTCGGGGCCTGCCGCCTTACGGATGTTCAGCCTCTTGAAGGTGCAGCGCACATCCGCCTCAGAGATGCTCAGCAGGCTGGTCTCCTCAGGCGGCGCTGGCTTCGGCGGGCTGCCGTTCACGTCGAACCGAGCAAAAACTATTTAGCTCTCCTGGGAGGGAGAGTTCTCTATACAACTGGTTCTCCCTCTGAAGTTTGTTATCGTCTGCAGCCCCTGCCACATACCCCTCGCATCGTGAGGGGTATGTGGGATACATATTGATCAGATACGCAGTTACCAATAGACAGAATAGAATGGGTCTTTTAGGCGGGAATTGAACCAATGCAGCGCTGTACCAGATAGCCCTACCCAATTTTCTAGCGACTACTGGCACTGGAGGGTTAGTCAGCCTACCAACCATGGGGAATAAATCCGGTGCAACATCAACGATCTGCTAATGTACCCTCTTAATGGAAACGATCCACAGTCACAGGCTCATTGCACCTTGTTAACACCGCAAAGGAGGTATTATGTCAGGGTTAACCTTGCCTGTTAACTCGTGTCGATTACTTCTTGAGAGAAGGGCCTACTTTCCGGAAGAAAATATGACCACTTTCCACGGCGACCAACGGCCATTACAAAAGGAGTGTGTTTTAACCACCATTACACTTACAACGACCAACGACAATTTTTTTTATTAACTTGAAGTCGTCATTCACGATGAAATAGTAAATGTGCATGAGCTGCTATTTAAAGAGAATAGCAGACAAAAATCGGACAATATAAAAAGAAAATAGGCCCGATTAGGCTCAATAACGATCAATAACTCTGTTTGATCGCTCCTTTCCTACAAGAAGTAGACTTTTAGTTAACTCTTAGCCACACGGCACTTATAAACGACTATGAATTATACAAGTTTTAACAGAATTAGACTCACCTCAAAAGTTTCGGTCATACGGCGCGTTTCAGGCACGCGTCAGGGCCGTCAGGGCAGGCCCTCCCATTCACAGGAGACTAGTCACTTGCTGGTCAACTGCCAAGCGCCCTTTTCGTGTTGCGCTCCATGTGAATAACCAATGCTGCACATGTGAACTGCATGTCCGTACAATAGGTAGGCCTGGGTCTGTGTACACAGCTGTGACTACTAACGTGAATAACCAGCATGTGGTAATGCTAGAAAACTAGAACATGCATTTCCTGCAGAAAGTTCTGCAGTGTTAAATTAGCGTAACGTGCTTAATACAGCTTCCAAGTTTAAGCTGTATAGAAATGCTGAATAGCTGAACAAACGTTCAAAGATATTAATACAGTTTAAATGTTTAAAGTCTGAACGGAATACGTATTTGGAGTAACTGTTTTTTTCAAACCCTTTTAATAATGTCAAATAGTTAAAGAGTTAAACAAATAGCCAAACTAAACAGATACGGTTTGAATCTAGGCCTAGTTATATGATCAGTAATTAGTATGATTGGTAGTAGACACAGTATGAATAAAAGATAATCAACAACACGTTTAATGTCTCAAAAAATTTATTTATTGCAAATGCAGTCATATAATATTTCTTATTTTTTGACAATTGAAATGGATCGTCATTTATGTATACAATTCTGTTTTATATAAATGTGCACAGAAAAAATGGCAAGCAGTTGAACACAAACCGTGTGTGCATCACTATTAACACCCCAAAGACAGGCCTTTAAGAAAATAAAGACTGAAAAAGAGACAGACAGAGCATATGTTTAAAATCCACTAGGTCCATATTTGAAAAAAGACATCCATTAAACAACCAAAAAAATTGAACCATTTCAGCAATTGTATTTGAAGCTTTCTCTTTCTCAGATACTCAGCAGCAAGCGACCTAGAAGGCCTAGTGTAACGTTACACAGGATGAATGCAGATGAAGGCATTTTTGTGTTTGGCGTAGAAGTAACACTCTGGCTGGAAGTTGTTGGTTTCCACTACCTTGTAATGGCTGACAGCATGCACCAGACAGTTGGGGATGTTCCTGCTCAGGGCCTCGGCCACGGTCATCATGTTCCCTTCAGCTTCTGCTCCTCGATCTGCTGCAGGATAAACTTCCTGTTGATGGCCACCGGCTCCACGCAGAAGGACACCACCACCTTGAACTCGTTGTTGACCATCACTTCAAAAGAGTTCTCCCCTCCACCCTGGCCGTGAAACTTCTTCCCCGCCAGCCAGATTGCCTCTTTCACCCGGAACACCCGGATGGACCAACTGATCCAGTCGTACTTCTTGATGAGGGACTCCAGGATGGGCTTGATGAAGTCTGTCTCCAGACTGCCTGTCTTGTCCTTGAGCTCGTGCTCAAGGTCGATTTTGGCCTGCTCGGCAAAGTTATTGGTGCAGTCCTCCACTGCTGCCTTCATTCGCGTCTCGACATCCTCCATGCGCTCCTGCCACTTCTTCACCATCTCCCCGTCCACTGCTTCCTCCTTCAGGGCGGCGTGGCCCATGATGGCGATGATCCCGACCAGGAAAAGCTTTTTTAGGCAGGCGCAGAAGTCCTCCACCGCCCTCCGGCTCCTGGCCTCTATGGAGACCACTGTCTCCAACATGCGGTCTCCGGCGATGTTCTGGCCCGTGACGGCGTTGTACAGGGCTTCCAGGTTTAGATCGCCGTCTGTGTTCTCGTAGTGGCTGAGGAACTTCTCCTTCTTCTTCTCTTTGTACTTAGGCTTGGCGTTGATTAATTCCTGGAACTTTTCGTACTGGCTGAGCATCTGGGACTCGCGGTGAAAATTCTGCGTGTTCATGGAACTTTTCTGGACTGCCCGGCCAATCTGGTCGCAACAGGTCTCTCGTGACAGTGGTTCTCAATAACCAAGCGCCCAACGTCGGTCTTCTGGATGCTCTCCAGCTTCTGGTGGACCAGCTCAAACTGCTCGGCCAGGTAGCGGGCCTCCTCCCCCTCCGGGTTGTTGAGGATCTCACCGGACGCCACAGACACCGCCTTCAGGATGGGATGGAACTGGCCCACGGTGGAAGCCAGGACCTCAGAGGCCTGTCCAAGGAACTTCACCCCTTCCTCTATCTTCCCCCTGTTCTCCACCAGCCAATCCGCTACATTAATCATCCTCAGGCTCTTCGATCGCAGAACAGTTTACTCCTGACTCACACTTCTTCTCCTCCCCAGAGACAACACTGGAGCCTACAGGGGGAAGGAACACAAAATCAAATCAACCGAATTTCAAACTCTTCTCTTGGTTGTTTTATGTTTGTGTTCAGGTTTGATTCCTGCCATAAAACAGCAACAACAACAACAACTGCAATACCCAGTGCCACCAGTGTTGGTTACCTGGCAGCTTTACATGATAGTTATCTCACAGTAAACTTCACAATAGATCCAGTCGTGTCTGCGCTTGCACGTCTCCAGTTACACGCCACACCCTGGGTCTCCTATTGTCCACGACACAGACTCCCAGCTGAGCGTCGCCACCCCTCACCTCCCTTGACACACAGCCTGCCCAGGTAGAGGCACCATCCGGCACACCAGGACCTTTGCGTTCGTAATAACTCAAAGCAAACATCAAACCAGTTTCAATGTGTGCTCTGGGCTTTAATGAGCTGTTGGCTGCATTACGCAACATTGCCCCGGTGGCTCTTTTTGGGATTCGAGTTAAAGAACCCAAAAGCAAACACAGATGTTCACAACATGCGGAGGGGAAACTCGGGTCCTTCACATGGGTGGCTTAGATTATCACACTCAAAAAGCCGGAAAAACACAAGAGAGATAATCTCACACGGATATCCTTCCATGCGGATCTCACAGCCAGCTCAGGGAAAGGAGGAACGGCACACCCATATCTGGGCGAAGGCCCCCACACCACCACCAGTGCTACACTTGTTCTGTAACAGGAACCATACGTTCTCCCTCATTGCAGGCTCCAGTCCACACACAACAATACAGATATGTTTGTAGGCCCTGTTTTAGTAGGCCCCTGTTTTTCCTCATTTCTAAAAGGGCATACCAGTAATTGGTGCAGTGTGAGGAAATCAACGGTATTGTTTTACATGATTTTTCTTGAGGACCAACGGCACAGTGATTAGATCTGCCTTGTTCCATCACACAACATTCACTTTAACATTTCTGCATAAGCCAGTCGATGAAGATGAGATAAAGCGAGGAGATCTTAAAATTGAAGTTGAAATCGTACAGTGCAATTCATTTGTGACGCTTTTGGAATTGGACATGTGACTGACATTCAAATTCGAAAAATTCAATAAAAAAAACGAATGCAATACTTACTGAGAAAGGAACTTGGTTATGTCTTGGACATAAAAAAGTTGGTCTTCTTAACGGTTTGACCAAAGGTGCAACATTTCCTTCAGCGAGAAAAGAAAAAAGGCGAGTCTCCCCACAGCACTTGCTCAACTACGCATAAGAAAACGGTTGTGACGCCACAAGACAGCAGACCTTGAACTACAGACTATATCCTACTCTTCTCTCATATGCCAACCTTATGTTTGCTTTTAACCGTGCTCAATGTGCTATGTCAACAAGTTAACAGTAGATATAAACCTCTATTCAAATAAGACTCTCAAATTTCCCTTTGTGCTCGGGCGGATCCCAGGAAAGGCCAGCTTCTCAGCAAATAAAAAGAAGACAAAAACTAATTTAGGAAATTGACAAGCAAAATAGTGAATTCTGTGTCTGGTGTCATAGCGACCGGTTTGGGGTAGAGGAGTGGGAGAATCGGTCTGTCACGGCAGCTCAGCGGAACAGAAGTCTAAAGGAGAACCTGTGTGTTCTGAGATCATACCATGACAGTCAGGGTCTCACACACACATACACACACACACACACACACACACACACACACACACACAAACACACAGTTATGTGTACAGTGACTACACACACACAGGAGCACAGAACAGGATGTATTGTTTGTCCGTATATGGGTGTAACTGATGTAGAAGGTTTCACCTTCTTCCACACCTATGAACAGAGCATCTCCCCCTTCACCCTGGTGTTACACCACCCGTTGGACCCGGGCCAATGAACGGGGCTTTCACCCGTGTCACCTGTTGTCCCTTCAGTCTACTGGAATGTGCACCCCAGTGAAAATCCGACCCTCAGAGACAAGTCTACAAAATTAGACACATCATTTCATATCATACTGATAACGCCGGATTAGCTTTCCTCCCTGTCGTGTTCTGAGGAAACACTGCACACACACACACACACACACACAGGACTTAGAATAGAAAGTTATAACTGCTTACGAGCTGGGCACAGTAACCATCATGGCAGGATGTTCTGGATTTGGAATAAGGGTATCAGGCTCGTTTTAAAATGAGATTCCCTTGTTTTTGGCTTTATTGACATGAATAAAAAACCCAAATTATGTTAAATGCTATTGGAAACAGTGGTTGTTACTATTCAAGGTTGATGAGTGATTCATTTGCGTCTTTTACATATTTTCCTCCATTTCTGAGGAGGAATTTCCACACTGCGACTCGACCACTGGAGGCCTTGGACCTGAGTGTGACACCTTGTACCACACCGGCAGGGTGTCTGCTCAAGGAAAAAAACACATTCCAGAGGTAAACACGACCGAATAAAACCAACAAGCACACAGTCAACACTGCACAGTTCTGTTTTCATTTGTTTTGAAAACTCAACAGACCCCACATTATGCAACCCGAAGCCCTCTAAAACAGTGGTTCTCAACTGGTCCAGCCCACATGTCTCATTAGTCATTAAGTCATGACCACCCTGTCTTCATGTATTGGTGCTAACCTTAATAAAAAAGAAAGCCGTCGTAACTTGAATCAACATGGAAACATGAGGTAATTCATGGGCTTCCTTGTAAAGATTGCAACCCACCAGTTGGGAATCCCTTCCCTAAAGAACAAGGAAAAACTCCCTCAGAACCCAGAGGGAGTTGAGAAGAGTGATCCCTCCACCCAGAGATGTTTAGCAGTACAACACGTGCCCAAATGGGCAGTCATATATTGGTAGCACAGAACAAGTCCACCAAGGCTCAGTGAGCTGAAGTTAGTGATGAGTTCTAAGACAATGAATGAATGTGAGCTAATAGTCTGTTTATCTGGCACACTAGCGCTGCAACTACAGCGCTGTCCTGCTACAGCACCAGCGCCCAGCTGCTGTTGTCTGTTCATGACTCATTTGGAATGCTTTTGTAGTATAATTTCTACTCGGTGGAATAAGAATCTTTCTCAGAGGTCCGGATACCAAGTTCAAGGTGTTTATTGAACAAAGCATCAAATTCATCAGTTGCAACGAGATGGAGCCTGCCGTGCCAATTCGCAGACTGGCGACGCGCTCCTTCACCAAACATTATATAGACAATAGCATCATAGAATAACCACTACTCCTAGTGGTCAAAG
>CM051008.1:8007231-8072382 GCA_027704905.1 Muraenolepis orangiensis | reverse complement strand
AGGGGTATTCAACTAGATTAGGAAGGGGGCCACAATTGTAAAATGTCTTGAAGGCGAGGGCCACAAGACTGTGACAACGAAAATGAACAAATGCCATTGTTATTGTACAACCAACCATGCAATAATAATAATGATTATTTTATTGTTATTATTATTATTGTAGTAGTAGTAGTTCCTGCTCTTGAAGCAGCATTTTGAACAGTCGGTGCTGCAGTCCTGACGTCGAGCGAATATGATTCACAATTTTTATGACAGTCTCCATTGCTTCTTTCAACTCCCCTGACAATTTCGCACACAGAACTGATTGATGTATGATGCAATGCAGTGTGTTCACTGTGGGATGCTCTGCACATAAGCGAGATGCAAAGCCCCTTTCTTTCCCAATCATGGACGGGCAGCCATCGGTAACGAGAAGGTTGATCTTACCTAGATCCAAACCCTTCTCTTCAAAAAAACTCCAAACTGCAGCGAAAATCACTTCACCTGTAGTGCTGGTTATCAGTGGTAAAAGGCATAACAACTCCTCTTTAAAAATGTCACCATCGAAGTACCTCACAAACAGCGAGAGCTGTGCCGTATCTGTTGCATCGGTCGATTCAGCGACAGCGAGTGACATGTACTCTGTAGATTTGAGATCGGCAATTAATGCTGAAAAACAGTCCTCAAACAGTACCTCTACTCTTCGACTTCCCGATGTGTCAGAGAGCGGTACTTGCTTCAAACGGTTCATTATATCTTCCTTTTTTTATCTCCTGCAAAAAGTTCATCCACCATCACAAGAGTACACTCCTTCACAACTTCAGCGTCAGTGAATGGCTTTCTCTTTTTGGCTAAAGCGAACATCACTCGTAGGGAAGCAGCAGTGGCCTTTTCCTGGGCTGTATAAGCAGTTGTAAGAATAGTGGTTGATGCAGTGTAAGAAGATTTAAGTATTTCTATTTTACCACGTCTAGCTGTGCTACCAGGCGGGTAAGCAGCATTGAAGTTAGCAGCATGCTTGGTCTCATAGTGGCGCCTCACATTAGCAACCTTGCAGACTGAAACAGTTATTTGACATATTAAACATAAAGGTCTAGGATTGGCGTGCGATGGTAAAATAAATACAAAATCATCAGTCCATTTGGGGTTGAAGTGTCGGTTTTCACCGTCAATTTTCCGCCGTTTCTCTCCGCTCATTTTGGATCAGTAATGAGAGTAACGAGATTGACACAATGTCGCGATAATTACACGCTGATCAGTCCAATGCAAGATTGCCTTTTAAGAACTATTGAAGGAGAAATAATTTGGACTCATTTAATTCGGATAACATAATAGCGAACATATATTGACATTTATTTAAATGATTATAACATTTTGGTGGAACTGGTACGGGAACGGTACCGCATCCGAGCGCAGAGCGCTTCAAAGGGTGGTGTGGACGGCCCAGTATATCGTTGGAGGTGAACTTTCCTCCCTCCTGGATATATACATCAAGCGGTGCGTGGCCAAGGCCAAACGCATCATAAAAGACAATGCCTAGCCCAGCCACGAACTGTACTCACTTTTACCGTCAGGCAGGCGATACCGCAGTATCAAGTGCCGCAGAGACTTAGAGACAGCTTCTACAGTCAAGCCGTCAGGCTGCTGAACAAGGGTGTATAGCATATAACAATGTATATTTTATTACATTGATTTATATATATATATTGCTCTTTTTCTGTGCTAATATATTGCATTTTATAAATGCATTTATGCATATATATTTTTATTTTTATATATTTAACTTTATGCAGTTTGTACTTTTTACTTCTTTTTTATTCTATTCTGGGTTTTTTATAACTGCTGTCTGTCGTCGGGTATTGCACATACGATTTTCACTCATTGCTTATACTATAAACTGTGATGTGACAATAAACTTGACTTGACTTGACTATGTTGGAGTTTACCTCGGTGTCATCTGACCTGAGGCTGCATGTTTTGGACACTCGGGTGAAGAGAGGGGCAGAGCTGTCAACCGATCACCATCTGGTGTTGAGTTGGGTCAGATGGTGAGGGAAGCCTCTGAACAGACCTGGTAAGCCCAAACGTGTAGTGCAGAACTGGGAACGTCTGGTGGATGCCCCTGTCCGGGAGACCTTCAACTCCCACCTCTGGCAGAATTTCTCCGGCATCTGTGGTCATTGTTCAAAACTTCTATTGCTGAAGCTGCGTTTAAGAGTCATTGGTTAATGTCATTGGTACCTCAAGGGGCAGCAACCCTCAGACTTTGTGGTGGACACATGTGGTCAGGGAACCTGGCCAACTGAAAAAGGAGGCCTTCCGGGCTATGGTAGCCCGAGAGTTTTCGGACTCAGTTGCAAGGTATCGAAAGGCCAAGAGGACTGCAGCCTCAGTAGCAAAGGCAGCAGATGTTGGAGTTCAGAGAAGCCATGGAGAATGACTTTCAGTCCGCACCAAAGCGGTTCTGGCAAACTGTCCGGCGCCTTAGGAGGGGGAAGCAAAGATCTATCCAAGCTGTTTACAGTAAGGGTGGGACACTGCTGACCTCAACTGAGGAGGTGATGGGGCGTTGAAAGAGAACTTTGAGGAATTCTTTCTTTTGAGGAATTGATGGATGGCAAACATCAATCTCCCGGGAGGAGGTCACTGCGGTAGTCAAACATCTCCCCAGGGGTTGATGAGATTCTTCCAGAAATGCTGAAGGCTCTGGGTGTTGAGGGGCTGTCCTGGATGACACGTCTTTTCAACATTGCCTGGAAGTCTGAGGCGGTGCCTGAGGAGTGACAAACGGGAGTGGTGGTACCCCTGTTAATAAGGGGGACCAGAGGGTGTGTGCCAATTACATGGGTATCTCATTTTTTTCTTTTTCTTAGCCTCCCTGGGAAAGTCTACTACAATGGGGATTCCTCCATGGAACTACGGACCAGCTTTTCACTCTTGCAAGGTTTCCTGGAGGGGGCTTGGGAGTGTGCCCATCCTGTTGTGCCCCCACACTCTAATCAATCCCAGGTGTTTCCCATCATAATCGGGCCTGCTGAGGCTAATGAACACCTGGGATCTACCCTTCTTAAGGCTGCTGAAGACCGACGTTGGGCGCTGTTAATTAAGAACCTTATGGCTCCCTCCTACGCGAGAACCTGTGTCTCCAGCTCCGACTCGGTTGCGTCTTGTCCTACTCCCCCCCCGCTCCAAGGACCCTCTCCACGTTCCACCCTCTGGACCCTCTCCCTGTGTCGACCATACTTCGTAACCCACCCTGTTGTTTTTAAGTTTGTGGATCTTCCAGTAAAGACATTATCCGTTGTTCTAGGTGTCCTGTCTCTTCTTCTGGGTTATCTGGCACATTTGGCTAGCCGGACTCGTTGGGTCATAACACATCTGGTCTACTATGTGCTTTGTGGATTTGGAGAAGTCTTTGTTCCTACCCTCACCTATGGTCAAAAACAATAGGTAATGACTGAAAGGACAAGATTACGAATACAAGTGGCAGAAATGACTTTCCTCAGGAGGGTGGCTGGTATCTCCCTTAGGGATAGGGTGAGAAGCTCAGTCACTTGTGAGAGACTCTGAGTAGAGCCTCTGCTCCTTCACGTAGAAAGGAAGGCCCCCGTAAGCAGTGTTTTGTTCAAGTGATGACCGCCCAATGATCATTTGCATCACTTCCTGTAGGGCTACAGCCACAAAATGTGTAATCTTCAAAATCTTGTATTATGTTTCTCGGTTGATAAAGCATAATGAAGCAGACATTTAGAACATTAAATACACAATATACAATAATCACAAAATGTCAAAATGTACAGAGTACAGTGCAATAAGTCAATGTCAATAAAGCAGGCTCAGAGGGGCTCCTGCAGCCCAGTGGTGGCGGTAGCTCCGCATCGACATTGTCTAGGGCAGATGACTCCATAAACTACTAAAACAAGAGAAAAGTGCATTAAAACATGACTCCATAAACTAAAACAAGAGAAAAGTGCATTAAAACATGTCTCCACTACACTTCACTGTTTTTAGAAGGTCAGGGACAGGCGAAGGGTCTGGATACCGGGAGGTCGAGGTGCGTAGTACCGAACGGGTAGTAGGCAGCCGGACGATCAGGACCAGGGAAGAGTTTCACCTGGGGACTAGTAGCGTACATCAAGGGTTACACGAAGAACGAACGAGCGACGTCTCCAAATGCCGCCGCGGTATAAATAGCCCCCAGGTGAGATAATTGGCAATCAGCCACGGTAATAGTTGACAGGTGCGTGTGTGCGCCGCCAGCGCACGCGGCCTGGCCACGCCCCCTGTCACCCACCGTAACCGTGACACGTATCACCTGGCAGTTCATGCCACTTTAAAATATTATTATTATTATTATTATAGGACAAAACTGTACATAAGAATTAGGCCTACATTCTACCATTAATTGTGACGTGGGAAATTTTGATTTAGTCTATCTGTGAAAACCAATAGTTTAATGTGTCAGGATATAGACGTCATTGAACTTCAGTTAAACTGCTTTCCTAAATATAACATAATAACGAGGCTGCTTCAACTTTATTACAATGACTATTATAGACCATTAAACAATTCAAAACTAGAATATAAATTGCAGTTAAATGTGCACATCTGCAGAGTTAAAGAAAAGCCTTTGTTTAATAAAATACACAACATACAACTCAGAGTCAGAGAGATATTTTTATATATGTAGTACTAGCACATTATTACTTAGGAAACACAGATTGCATTGACATTTGCGGGGACAACAAACAAACTAAAATAAAACAAGACAAAATGGCTGACATCAGGCTAGTAGATGTCAGCCATTGCGTCTTTTACAAAAGGGTTATTGTTCCATAGAAAACCTTGGTAGTAATGCATGCACTGATGAAGGTGATATAACAGATCATGTTTATAACCTCTAGCAAGAGAATCAAAAAAAGCACATAAGACTGGAAAGGTATGTTTTGCCATGGAGACATGTTTGCAGATGTTTTGAGCTGGCTTGATGAAAACGGCACATAACCAAAGTAATTCATGTCTTTACAAACATTTCATGATTCCAATATGTCTATGATTACATGTGATCTATTTTGCATTGTTTCAAATTACATTTTGTACCACAATACATGATTCAATCTATGATTTACTTCCAATATTTGTACCATATTGTTGCCATGGAAGTTTTCTCAATGATCACCAAGTCTCATTGACATGAGCTCAGCTCATAAGGCAGTAGGCCTCTACTACCTTGGTTGCGGTGTTTTGATAATAAATAAACTATACATCCATGTTTATCACCACATGCCACACAGGTGAAGGCAACATTTTTCACCTCAAAGTTCAACTGCAGCTCAAAAAAAATAATCGAAACAATGCAAATTTAACAACAATTAAAGAGATGAAATGAGATGATGCACACTTTCCTTGCTCATTTAGGGTTTAAGAGCAAAACAACCACACTAAATGCAGATTTCATGCACAAACGTATGAATATATGTTCATGATGGTACACAGGAATATAGGTCTATGTATTTAAAATTGTTGTCATACTGTTTAATTACGCTACTAAACTAAACCATAGCTCCAATACTCAAGAGAAGCGGGAGCCAGCGATCAAGCTCAGATCAAGATCTACTCTGAGAACCTAACACTTGTCCTCCTCGCCATCGTTCAATCCTGCTGGCTCTAGTTTTTGCGGTGGAACGCTCCAGTTCAGGTTGAAGTGAGTCTTTCCAGCACTGGCCAGAGAGTCAGATAGCTGAGGAGAGGAACAAGGAGATGCATTATTCTTTAACCTTATTTCACATCAGTAACAGAGAGACCTTAAATGTCTGTATGGTGTTCATTTTGACATGACACTGAAAATCTGCTGCTTTTTACAGTTGCTAGAAGCATATTTGGTGAGGTAACCTGTGTCTTGTGCTACCATACATTCTTAAAGAGCCCCTCATCTTAGCATCAGCTGTAGCCATGACCAGGGTGTGAAAAATGATTGATACTTGATTGATACTTGAGACACCCTGAATGCCTCAACAGCAAACATTTGGGGGATCTCTATGAAAATCTTAACTGTCTGAAAAGCTTTTTCTCACTTACAATTGTCCCTCAAAGTGTTGATGGACGATAAATGTTTTGCAATCTGAATTTGAAGTCAAGGGGAATAAACCAAACACAAACAGCTAGTGTACACAAACAAACAGTTTAAGATATCTCTAAAGTATAATTTCTATGTTCCATGTTCCACACACCTAAACGCCAATCAGAATATCCCAGAATTTGAATTCAGTCAAAGGATAATTGTTTCTGAAACATGAGCTGTAATATACCAAAAAAGGCTCATTGAAAGATATTATAGTTGTGGAATATACAACTATCACCGCTAGATGCCAATAAATCCTACACTGCACCTTTAAGAAAAATATGTTTGTAGTCATGTTTGTAGTCCTTACTTGTAGTAGGATGTTGTCCATATTGTTTTGGTTTGTCAGGTCCAATTTAGACTGAAGAGTGATCTTTATTCTGCTCTGTTTCCGACCTATACCACCGGGAGGGAAGATATCACACTTTTGACTGAAAACATCCTCATTTAAATTGTTTAGTTGTATTCTCCCATTACACCCTACATTTTGTCAAACAAGCCAATCTATTGACTTGGCAGCATACCTTAGATTAGATTAGATTCAAATGTATTGTCATTGCACAGCACAAGTACAGTACAGCGAAAATAATTTGGCATCTAATCAAAGTGCAAATGTTTCAGTAAAGTGCATGGTAATATATAATGTGCAATAAGATGGAAAAACAGTCGACTAGGTATAAAAACAGATAGAAAGGAGGGGAGGGGTGGGGGGGGGGATGATGTTGTCCCAAGATCTGTTAATGTTCCAGCCATTTGAACATGATATGTTCACAATGGTGCAATTTGCATATCATTATAGTTTTAAAGTGATTTCAGAGAGGAACAGGGAAGCTGACTCATTGAGTACATACTTTTTCTGGTGGTTATTCCCATGAGGCATTACTTTCCCCAAATTGCTTACTCTGACCTTAACCCGCTAAATCCTTACCAAAAGTTTACCATCCCCTCTAACCCATAATGAGATTCAACCACTAGAAAAGTCCTTATATAACACACTATCTTCTGTGGAAGAATGAGAAACACACATTGGGTTTGTAAAGCTTGACTAGGACTTCACTGCACCTCCACACTGCCGTGGGAAATGCTCAAATAAGGGCTGGTCAATATTGTCTGTCAATTTGGTTTTTCAACCAAATAATTAACAATTTACTATAAAGGTACTTGGGGCAGGCTGGAATCCCCCCCCCACCCTACACTATGTAATGTAATCAATCATAATTCAACAATGCATGCATTACAGTTAAACATTACACAGCAACTTTACACGTACAGTCAACACAGAATGTGGGCTGTCAAAATGTAAGTCAAAGACATGAAATAAAAAAATATTTAGGGTTATATAAGAAAGTGATGCATTGCATCTGTTATTAGCTGCTTACCTGTACAGACAAATGGAAACTTAGAATCACATGGCATGTCGCTAAATCCACCATGATACAATGTGGCACATAACTGATCAGAACCACTATTATCGGGCTCATAGCTCCACCAGTGTCTGAAGGAGTTGTTGGTCCCATCAGACCAACTCCAGAGAACTCTGGAGAGACCGATCCACACAGCAGTAGTGATTGAGGAAGAGGAAACCTGTTGGTTCTCTTCTTCATTCTCGATCATGGCGAGGTCAGTGTAATGAGTACGGCAGTAACTCTTGGCGGACTCCCATGATAGTGACTGGTTGATATGATGGTAGGTCTTAGCATTTAAAGGACCTAAAGCAGAAAGAAATAGTGTTGAGCGGTAACAGGCTTTTGGTGAAAACAACATAATATAATGTGGGTCTCTGTCTATGAGCTGCTTAAAGTAAATGACACCAATGTATGCATACCAATGCATACCAATGTATGCATACCAGATGAGGTATGTTATATATATATCATGTTATAATCTGTATAGAAAAACAAAACAGTGTGTGTTGTTTGTGTGTTTCTTTACATGCGGGGATGTGTAGTGTATGCATGTGTGTCTGTTTTGTTTTTCTCTTACCAGAAAAACAACAAAGTTGTTGAGAGAAGAACACGTTGAATCTTTCCAGGTACCATCAGTCAACATCTCCACACATTCCTCTCTGCCTCCTTCATTATTAGGCTCACCAGATGCAAAATTCATATAGCCGGTTTGGCTCCTTTTCTGGGTCGACCATCTCCATGAGTTTGGGTACAAGTCCATGGTGTCCTTGTTGAAATCATGCATTCCTGTCCATGTCTCTGCAGCTGCTGTCAAGTCTGTCAGCTCATTTATGTCGTCCATATTGTTGACAGTGGTCAGATCACTATATGTGTGTCTGCAGTACTCCTGTGCGTCAAACCAGGTCTTCTCCACATTAAGCAGAATGTATTTATGGAGTCCAGCGCTGGAGAAGCATACACCTTTGAATAGAAAGAACCGTGTGTAAAATGTGGTTGTAAATCGAAAACAAAGTCAAATTAAATGTTCAAGCTGTTTTTTAAACCTTCTTCTTAATCTAAAATCTGGAGGATTCAATCCTCTTTATTGGTCACATACATGGAATTATTATATTATTATGAGTTGAGAGTGATGTTTTTTAGTTTTTTTTTATGCAGCAGCATCATGAATACAGTGCAGTAACTGTGATGAGTCCAGAAAGTCCAGCAAAGTATGTAAGTGTAGTTCACTAGCCACCTCTGGCCTATTCCGCGTTTTCTGAGGCACCGCAGAGCATAGAGGCGCTGATGTGCCTTCTTCAGCATGACCCCAGTGTTGCGGGTCCAGGCCAGGTCATCGGAAATCTGTCCCCCAAGGAAACGGAAGCAGCTGACGACTTCCACCGGTGTCTCGTCCAGGCTGATGGTGGAGTGGGTGCCCCGGTGGCTCCTTAATATGACCCCTTTAACAAATGTATTTCTACATTGGCCAGTCTACTACACAGGTTTGCTTAGTTTATCAATGCTGGCTGAGTTTATGGATTTACGGACTGAGAATTATGGAAGAACAAGCACAATTAGTTGATACCAAGGGCATATGAGCTGCAAATGCGGGATGTGACAAAGTAAATGACCGTAAGATGGCTAATGGAACATTTACATTTGGTTTGAATCCCCTGAAGGCTTAGTGTGCACTTCGAAATATTGTTTATTTGTCATTATTTATCGCCGAACTGCCCACCAGGGCTACTCTCCCCGTTGACCACCAACTCCTCCCCCCATCACCCACAGACGTGCGTGCAGCACTGAGCAGAACAAATGCGCATAAGGCAGCTGGTCCTGACGGCATCCCCGGTCGAGTGCTCAGGAACTGCGCTGAGCAGCTGACTGAGGTCTCTATTGACATTTTCAACTTGTCACTAGCTCAGGCAGTTGTCCCGGTGTGCTTTAAAACCACCTCCATTGTGCCAGTGCCAAAACACTCCTCTGCAGCGAGCCTCAATGACTTCCGCCCTGTTGCACTCGCCCCCATCATCATGAAGTGCTTCAAGAGGCTGGTCCTGGCTCACCTCAAATCTGGCCCGTCACCCTCACTGGATAAACACCAATTTGCCTACCGTGAGAACAGGAGCACGGAGGACGCCATTTCCTCAGCTCTTCACTCCGCTCTCTCCCACCTGGATGAGCAACACCCACGTGAGAATGCTGTTCATAGACTTCAGCTCAGCATTTAACACCATCATACCCTCCAAACTCATCTTCAAACTTGGTAACCTCATGAAAACCAAGAACCTTGACATCAACCCCAGTTTGTAACTGGTTATTAGACTTCCTAACCAACAGACCCCAGTCAGTCAGGTTAGACCATCTCACCTCCTCCACCCTCACCCTAAACACCGGCGTTCCACAAGGCTGTGTGCTGAGCCCTCTCCTCTACTCCCTCTTCACCCACGACTGTACTCCTGTACATGGTACAAACACCATCATCAAGTTTGCCGACGACACAACGGTGGTGGGCCTCCTCCAAAACAACGATGAGACAGCCTACAGGGAGGAGGTCCAGCACCTGGTGGCGTGGTGCGCTGACAACAACCTGGCCCTCAACACCAAGAAGACCAAGGAGCTCATCGTCGACTTCAGGAAGACCAGAGCTGGCACACACGCCCCCATCCTCATCAACAGAGCGGAGGTTGAGCGTGTCTCCAGCCTCACTGGTAAAGAAGGCTCACCAGTCTTCCTGAGGAGACTGAGGAAAGCCCACCTCACCTCAGATTCTGGTGAACGTTTACCGGTGCACTATTGAAAGCATCCTCACCAACTGCATCACAGTGTGGTACGGCAACTGCACTGTTTCCGACCGGAAAGCGCTGCAGAGGGTGGTGAAAACCGGCCAACGCATCGTTGGACTACCCCTCCCTGCAATAAACACTACCCACCACAAACGGTGTCTGAGGACGGCACAACAAATAGTGGATGACCCCTCTCACCCCAACCATGGACTGTTTGCCCTCCTCCCCTCCGGGAGGCACTATAGAGACCTTTGTTCCAAGTCAAGCGGGTTTAGGAATAGCTTCTTCCCCTCAGCTGTCATCTCCCTGAACTCTGCACCATGAAGACACAAACTCCCCACGGAGGTCACGACTGCAGAGTCACTCCCCATCTTCCGCCGCAGGCTGAAAACCCATCACTTCAGGACACACTTCCCGGATCCTTCCTCGTAGCGTCAATTAAGTCATTCAAAAGTAGATTACATATTATAGATAGGTATGTATTGTTCTAGATATTGTTGCATATTGTTTGCCAACTTATTGTACTTTTTCCCTTACACTTTTGCCTGAATTATTGTACTTCTACCTGAGCGCTGGTTCAGTTATTGGAGACTTGTTAGAAATGAAATGCACTTTTGACTTCTGATGACGAGTTGTTCTCTTACCTGTAAGTCGCTTTGGATAAAAGCGTCTGCTAAATTAAATGTAATATATGCTCACTTGTATATACATTTACATGTATATATATTTATCCTGCTTTCAATAACGGCATACCCCTGATCACTACCTGTAAATGGACATTTATATAGCGCTTTGAGGTTAGAAAAGCGCTTTACATATCAAGTCTCACATTCACCCATTCATACACACATTCAGCCATGTCAGCCATGCAAGGAGACAGCCAGCACGTCAGGAGCAGTTAGGGTTAGGGTGTCTTGCTCAAGGACACCTAGACAGCTTTTGCTAGGAGGAAGCGGGGATCGAACCTCCTGAGCTAAACTGACGCCCAACACCTGTATATATATATACCTATTATTATGCTGCTCATATCCATTTAATACCTAGACTGTCTTTTAAGCTGTAAATTTAAACTGTAAATTATATTACCATGCACTTTACTGCAACATTTGCACTTTGTACTTGAAATGTGCAATGAAAATAAATTTGAATCTAATCTAATTATTTTGGATTCTGTCTCAAAATTAAAAGTTTAGCTTGCACAAATCGTTCCTGTGTTTCTGTAAACACAAAATGCTTTGTTAAATTTCGTTATAACTAATCCCTTTTTAAATCAATCATATTAAGCATCTGCATCTGTGATTTAGTAATGTTTTACTATGATATGATAGCAGAGTAGTAGCATAACGTTTGAGGGCTACTGATTTCTGAACGATTTTTATTGATTTCTATTTTGAAGAAGAGTTCCTTATTTTTGCTGTCCTGCTAACTGAAGGAAGACTTTGCTGGTTTTCAACCAGTTATGTACCATTACAATGTGAATAGTTAATGTAAATAAACAATGATCAATCCCCTCCATTTTACCAGCTGGGTGACGTTTTGCATCTTTGGTGTTAGCCAATGGACATTTTCTGGCTTTAGGGCTGTTGTTAGAACTGTTCTCTGGTCATGTTGCACCAGTTCTCTAGGGCTGTTATTCCAACTGTTGTTCTCTGGTCATGTAGCACCAGTTCTCTAGGGCTGTTGTTAGAACTGTTGTTCTTTGGTCATGTACCACCAATTTCTATTTTTTGTTGCGCCTTTCGACTGCATATAGCCTGTTTTCTGAAAATCACTTCTTTGATGGGGTTCATTTAGCTCACATAACGCTGGCCAGCTGATGTAATAATTACGTGAATCATACCTGAGAAGAGAAGGCCCACAAGCACCCTGGTATCCATTCTTGTATTCACTGCAAAATAATATGGAAAAGTACCAATTACATTTTGATTGGTATGATTACAATTACAGATTACTGTTACGTACATCGTATGATCCGTTCCTCGTTACGGTTTGTGTTGTGTTTTGTTTTCCTTTCCGTCTCCCTCTCCTACTGCTTTTTCCCCAGGTGTTGGTGGTCATCGTTAACCTCAAGTGGCTGAACTATCCTAATCAGCTGCTTATTTAAACCTCCTGCGTTTGTTCCGAGAGGGGGGGTGGCATTTTGGTGTGTGCTTGTGTGTGTGTTTGTGGTGCTTCCTTGACTGCTATCCAATTTTGTTAGAGTCCGTTGTTTGTAGTCCTGCCTGTTGGTAGTCCTGTTTGTTTTGCCAGTCGGTCTTGTCCCGCTGTGTAATACCCTGGGGAGGGCGAGGTAGTTCGCTGGTAAGATGCCCATAGGCTTACATTTTACATCACGCAGGTATTCTTTGTATAGATACACTAGGTAAGTTTCCCCCGGCGGGTACCACCTCATGTATTTATTGGGACCAGGTCAGGGACAGTTAGTTTAGTGGGATAAATTGACGCTTAGTAGGTTAGGTAGCGGTAGGGTCAGAATTAGCTTGAGGGGGTTTGTTTTGTTTGTTTGTTTTGGTACTCGTTTGTTCTGGCGTCCTCCCCAGGCCTAGTTACTGTCCCCGTGTTACCAGTAGCGTGGCGTGGGGAAAAATTTAGGGGAAGCCAGTTTTTTTGGGTCGGGGGGTGGTCAATAACGTAACCAGATGAGTGATTACAGCGCCCGGTATCATTTTACACAGTTGTATCATACAGATGCAGGACTTGCACACGCCTGTTATCTAACCGACAGGTCCGCACGCACTCTCCAGCCAAAACTCTCTCGTCTTATTAATTTAAGCATTTCCCCCCCCAAATGCATAACCAGCCGCTCAATGCGCAGTGCAGATTCGGTAATGAATAAAAAAGAAGCATTCATTCACAAACAAAATCAGGAGACCTTTAAAGTTTTACGTTCACATCAAAGTATCCCTTTTTCCTCTGTGTACACAGCTCGAGTGTGGGCATGGGCCTGTCATCTGATTTAATTTTTAGTTGCTGCTGTAGCGGAAGTTTAGTAAAGTTATGTTTGATTAAGTACACCAAATCTCCACCCTCCATAATGCTTAATTTGCTTGATACTTTCTAACGGCGATGATGACAGTTACAGTACTACGTACTACGAACTGATGTTGATGTGATTTGATTGGATTGTGAGGCAAGGGATTCCCTTGCCTCACAATCCAATCAAATCGCAATCAAATCGCATCAACTGGCTTCCCTTGGCATGGCCCTGACCAATCACAGGTTGGCAGGGGCATGACGTGGGCCTCATCTGATTGGTCAATCCGGGACAATCCCTCCATTTTTTTTCACCAAGGGAAGCCCGATTCGGCTGGCCTCCTCTCGTGACAGTGAATGCAATTTACTGTTTCACCATAACATCTAGAGGGGCGCTGTTTGTTTCACTCTTTGTAAAATACTCAATGAGAATGGGGGAGAGACGGTCCGGCAGCAACACACAGCAAAGGAGAATTACCGAAAAAAAACAGTGTTTTTATTTATTTATTAAAATTAGAACTACAATCCGAAAAAACAGGGGAAGCCTGGCTTCCCTTGGCCTCCGGGAGAAAACGCCACTGCGTGTTACTTGCTGTGTCTATTTGGCTTGTGGCCTTATCATTGTCCGGGCCGGTTATTTCAATTACACTTGACTTATGTAAATAAATCATTGCTAGCATTTTATTCGGTTGTCAGCCTCGGTTCCTGTCACACCACGACCTCACTGGCTTTTCCCCGGCATATATGCATGACCCCACGTAACAATTACACAGAAGTCATCTTTCACAATGGTTGATGAGGGATTTTCTCATATATTTGTTTAGGGGGGGGGGGGGGGGTCGTATTTATGTGAAATAGGACCTCAGGGACATTAAACATTACCAATTTCAAGGCCCTAGCTCTACAGGAAGTGACTCACAAAACATCGTCCATTGAAACAAATCTAAATTTGTATGAAAAAAAAAAAAGAGAACTTGGCCTTTAGACCTATCAACCAGAGGGCGCCTTGGGATGGCAAATATCACACCTTTTGGGGAATGTTAGTGAATTTGGGATAGTGAATCTCTAACCATCTCGAGAGGTCATGAAAAGGTGTGGGACCGGCATTACAGAGATAGGGTTAGGGCCAAAAACTCCTTTTTGGACCCCGTAAATAGTGTTCTGATCTAATGATTGCCTACAGGTGGCACGAGCCCGCCACCTCAGATTGTGATATCAAGCCTCTTCCCGCTACACCACCTCAGCAAATTACGCCTCCTACCAGTACACCTTATTTGGCAAGAAAAGGTTGATTTAAATATTTTTTATATCATTGTCATGGTGCCTTAAATAACTTTGCAATTAGGGTTGATTAACCAGCAGCCCCATCACATAACTGGTGTAGTTCACAATTCTCTCTGATTGGCTGACAATTTCAATAAAAGCGCACCAACAAGAAATAAACATTAGATATGTAACATTAGATATGTCAGGCAGTGGTGTTGCGCAATATTTCGGTGGTGGTCCGGGCCGGCAGGTATGCCAGATGGCCAGTCAAACCGTGGTGCCTAGCAACTTAACAGGTAGGGGGGGGGGGGGCCTCCTAAACTCCGGGGCTCCCCCGCACCGCGGGGTCTGCGGGGGCCTCCGCTACGCCACTGATGTCAGGGCAAAAACATCGCAAAAAGCGTTCTTGTGATGACCGCCCAATGACCATTTGCACCACTTCCTGTAGGTCTACAGCCACAACATGGATAATCATATACTGTATGTCCTTGAGGCCCTCTTCTATCATACTTTATGTCTTTGTGTAACCGTCTGTAAAGTTAAGGTTACACGGTCAACTTTCTAAATATATTCACTAAAACAATGTAAATAAGTTGAACCTGAAAACTCTTGATAACAAATTCATACAGCAATGAACACGCATAATAATACAAGTTCCCTTCAAGAACAATTAAGACAAACAATATTTAGGGGTTTGCTCTGAAATCAAAAACAATCATCATGTCAATGTTACACATAGTTTAGGGCCTAACGACTGATCAACTAATTATTAGTATCACAAGCATTAACAATAACTAACTGTATGAATAACAACTATATATAGAGGTGTACTTACATGCCAGGGTTCCAGTCTGCTGTAGGCTAGTCGTTGCTTTAGTTAAATGGCTGATGAGTGAAACCACATAAATAGTCTGACAGATAATCCTGCCCACCTTCTTACAAACACACACACACGAGGCCACTCAGATGACTTATTTACATATATCGTAAAAACCAAATCTAGTCAAAGGGGGGTAGACAAAGAAAACCAAGCTTTTTGATCACATGGAATAGCTCAATTATAAAGCAACAATTGATTCTAATATAAACGTAATCATGTATTGTATGTCACTTTGAAATATTAATATTATTATTAAGAAACCATGTCCATGAGAATCAGGCCTAAATTTGACCATTATTTGTGTCGTGGGGAAATTCGATTTTGTTATTGTATTTATTTTAATACATTCTATATTTTATCTATGACAAACCAATAGTTTAAGGTGTCAGGATATAGAAGTGATTGCACTTCAATTTAACTGCAAATTTCCTAAATATAACAAGGCGACTCCAACTTTATAACAATTACTATTATAGACATTAAAACTATTAAAAAGTACAATATCAATGTGCACAAATTCTCATATAATCCAGGACCCCTTCATCGTTAACTAACAGAGAATATTGAGGGCAATGAAAAACTATGAAAGTCTTGTTACATTGTGTATTTATTGAATAGCGTTTTAATACGATATAACCGTATACAATAAATGAGAAATCAATGCTTGCATGTGGTGACACTTTTTTTAGAAACACTGACACCTTGTTGGAAACATGAGTCACTTCATACAATCTGCATGTTGGTTTCATGTTAACAGTTCATGACCATAGCTTCCGGAGGGCACTAAAAGAGACCTTGCAGTAAGTTGCAGTAAATAACGATTAATCGACGGTGTTTAATTAAAAACTCAACATATTCCTCAGACACCTATTCATTTAACGTAGTACAGAAATCAGAATGACAAAAGAAAGAATACAGCATATTGTTACTTTAACTGACTTAATTATATTAAATATGAATAACTAAATACATTCAATTTGTTAGTAATACATCCACATGTGTTACAGATATATCTTTCCATATATATAAAAACATAAAAAAAACATTTGATATATATATATATATATATAAATAAATACATAACATGTTTTTTTATGTTAATATATATATGGAAAGATATATCTATAACACATATATATATAGGATATATATAGATAAATAATATATATATATATCTATATTTAATAGATAGATATATCTATATTATATATAAATATATAGATATATATCTATATATAGATATATATAGATATATATCTGTATATAGGTATATATCTATCTATATATAGATATATAGATAGATATATCCATACAGGATCATCTGATTCCTGTCCCTTCATAGTATCTGCTCTCCTCCAACTTCTGACCAATAAACTGTTGGTTGATTATCAAAGCACACAAACTCATTGATCCTATGTTCTCTATCTGTGTGTAGCGATACTGAACCACGGAATATTGATTGTATGCTTGCATTTTTCTCAGCCTAACTTGTGGGCCGCTTTGCACGAAAGCCACGGCTAAATGATCAAATGTAAATGTGAACGTAATGTAGTGAATCCCAGACTGATCAATGAAGCAGGACTTATTTGGGAATCAAATTTGTCGAATCCCATGGAAGAGAAATTTGTAAGTCAAATGGATAAGGCAAATTAAATGAATTTTGCGCAAGAATACCTATGCCAATTATATGTAGGGTATGGCTACAAGACCTATGATGACTATGATGACCTCTTGTCCTATGCTATAGTCATGATGTTGTTTCTGTTGGTATTATGTAAGTGGGGCATAACATCCTAGTTTACAGTAAAACTAAGCAGCAGCCATTAATGGCAGTAAAATCCTGGATGCGCAAATCCCATCCCTTTGATTTATTCCAGGTCAATTATATATTTACATAGAAATGTAAGAAGAGAAGGGAAAAATGTGTTTGGTGCTTAGGCTCATGAATGTAAAAATTGCAAATATACCAAGCAGTGCATTGTTCCCACAAACAATCAGACGTTAATATTTAATGTACACTCAACACAAATCCTGTAAACATTATTCAGATCTTGAAGGTTACCAAGGCTACCATGTGTTCAGTCCTTGATTGGTCTTTTTTCAAATTAAAACATTTCCTGAAAAAGGCTAAATGTCTGTGGGTGAAGGAATTGCAACTCAAAATATAGACCAATGGATACTTCTACATTATATTTAGGAACCATATTCTGTTTTATTTTGTTCATTTTGGCGATAAGCTGTTGAAAGATAAATCATTTGAAATAGTTTTAAATGATACTGCATGAAAGCATGAGTTGCATGAAACTAGTTTGACAACGTTGGGAATTTTGCAACTGTTGCGACTGGGTTTTAGACAATTTACAAGTGTGTTGCAGAGTGTAACTGCAAGTCAGTTATTCAATATTTGTGTTATTGTGGTCGCTGCCTGGTGTATTGTGTGGCTTTGTGGTGAAACTTTTCTGGACACATTTGAATGACACACACTACCAAAGAAAATATTGAGCACGAAAGATGTATCCATAGATGTTTGATAAGATGTGAAGACAGATTGTTTAAAATGATTGTGTCACGGATTAGGGTTGGATATAATATCACACAGACAGGGACAGGCAGAGATGTAGTCGGGGACAGGCGGTAGATCAGGAACCAGGCAGGGCAGACGAACCAGGCAGGAACAGGTGGAAGCGTAGTCGGGGACAGGCAGAGGATCAGGAACAGGAATCAGACTTGGTAACCGCTGGAATGTCTGCCTAGTCAGGAACAATCTGGCCCCGCGTGAGTGCGCGGGGTAGACTTAAATAGGGACGTTAACTGTGATGCGCTGCAGCTGCGGGTGAGAATTAACAAGGGGGCGTGGCTATGCGGTAGTGCGTAGTTGGAGCGTGGAGACAGGAATGTGGAATACGATTAGGGGGCGTGGCTATGCGTAGTGGGAGCGTGGACAGGATGTGGAATCGATAGGGGCGGGCATCGGCGAGTGCAGTAGAAGCGAGGAGACAAGAATGTGGAATGAATATCTAGTGTATTTTTATACCCTTATTATAATCTAAAACACTGTCTTTTGGTCCTCTATACATTGCAGTAGGTGGCTACAGCATAATCTGCTGGTGGACCCCAAGGCCCACTAGGACATAGAGATGTGTTAAGCTGTTCCAGATGTGTAGGTGTTGGTGTGCCTTCAGGCCCTTATATTGGTGCCTTTAGGGGGTTTTCAACGGTATCCTACGGATGTAACATGAGTTATAGCCGTAGGAGTACTGCCGTGGGGAACGTTTGACCAATAAGATGAGTGTGTACAAGCCACGGAATGTGTGAAAAATATATACTGGGTAATAAGGTGTAGTGTATTTTTATACACTAAGTATAAAACTAAAGCGCTATCTGTGATATCTGTATACATTGTAAGGACCATGCGTGTTGAGGAATGCGACCTCCTGATTGCCAGAGATAAGACCAACAGGCATTGCCAAATACGACCCCCTTGGGGGTTTGAGCCATAAACTTGTGACGTGACGATGAAGACACCGTGACCAACCAGAGTGCTGGTTGTACCTCAGACCAATAGTATTAAGTTGATGTTTGTTACTTTGACCACTAGGAGTAGTGGTTGTTCTATGATGCTATTGTCTATATAATGTTTGGTAAAGGAGCGCGTCGCCAGTTCTGCGAATTGGCACGGCAGGCTCCATCTCGTTGCAACTGATGAATTTGATGCTTTGTTCAATAAACACCTTGAACTTAGTATCCGGACCTCTGAGAAAGATTCTTATTCCACCGAGTAGAAATTATACTACAATATATAAGGGGGCGTGGCTATTCGGGCGAGTGCAGTGGAAACGAGGATGGAGGAGTGCAAACTGTGACAGATTGATTACATACTGAACAAAGTTCACCTTGGAAGATCTTGTGGACAGTTAGCCACTTTAGTAATAGGCAGCCAACAAGGTATGTAACAGCTTTTTGTTACCGTAGTTTATGTAACGGTATTTGGTTTATGAATGATACAAGGTTAATGGAATGTGGCGCCGTAGAAAGCACAAGTTTAAACTGTATTGTGTTTCTTGTCTTGTTTTCATGGGTTGAAAGGACGCCGATGGAATAAGCCATGTTTTTTCATAATAAACGAAAATAAAATGTAGTTTCACCAAAATTTTAACCAATTGAAGTTGCGTTAAAGTTTCACTGTGTAAAGCCAACCAATGCATTGAGTTGTAGAGAAGGTTTCCCCACCCAACTAACCTGTATGGTATCCAGGTGAATAAGACCTTTAGGCCAAGATTAACCATTGGGAGTACTTACGAATGTACATAAAGGATATGCAATTGGTCAAAGTCAAGTCAATATAGGTCAATATACAGGACACAGGTGGTTCATCTCCCAGATAAGCGCATCATGTGACAACAGGTGCTGATGTGCTCTAACTTGTGGGGCGCTTTGCATGAAAGCGTAGGCTAAATGACAAAATGTAAATGTGAACGTAATATAGTGAAGATTGATGTTTTTCTGAGCTAAATGCAGCTGGACCTATTTGGAAATCAAATGTATGTAATGGTATGGAAGTGAAATAAGACGAAGCAAAATGGATAAGGCTAATTTAAATAATTGTGCGCACACAATACATATGGCAATAATACAAGATACAAGATACAATATTGTTATTGCCCATTTGCAACAAATACAATGGAATGCCTAATCCCCATTCCCTCCCGCAGTATGGATTCCTAAAACAATACTAGAAAAATACTGTACACAATAAAAATAAGAAACATAACAAAAAAGATTTAAAAGCATTTAAAGTGCCAGTAGTGCAGCAGCAGCATGGATACAGTGTAGTACAGTACAGAACAGTGCTGTAACTGTAATAAGTCCAGAAGGTCCAGCAAAGTATGAAAGTGTTATGTTAATGACAATGTTATGATAGTGGCAGTTTAGTAGCAATGCCTGTGGATAAAAACTATCCTTGAACCTGGTAGTCCTTGTAAGGATGCTGTGGAACCGGCGACCGGACGGTAGGGGGAAAAGAGATGGTGCCCAGGATGGTTGCGGTCCTTAGTGATGGAGATGGCCTTCTTCCGACATCTAGTCCTACAGATCTCCTCAATGCATGGAACAGACACCCGATCATCTTTCCTGCTGTCCTCACGACCCTCTGGATGGCTTTCTTGTCCTGTGCAGTGATGTTGCCGTACCACACAGTGACGTCACTCGTCAGGACGCTCTCTACGGTGCCACGGTAAAAGATATGCATAGGTTATGGCTACATGACCGACCTATGATGACCCCATTGTTGTCATTTGCTATTGTATAGATGTTTTTATTCCTTCTCTGTAGGGATGCTCCGATCAATCGGCTGCCGATCATTATCGGCCGATATTCCCTCTTTTTTAACATAACTCGTTGTTTATTGTACGCTTTAGGTACCTCATGACATGTTTGGTAGTCATCCAATGTTGTACTTTTGGCTCTGATAGATACATTTTGCTGACTACCCAACCTAAGTCAGGTCATGCACATGTCATTACTGTATTTTCAGGACTATAAATCACACCTGAGTATAAGTCACTTATCAAAAAATGTGCAAAAAAACCTAACATTTTTAAGTCGCATTTACCAGCCAGAAGCCGTGACTGCAACAGCGTAACTGGTGACGTAACTGCACCGTTGATAGTAGGGATGCTCCGATCGATCGGCCGCCAATCATTATCGGCCGATATTAACTCTAAACCGATCAGAGCTCTCAAAAAGGGCCAATCAGAAGATCCGATCAGATGACGCAAAAAACATGCGACTTTTTTTGGTGCAAAAAAAAATGCAATGTGTGTGAAGCAGAAATGCCGGCAGCAATGTCGAAAGCTACCGGTAAATACAGATTGATCATATTGTGCTCCTAGATTTTTTATTTTACTTACTGGCTGGGTATGATTGCTCAAAAGATGTGCACTTTATCTCGTAATGCTGCTTCACATTGCCGCTTTTAATAATGGCCACAGAACGTATGAGACAAACTGGGTTTGAACTGCCCATAGGAAGAACAATCATGTAGGAGTCTGTTTCACTGTCTACCTTACTGTGTTTAGAGCACTCCATGTGAAATTACTCAGACTGTTTCTCTCTCTGTCTCTCCCTGTGTGTGTGTGTGTGTGTGTGTGTGTGTGTGTGTGTGTGTGTGTGTGTGTGTGTGTGTGTGTGTGTGTGTGTGTGTGTGTGTGTGTGTGTGTGTGTGTGTGTGTGTGTGTGTGTGTGTGTAATATGCTCGCTTACTGACATGAGATGATTTGATAGGCTGAGTAGCATCACATGAGATGATTGATAGCTGAGTAGCATCACATGAGATGATTTGATAGGCTGAGTAGCATCACATGATATTATTTGATCTCATGGCAGTAGTTTGAACGCAGTCAGAAAAAACCCATATATAAGTCGTTTCGGAGTATAAGTCGCAGGACCAGCCAGATAGCTAAAAAAAAAGCGTGATTCATAGTCTGGAAAATACAGCTAATATATATCAAGCTGCCTACTACTTTACGATATCTTGCTTGATCAACAGGTTCACCATCACCATCAAAGCTTTGTTTCTGCCCACATGGGGTTGACCTTGGCTTACAGTCAGACATGCCAAACTTCTCCAGTATCTTTGTGTTGTTGTTTTGATTCATCCTTATTTATCCCTCTGTCTGTGTAAAGGCCTATAAAATGCTTAAGTTTCCCACGATCCTTCATCTTGAATTATGTGCTTAACATTTCTTTCACACCATTGATTGAGTCATAATCACTAGCAGCGATAATCATCGACCCAAATTATCAGAATTATCTTCTCACTTTCAGTTGGTTTACTGTAGACACAGTAAACAGCTGGATTTAGTACAAATCCATTTTTACTAAGGTGATCATGCAACATCTTATTCCAGTTTCTTACATGTTTCAAACCATACAGTGATTGGTTCAATTTGCAGACTAGTTTTCCACCTGTGTATATAAATAAATGTCTTAACTTCAAATCCTTCAGGTGGCTCCATGAACACATCACAATGAATTGGAGCATGAGTAAATAAGTAAATAAGCAGTTTTTACGTCCATCTGGTGTAAGTCTAAGTCATAATGAGCTGCCATTTGCATCAAGGTTTGTACTGATGTCATATTTGACATTGGATAAAATGTCTCCTTGTAGTCTATCTGGCTACAGATTTATCTGTATTTTCACACAGATCCACCCACTGCATTGGTGTTCCGCTGCACACTGTTTGTTGTTATTTGTCTTTTTAATGTTGTGTTTGGCGAAACCTACAGCAGGGAGGAGTTAGTTAACATAAGGGGATCCACACCTGCGGATTTAATCAAACATGTGCAGTGTTTGATTAAACGTGCAGTCCCTATGCAACAAAATAAATTAACTAAGACTTATGGTGGCGAGAAATAGTGACTTTTCTTCATCCTCGGTTCTTTCGTTCACCGAGACATGGCTGAGGGAAAAAAAGGGAGTTCTCGTGGAGGCGCTGGAGGACTGCCTGGATGTGGTGTACATGCTCCCTTCTGTTCTTCGAAAAAATAAGGATGTCGTCCAGGTAAACGTCGTCCAGGTAAAAAAACACATGCTTGTCTAGCATGTCCCTCAACACGTCGTTAGCCAACGCCTGGAACACTGCCGGGGCATTGGTAAGGCCAAACGGCATCACCAGATACTCGTAATGGCCGGTGGACGTGTTGAAGGCCGTCTTCCACTCATCCCCCTCCCGGATCCGGACCAAGTGGTAGGCGTTCCGCAGATCCAGCTTTGTGTAGATCACGGCTCCCTGTAGCAACTCAAATGCGGATCATATCAGTGAGAGCGGGTAACGGTTCTTAATTGTGATGTCATTAAGGTCCCTGTAGTCTATGCAGGGCCTTAATGACTTGTCCTTCTTCTCCACAAAGAAGAACCCCGCTCCAGCCGGTGAAGACGAGGGACAGATAATTCCGGCCGCCAGAGAGTCGCTGATGTAGCCTCCATGGCCTCTCTCTCTGGTGTGGACAGGGACTATAGGCGGCCCTTTGGGGGCGACGTACCAGGGTAGAGGTCAATGGCACAATCGTAAGGGCGGTGAGGGGGTAAAAACGCGGCGGCTTGCTTAAGGCAGACTTGATGACAGGAGGGACTCCACCCCACAATGGCTTCCTTTCAATGGGTAAATCGAAAGGAACCAACTCTTCCTTGACCTAGTCGGCCAGCCCTGTGAGAAAAACGCCACATTGCGTGGCCGTGTTCCAGTCGCTCAGAACGAGCTCAGTTTAGAAAGTCCACCCGAGGAGTGAGGGCCCAGAGGAATGGTTCCGAATACCTTCCGCAGCTCCGCGGAAAAATCCCGGAAAGACACACAAGCTGGCGTCTGTCGCTGTCACTCAGCTGTTCCCCACAACCACGCTTTACCGGTAAGGTGGTTGACGGTAAATGCCACCCTCGCAGCCTCGGAGGCGAAGGTGTGCGGCTGCAGGGCGAACAGGATGAACAGTTGGTGAGGAAGGGGTTACAACCCTCCGCATCTCCAGCATAGCGCTCCAGAGTCCCTATCCGGGGATCCTCCCGCGGTGCCGGGGCTGAAGCGGGCGGTGCGGAGGCGGAAACATCGGCTGAAGCACCCGGCAGAGTCTGGGTCTCATCACGCTGCTGGATCCTCGTGACGAGCAACCCTACTGTCCGCTCTAGTGCCAAGATCGACTGAGCCAACGCCGACTGGTGTCCGCTTTGATGAGAGAGGGCGTCCTCAGCCCTCTCGAGGTTGTCGTCCGGTGTTGGGGTGTGCGCTGGGTCCATCGTGGCCAGATTGTTCTGTCACGGGTTAGGTTTGGACCCAAATGCTGCACACAAACACCAAGGACAGATAGTGATATTTATTGTTGCAATCACCCAGATAGGGACAGGCAGAGACGTAGTCGGGGACAGGCAGGTGATCAGAACCGGGGCTGGGTAGACGAACCAGGCAGCAACAGGCAGACGAACCAGGCAGGGACAGGCGGTAGACAGGGACAGGCAGAGGATCAGGAACCTGTTAGGGCAGACAAACCAGGCAGGGACAGGCATAGACGGGGACAGGCAGTAGATCGGGAACCAGGCAGGGACAGGCAGAGGCGTAGTCAGGGACAGGCAGTAGATCGGGAACCAGGAGAGGCGGGCAGGTCCGGGGCGGGCAGGGTCGGCAACGGGAATCAGTCCGGGTAAATGCTGGAGAGTCTGTGTCATCAGGAACAATCTGGCAAAGTATGAGTGTGCGGGAGTAGGCTTAAATAGGCAGGTTGATTACAATGCGCTGCAGGTGTGGGGAAGACGTGAATGAGGGTTGATGCCCTCAAGTGGAGGCATGGTAAATAGCTATTGTGACAGAACCGTGCACCACAATGTCGCGGGTGTTGAACCGTGCAACACTCCGGCGCAGGTGACGAATGCGGTGATGTAACGACTGTCGGGGTGCAACGGGATCTGCAGATAACCCTGGGGTGGTCCAGCTTGGAGAAGGTGGTAGAGCCGTAAAACTGCATGGTCAGTTTCTCCACTGTGTTCCTCCACCTCCGATATCCACGGTGATGTGTTGACTGGCTCGACTGCCTGCTGCAGCTTCTGTAGCTCCTCAGATACTCTGTCACGAAGAGCCAGAGGAATGCGGCGTAGTGGTTGGATGACTGGCCGCACATCATATTTAAGGAGGGGCTGGTGGTTGAAAACCGAGAGGTAGCCTAGTCCAGAGAACAGGGTGGGCCATCGTTGTTTCCATGGCGTGGAGACTTGGAGAATGGCTGATCCGGCACGATCCAGGAGTGTAAAGCCCAGGCCTGAGAACAAATCCAGGCACATAAGGTCCGTGCCATGGCGTGACACTTGGAAAGTGAATGGGGGAAGAGTCTTGGGGCCATAGCGTACGGTGGTACTGAGGGTGCCTATCAGCTCGATTCTAGAGTTGCCATAGCCACGTAACACTGCAGATGGTGTGGCGAGTCTCACATGAGGAGGGGACACCGCAGCCACCGCAATAATTCAGCAGGGACACCGCAGCCCCTGTGTCTAGTAACTATGGCACACTTACACCATCCAACTCTACTGTGCAGGTCTTGAACAGCATGGGTGTGGCCCTCACAGAATGGATAGAGTGCATGGTGGTAGGTCACAGGCCCAGGCGGAGATCACCCAGTCCACAAGCAGGCGGTGGGTGGGCGCTTTTAAGTTCCCCCCTCCAGCTGTGTACTGCTTATCTGCGTTCCCAGCCATCCACTGGTCATAGGCATCATGCAGGCTCTGCTTCAGCCTTGGTGGCGGCACTGATGTGACAGCGGTACGAGTCTCACTCAAGGACCCTTGTGTGGAAGCTGAATTGTTCAACCACATTCAATAGCAAGTGTGTGGTGAGGGTGTCGTTCATCCAACCATTCACATAATTGGCAATCACTGCATCGGAAACCTGTTGCTCCATTTTTTCTCTCCTTTTTTTAATTTTCTTTTTTTGCCGCAACCTTGTATTTGAGGCAGGCCCTTATTGGCCGCGTTGACCACACCCCCGGCCATTATGAGAGGGCCGTCCTTTAATTGAATGCAGGCCAATATTTACTGTAGATATATTAGCACTCCACAATTAGGAGTCGGAGGCGGGGTATTTAAAGTCCAAACGGGACGTTTATTCAACATGAGAAGAACGTAAGACCAACCAAACAACAACGGAAGTCCCCGTGCACTCCTGTCCCCGGCAACACAATACCCCACCCGTAGTTCCGTGGGTGAATTATGTCACTCCACCACAACGTATTGTTTCTATCTATGATTTACTTCCAATATGTAATAAAAATAAAAAAAATTAAAAATCTGAGACATGGGAATCAGTTTGATCAAGGACCAATGGTCTCTTTGACATGGTCTTTACTGTCCTCTCTAGAGCATAACAGGAACTACATCTCAGCTCAGCTCATAATGCAGTAGGCCTACTCAACCTCGCTTGCTGTGTTCTGATAATTAATAAACGATACATCCATGGTTATCACAACATGCCACACAGGTGAAGGCAACCTTTTTTGACTGCAATTCAAGATGTGAAATGATATGACAAAGGACATTCTTTAAGTAACAAAACAACCACACAAAATGTATATTTCATGCTAAAATATATTAATATATCTATGTTAATGAATGGTACACAGGTATATAAGCCTACATGTATTTATTGTGTACATGTTCAGGTATTTATTAACATACTATTTATTTAATACATTTCTCTACTGAACTAAACCATAGCTCCATTACTTTAGAGAAGCGGGAGCCAGCGATCAAGCTCCGCCTCTCTACTCTACTGAGAACCTAACGCTTGTCCTCCTCGCCATCGTTCAATCCTGCTGGCTCTAGTTTTTGCGGTGGGGCGCTCCAGCTCAGGTTGAAGTGAGTCTTCCCAGCACTGGCCAGAGATGCAGACAGCTGAGGAGAGAAACAGGGAGATGCATTCTTCTGCAACCGTATTTGTCTTCATTTGAACAACAACAACAGAGAAACTTTCTGTTGACAGTCTGTTGGTAACACACAACAATGTGGTGCATTTTATGAACTGTTTGTCTGGGTGTCTGGGGGGGGGGGGGGGGGGGGCTGGGGCTGAAAGCCTCAACAGTAATACAGTGGGGAGGGTTTAAAAGTAATTTGATTCTTGCAATTGTCACTACAAATGTCTCTCACAATGTTACGTCCAGTATTAAATATTCTAACTGCAAAACAGAAAAATATTGTCGTGTTTCCCGTTCTATTTCCACTATACTTCCACGTTGTTTCTGGTAAGGCCTTCTTCCAAGTTGTGTAGTTTAGAACACCTACTGTATAACATTTACATTATATATATATATATATATATATATATATATATATATATATAGTATAAGTGTCTCTCACTCATCAACTGTTGCCCCGACAAAGCTCCACACGTCCACACACACCTCAACGCAATTTACGAACGCAACTTGAGTTTGGAAATATATTGGCAGAGACCGTCAAAAACACAGGATTTCGCACACCTGTTTTCTCTAAAATACGGTATTATTTGAGTGACACATTTATTTGTGCTTACACCCTGTGTGTGGGTGCTCACATAAATCATCCACCAGTCACTTTATTGTTCTTGTTATGTTCATTTTTATTGTGTATAGTATTTTTAGAATTTTTAAATCGTTTTAGGTGTTCATTCTGCGGGAGGGAATGGGGAGTAAGCGTTCCATTGTACTTTATTTGCAAATGGCAAATAAAATAAATCTTGTTGTAAATCCTCTCTCTTGCACCATCAAGTGGCCATCTCATGAGCCACCACTGGCTGTGTAAAACACTGGAGCACTAGGTAAGTGGGACCCCCCCCCAATCGCCACGGGTATTTTGATTTCAAAATCAATCAATGTGTGACATCACCAAGTGAACACTCCAGCCTCCCTGGTGCACCAACTGGTAGAGAGTTCATCTATTCACTTGTGATGTCACACAATTATAGATTTGTTATGACACATCAACATCAACATATGTCGCTGAAATTGTGTGACCCAGTCACTGGGTCACACAATTTCAGTGGATCCACTGAGAATGCTGTATTGCGTCGACATTAGCGTCACCAGTGACGTGCGGTCAGGGGACCGTCATCATGAAATAACAACAAATAATAATTATGATTAAACAAATAAATAAATATTTTCCACTGATCTGTGATATAAATGTAATTTCTGTATGATTCCAATCATTCCAATCATTTTTATAGTCAATATCGCTGAGTTTGTGTAATTTCCTGTTCAAATACGGGGGAAAGACGCGAAGGGAGGCAGCGACGAGCTGAGCCTCCTCTCGGATTGATCCCTCCCAAACTGGGCTGAGCGCATTGATCTCTCTGTATGTCACCAATGGAATGGCTGTACACACTTATATTATATGTCCTCACATTCCATAGTCTAGGTCATGTATTTCACCTATGTGTATTACATATTAGTCTTGCTGATCTGACATAACGCCGCAGTGAAAAAGCAGGAAGGAGGAAGCCAGTACCTGTACCTGCCTCCCTGGGGGGCGTGTTACAGACAGAGGGCATTGTGGGTAATATGCTAGCTAAGAAAGTCAAGTAGAGAAAGTCAAGTGCGTCACATCAGTCCGTTTATATCTGACTGGAAAATATATAAAGATTATATATATAAGCTAAAACATTTCTCACAACTTGACTTTCAATCAAAACTCTTGTCCATTATTTTTTGATCTTGTATATAGAATATGATAAGAAAACAATTAAAAGTTATTAAACATTTTTTAACTACATTTGTCTTTTTGTTGCGGACTGTATATGCTTTAATTTGTATTGAATGAGTATGAATTGTGATGGCAAATTAAGAACACACGGAGGGTGCAGAGCAAATGCGCTCTCTCTGAGCCGCTATAAATGTAACGTTCTTCTTTGGCCAAGGTTCAAATATTACCTTACCTACTGTGTGTGTGTGTGTGTGTAAGGAATGCTGATATGGGATATGAAACATAACCAGTAGTCAATGTGCAAGCAGCCAGTTGAATGGTGAATTGATGCTACTCTGTTGAATTCATATATTTGTAAATCTGACTAAGAAAGAGTCAGTGCCTCCCAGCCACGAACCGCACCGCACGTCACTGAGCGTCACATAATACAACTCAGGGGGGGGTCACCAAATGTTTCTTTGTACATTGACAACAATCAATGTACAAAGAACAATGACATCCATTGGTCATTATGGCAGCCCTTCCTAGCAGTAGAAGAGTATAACTGAAGGCACACCTGTAGGCTGTGGTGGATGGTAACAATGGTGTTCATTATCATGTGACTGATGTTATTTTTAACAAGGGTTTCACTCAAGGTGGTGCTGTTTCTGTTGTTTGAATTTAATGTTGAATGCAGCTTTCAAGGTGCAGTGTGTACAATGTAGTGGCATCTAGTTTAGGATGAAATCCGCAACCTCACCGCTAGATGTCACTAAAGATTACACTCTGCACCTTTCAGAGAAATATATGTAGTCTTACTTGGAGTAGGATGTTGTCCATATTGATTTGGTTGGTCAGGTCCAAGTTAGACTGAATCTTTATCTTTATTCTGGTCTGTTTCCGACCTATACCGCCGGCACACAGGGAAGA
This sequence comes from Muraenolepis orangiensis, assembly GCA_027704905.1. Classification (NCBI taxonomy): domain Eukaryota; kingdom Metazoa; phylum Chordata; class Actinopteri; order Gadiformes; family Muraenolepididae; genus Muraenolepis; species Muraenolepis orangiensis. The sequence goes on along the minus strand of CM051008.1, from coordinate 8,042,873 downwards.
TATCACACTTTTGACTGACCCCCCCCCCCCCCCCCCACAGTATGTCATATTAAAAATAAAACAGTTGGTAACTTCATCTGATCACAGAATTTGTCCTGCCAAAATGTAAGACAAAGACATAAAATTAACTAAACTAAAAGCTCAACTAAAACAAAATAGGGTTATATAAGAAATGTATGCATTGCATCTGTTATTAGCTGCTTACCTGTGCAGATAAATGGAAACGTGCCATTGCATTTCAGGTCACTAAATCCACCATCATACATTGCGCCACATAACTGATTAGAACCAACATTATTGGGCTCATAGCTCCACCAGTGTCTGAAGGAGTTGTTGGTCCCATCAGACCAACTCCAGAGAACTCTGGAGAGACCGATCCACATAGGAGTAGTGATTGTAGAGGAGACCTGTTGATTCTCTTCTTCATTCTCGATCATGGCGAGGTCAGTGTAATGAGTACGGCAGTAACTCTTGGCTGACTCCCAAGATAGTGGCTGGTAGACATAATGGAAGATTTTAGCGTTTGATGGACCTAAAGCAGAAAGAGAGCAATAAACAGCTTTTCGTGAAAACGACATAATATAATGTGGGTCTCTTTGTTTATGTGCTGCCTAAAGTAAATCACACAAAATACAATACCAATGAGATATGTCTGTTATACACAGTTTACAAAAACAAAGCAGTGTGTGGTGTTTGTATGTTTGTGAACCTATGGGGGGGGGGGGGGGGGAGGGTGTAACAAAGCAGTGTGTGGTGTTTGTATGTTTGTGAACCTATGGGGGGGGGGGGGGGGGAGGGTGTGTAGTGTATGCATGTGTTGTCACGGGTTAGGTTTGGACCCAAGAGCTGCACACAGACACCAAAGGCAGATAGTGGTATTTATTGCGATAAATATCACACATAGACAGGTACAGGCAGAGACGTAGTCGGGGACAGGCAGGTGATCAGTACTCGTCGGAGACGTCCATGTCCACCTCCTCTTCCGCTTCCTGAGGGTTCTCGCTCACCTCCGAGGGAGGTCCCTCCCCCTCCTCCTCGGAGGAGTCTGACACCCCGAGGAAAGGAATCTCCGTGGTGGCACCGGCTGCCGAAGTGGTGGACCTGGATGACTGGTCGGGGTGGCGTTGATGGAACTGCCTGATGAGGTCCTTGTCCAAAATGTCCCGGGCCGGAACCCACGATCTCTCCTCCGGGCCGTACCCCCTCCAATCAACCAGGTACTGGAAACCCCTCCCCCGACGCCAGGGAACGCAGTAGGCGGCGGACGGAGTAAGCCGGGCCGCCATCGATCGACTCTGGGTGGCGGTGGAGGTGGAGCAGCCGGGACCAGCGGACTCACCCTAGCTGGCTTGACCCTGGACACATGGAAAGTCGGGTGAATCCGCATGGACCGGGGCAGCTTAAGCCTAACCGCCACCTGGTTGATGACCTTCAGGACCTCGAAAGGCCCAATAAACCTAGGCACCAACTTGTTGGACTCCACCCGCAATGGTATGTCCCGAGTGGACAGCCATACCTTCTGGCCCACCTGGTAGGAGGGGCCCTCGGAACGACGGCGGTTGGCCGGTACCCCGGCCAGGTCTGGAGCAGGGAAGGAACAAACAGAGCGCTGGGGCGCGGCGAACTGCTTAAGGCAGAACGGATGGCAGGAGGGACTCCACCCCACAATGGCTCCCGTGGCCCAGCCGATGTGAGAGTTATGGCGGCGGAGCCAGGGGTAGCCCAGGATCAGGGGGAGCTGAGGGGACCGCAAGATGTAGAATTGGATTGTCTCATGGTGGTTACCGGATAAAAGCATGCGGACCGGCGTGGTCTGATGGGAGACGGTCCCCAGGAGATGGCCATCCAGGGCATTTGCCGGAACGGGACGGGGTAGGGGAACGTGACCGATGCCCAACTGCAGCGCGAGGTTCTCTTCAATGATGTTGACATCGGCCCCAGAGTCAATGAATGTCGCGATGGTGTGAGAACCATCAGCTAACAGCAGTCGGGCATGGCACAAGGGTCTCTGATTGGGGAACAGTCGGGAGGTTTGGCTCACCCGTAAATTCCCCATTACTGGTGAGCCCTGCCTTTTAACAGGCATCGAGCAACAAAATGACCTGACCCCCCACAGTACATACATAAATTACCGCGGCGGCAGTGCTCCCGCTCCTCCGAGGTGAGGCTGCTGCGGCCCACCTGCATGGGCTCCGGCTCCTCCCGGTGTGGTCCCGCAGGTGTCCTGGACATCTCAGATGACGCTCTCTGACGAGTCGCTGGGCAGTGACTGGCCCCCGACTGTCGTCGCTCCTGTCTCCGCGCCAGCACGCGTTGATCCACCCGTGACGCTAACTCAATGAGTCCATCAAGCGACGCGGGTAGATCAAACGGAACCAACTCGTCCTTGACGTAGTCGGCCAGACCTGCGAGAAACACGTCACACTGCGCGGCCGCGTTCCAGTCGCTCAGACAAGCCCGGGTTCGGAAGTCTATGGCGTAATCAACGACCGAGCGGGTACCCTGACACAATTTGGAAAGTTCCCCCGAGGAGTCAGGGCCCAGCGGAACGGTTCCGAAGACCCTCCATAGCTCCGCGGAAAACTCCTGGAAAGACGCACAAGCCGTCTGTCGCTCCCAGTCAGCTGTTCCCCACAACCGCGCTCTACCGGTCAGGTGGTTGACGGTAAATGCCACCCTCGCAGCCTCAGAGGCGAAGGTGTGCGGCTGCAGGGCGAACAGGATGGAACAGTTGGTGATGAAGGGGTTACAGCCCTCCGCATCTCCAGAATAGCACTCCGGAGTCCCTATCCGGGGGTCTGATGCTCCCGCGGTGCCGGCGCTGAAGCGGGCGGCGCGGGTGGAGCGGAGGTGGGAACATCGACTGAAGCACCCGGCGGAGTCAGGGTCTCCTCACACTGCTGGATCCGTGTGACGAGCAACCCTAGTGCCACGATCGACTGAGCCAGCGCCGACAGGTGCTGGTGATGAGAAAGGGCGTCCTCAGCCGTCTTGAGGCGGTCCTCCGGTGTGGGGGTGTGCGCTGGGTCCATCGTGGCCAGATTGTTCTGTCACGGGTTAGGTTTGGAACCAAGAGCTGCACACAGACACCAAAGGCAGATAGTGGTTTTTATTGCGATAAATATCACACATAGACAGGGACAGGCAGAGACGTAGTCGGGGACAGGCAGGTGATCAGAACCGGGGCAGGGTAGACGAACCAGGCAGGGGCAGGCAGAAGCGTAGTCAGGGACGGGCGGTAGATCAGGAACCAGGCAGGGGCAGGCAGAAGCGTAGTCAGGGACGGGCAGTAAATCAGGAACCAGGCAGGGGCAGGCAGAAGCGTAGTCAGGGACGGGCGGTAGATCAGGAACCAGGCAGGGCGGGCAGGACCAGGGCATGCAGGGTAGGCAACAGGAATCAGTCCGGGTACGCTGGAGAGTCTGTGTCATCAGGACAATCTGGCAAAGTATGAGTGTGCGGGGTACACTTAAATAGGCCGGCTGATTATCATGCGCTGCAGGTGTGGGGGAAATGTAAATGCGGGTTGACGCTGCCCCCTAGTGGAGGCAGGGTGAATAGCCATTGTGACATGTGTGTCTGTTTTGTTTTTCTCTTACCAGAAAAACAACAAAAGTTGTTGAGAGAAGAACACGTTGAATCTTTCCAGGTACCATGAGTCAAAATCTCCACACATTCCTCTCTGCCTGAGTCATTATCAGGCTCACCAGATGCAAAATTCATATAGCCTGTTTGGCTCTTATTCTGGGTCGACCATCTCCATGAGTTTGGGTACAAGTCCATGGACTCCCTGTTGAAATCATGCAGTCCTATCCATGTCGTTGCACCTGCTGTCATGTCTGTCAGCTGGTTTATGTCGTCCATGTTGTTGACAGTGGTCAGATCACTATATGTGTGTCTGCAGTACTCCTGTGCTTCAGACCAGGTCAACTTCACGTTAACCAGAATGTATTTTTTGAGTCCGGCGCTGGAGAAGCATACACCTTGGAATGGAAAGAAGAGTGTGTAATTAGGTTGTTAATTGAACAACAAAGTGAAATTATAGGTTATTGTGCAGAAATATTATGACTGATGCTTTAATCTTATTACCTTCTTTATTCCAAGTAATAGGTAAACGGTGCCCGGTGATTATGAACGGTGGTTCATAATATGGGTTTTACCAGATAATTGACTATATTTACAGCTAAGGGTAACTTCAACCACATTCAGCTGGGTTTAGTCAGATATGAGATTATTGCATCATTAGTGTGTTTCTGCTGGTGGTAAAATATGACACATTTAACAAATATATTTATACCGTGGCCAGTGTACTACATATGTTTGATTTTAAGACTTTACAGACATTTTCCCACAGGTTTGCCGGAAAAGTTTTGTTTAATCAATGCTGGCCGAGTTTGTGTTCGCTAGGTTTCCAACAATGGAAAGACAATTATTTTGACCAATTACAATTACAGTATAATTTGTTAATGGCGAGGGACGTGACAAAGCAACTGGCCATTGTGTTTGGATCTCCTGAAACCTTGGTGTGTGTGCTTTGCATGGCATATTTAATTAGACCTCCATCTGTTTTGTGCCGCCTAATTGTAGGGGTGGCGGGATTTCAGCCTGCTTGGAGGCCCTGCTTTAGTTTTAGTGTCATGCAGGATATGCAAGTCATGTTTCTGGGCTTTCCTTGCTAGGACGAGGGTAGTAGCCTGTCGATGAATTGCCCCGTTGGCCAGAGCAATTCCCACTAGGACTGGCAGGTAGGACATAGGGGTGGGCTTCAGGCAACCAGTTATGGTCCGGAGGGCATTGTTAATGGCAACATCAACCTACTACACATGTGGGCTTCTACCTCAGGCTGGGCACAGTATTCGGCTGCAGAGATGACCAGGGCTTTCGTGGAGATTCGTAGTGTCCTGGCCGAGGCTACCCAGGTCGTACCAGCAAGGTGACGGATAAGTGAGACCCTTGATGTCACTTTGGCCCTAACTTCTGCTAGGTGTTGTTTGTAGGATAGTGTCCTATCCAGACGTGCATCAAGGTACTTTGTTATCGACGGACACATCCAGTTCCCTTTTTGCTTCACTGTTGTTAAGATGGTATGCAGCTGACACAGTTTGACAGCATCTCCATGATGAAGTTCACCATATACCGATCTGGAATTCTCCTCAGAAGCTTCAGGTGGAGTCCGTGGTGCCAGGCGGTGTCGTATGTGGCTGTCAAGTCCAGTAGTCCACTCCAGCTTTCTCTTTGGCCTGGAAGATGCTTTCTATGTCTTGCATGAGCAGTGTTACCTGGTCCATGTGCGATCTTCCTGTTCCCTTGGGAGCTGTGGGTCCACTACTGGCTCAATGACGCTGTGGATCATTCTCTCCAGTATCTTGCGAGATGGGTCTAGAACACGCAGAGACAGGAGAACGCACAGGGCCAAGCAGATGTTGTTCCACTCTGGAGGATCTCAAACTCTTGCCTTGCTTGAGTTTGCAGATGACTGCACTGAGATCAGCTGTTGTGAAGTCTCCCAGCTTAGTATCAACATTGGCAGCCCTAGACAGGGAAGATACCTCGCGTGATGGGCGAAGTTCTTATCTGCACCTGGGAAGCAGCTTTTGTTCCGGAGCTGGGATGCAATGGCATCTGCTGTCACTGGGCACTTTAGGGGCGTTGTTTTTCTGCCTGTCAGCCTTACGGCTTGAGTGGGTGAAGTCCATTGACGCAGTCCATCTGGCCCTACGAGTGGCATCCAGCTTTTGAAGTGCCGCTGCCGTCGCATCCACTTCTCTCCTTGAGCTAGCCTGCTGGTGGTCACGCACATGGTGGTTGCATTCTGCATCTCATCTCGGGATGTATTTTGCATTGAAGTCTCGCGGGACGGTTCACTTTGCTGCACTCTAGAAGTTCCATCTTCCGACAGGTTTGCCCGCTACTTACTGAACCAATGATGGGTCCTTGATGATAGCCATCAGTGGTGTGGTCGGGGGGGGAACCTATCAAGGATGTGTCTTTCTGGTGTGTGGCCAAGACAGGTTGGTTTGGTTTTTCTATCGGGAAGACTAGAAGATTGGGTGCTATTTTGGGTCATACAGGAGCAGAGCATCAGCGTTGGAGGCCCATTCACTCAGCGTCTCTCCAGTATCTGCAGTTGTGTGGCTGTATCCCCAGTCAATATGCTGGAAGTTGAAGTGCCGACACAGTGATTGTTGATGGTGGAGGCTTATATACGTTGACCACTGATGTTTCCTGAATTTTGGTGACGAGCCAGACGATATTGGAGACGGTGGAGACTAGCTACTTTATTTTCAGCTGAGATCAGCCCTCACAATGGTTGCCAGACCATGCTGTCTACTGTGGATGGACCCAGCAAGACAAGCCTGAGCTTGTCACCATCTGCACAGTGGGTCTCCTGGAGGAGGATGACTGCAACTTTATGGGAGTCGGCAAGGTGGTTTATGATCTCCAGTTTGGCGGTGGTGAGACCCTCAATATTTAGCTGAAGCACTGACAGACCTTGATGCTCGACGGTCTGGATGGCCTCCAGTCCTACTACTTGGTCTGCCAGCTTGACGATATGTTGGCGACATTAGTTTCACAAGCTGGTCTTGCAATGTTTCTCGTTACTCACGGGCAAGGCCACGTGGAGGCTGTCGTCTTCCAGACACACCTACAGATCCCCGCCCCCAGGAACATGATTTGTCAAAACTAATTTGAAGCGAAAGAAAGTGAACAGATTTGAGCTCTTCTGCCATTAGACTTTAAAGTCAGATTTGTGAGACTAAGGCAAGAATGATTGAGTCTTGAAATGTATAGGTAGGCCTCTAAATCAGGGACGATCTACTGTTAGGTGAGCTGTTATCGAAAAATAACAGCACACCTAGGAGTATATTATCCCATCCATTTAGAGAATCGAAATATATGGGGTTTGATTCACATTTATGTCCGGGTTTGTCTCAAAATTAAAAAAAACATAGCTTGCACAATTAGTTGTGTTCTTGTAAACACAAATGAATAAATACATTGAGATTTTAAAATCGGAATAATAATACAACATATTGTTATCGTAACTAAGATATTCTCTGGTCATGTAGCACCAAATTGTTGTGTTTGTAAAAAAAATCAACCACACCTCTCACGACTAGAATCTCACTGGCCGTGGTATAACATCAGGTATCAAAACCAACACCTTCCAGTAATTATATAGTTATATTGTATAGGCCTAGTTGCAGTCTTTCTAACAACATTGATTTGTCACCAACATACCTGAGAAGAGGAGGCCCACAAGCACCCTGGTATCCATACTTGGTTTCACTGCAAAATAAAATCTGAAAAATTAAAATACAAAAACAAATTAAATAATACATTTCAATAATCCACTCACTGCATCGATATAAGATGCAATGGGAAATGCATCCTATAATATAAGAGCTTTATAAGAGCTCTCTGAAATTGCCAGTCTGTATCTAAATAACTGCATTAACGTGACTTCAGCGTTATGGTCTGGTCAGTGTTGGCCAGTAGCGTTGCTACAATAGCGGTGTTATTAGTTAGTTAAGCCCTTGGCTCCTCCGGGGAGCATAGGCCATTAACAACTCTCTCACTCGGTTGGGGTCTCCCCAGTTTTGCCCACTCAAAGACATCTCTGCCTGGACATCCCTCCTCCAACTGTTCTTGGCGACCTCTTTTTCACTTCCCTTGCGGGTTCCACTTTAGGGCTTGTCGGTGATGTTGTTGGCTGATTTCCTGAGAGTGTGTCCTATCCAGCTCCACTTTCTTTTTAGGATCTGTAGGTCAATGGGATCCTGTCCAGTTCCATCCCACAGGTCCACATTCCTGACTTGTGTTCAGGATCCTCCTGAGGCAGTTGTTGATGAATGTTTGCAGTCTGGTTGTTGTTTGTTTTGTTGTTCGCCATATTTCTGAACCATACAGCATCACCTGTTTCACATTGGAGTTGAAGATGCGTAGTTTGGTGTTAGTTGAGATTGTTTTGGAGCTCCAGATCTTCCTGAGGATGTTAAACATAACCCTGGCTTTGTTGATCCTGCTCTTTATGTCCGCGTCTGTCCCTCCTGTGGTGTCCATCACACTTCCTAGGCATGTGAATGCCTCCACTTCCTCTAGGGGGGGCCGTGTATGAGGATGGGGTTGCTGCTCCTTGAATGGATCTTCATCGCCTGTGTCTTTGTTGTGTTATTATGTCGGTTATTATAGCGGTGTTATTAGTTTAACTTAATTCCTCAAAAGTGTGGTAGCAGCATCTGAATCAATTAGCTTTTCAGTAGTGAAGGATGCACAAGCTGGATATAATTGATATATATATATATATACTATATAAATGTTTGACTGCATTCCAAAATTATATAAATTAATTATTTGGGTGGCAGTGTAGCTCAGTAGGTAGAGCGGTCGCCTCACAACCGGTAGGTTGCTGGTTTGATCCCCTAGCAAAAGCTGTCGCTTGAGCAAGACACCCTAACCCTAACCCTAACTAAGTAGGACACTGGTTATTAATATTTACAACCCTACTGTAACATCCCTGAGCATTCCGTCATTGTGTGCGTGCTATAAGTTGGACAGTGAGTGCCTATTTTATCATTTTTAATGTAACACAAAATGTGTTTATGTGTACACTAAATGTTTTAGAAGGGTACATGGAAAATGAAAGCATGTTTAATAAAAATAAATTGATTTGTGTGGCAAACGGGGGTGGTGGTACGTACCCCTGTTCAAAAAGGGTGACCAGAGGGTGTGTGCCAATTACAGGGGTATCACATTACTCAGCCTATCTGGGAGGGGCTGAGTAGGAGGGTTCGGCCGATAGTCGAACCTCAGATTGAAGAGGAACAATGCGGATTCCGCCCTGGTCGTGGAACAACGGACCAGTTTTTCACTCTTGCAAGGATCCTGGAGGGGGCTTGGGAGTATGCCCATCCGGTCTACATGTGTTTTGTGGATTTGGAGAAGGCATATGATCGGGTCCCTCGGGAAATACTGTGGGGAGTGCTGCGGGAGTATGGGGTGCGGGGGTCACTACTGAGGGCTATCCAATCTCTCTACTCCCAAAGCAAGAGCTGTGTCCGGATTCTCGGTAGTAAGTCAGGCCTATTCTCAGTGGGTGTTGGCCTCCGCCGGGGCTGCGCTTTGTCACCCATCCTGTTTGTGATTTTCATGGACAGGATTTCAAGGCGTAGTCATGGAGGGGAGGGGTTTCAGTATGGTGGGCTCAGGATTGAATCGCTGCTGTTTGCAGATGATGTGGTCCTGTTTGCGTCATCAGTATGTGACCTTCAGCACTCACTGGATCGGTTTGCAGCGGAATGTGAAGCGGCTGGGATGAGGATCAGCACCTCCAAATCTGAGGCCATGGTTCTTGGCAGGAAACCGGTGGATTGTCTACTCCAAGTAGGGAGGGAGTCCTTATCCCAAGTGAAGGAGTTCAAGTATCTCGGGGTCTTGTTCTCGAGTGAGGGGAGGATGGAGCGTGAGATTGACAGGAGAATAGGTGCAGCGGGAGCGGTATTGGGTGCACTTTGGCGCACTGTTGTAACCAAAAGAGAGCTTAGCCAGAAGGCAAAGCTCTCGATCTACCGATCAGTCTTCGTTCCGACCCTCACCTATGGCCATGAGCAATGGGTAATGACCGAAAGGACGAGATCGCGAATACAAGTGGCCGAAATGAGTTTCCTCAGGAGGGTGGCTGGTATCTCCCTGAGGGATAGGGTGAGAAGCTCAGTCACTCGTGAGAGACTCGGAGTAGAGCCGCTGCTCCTTCGCGTAGAAAGGAGCCAGTTGAGGTGGTTCGGGCATCTAGTAAGGATGCTTCCTGGTCGCCTCCCGAGGGAGGTTTTCCAGGCACATCCAACTGGGAACCACGGGGCAGACCGAGGTACAGGTGGGAAGAGACCACGGGGCAGACCGAGGTACAGGTGGGGTGATTACATCTCCACACTGTCAATGGAGAGCGATCTATTGTCTGTCAAATATCACAACCTCAGAATAAAGAATATTGGATGGAACACATGCCAAAAGGAAAAATATACTTTGTATAATAATAATAATAATAATAATAATTATTACATAAACGTATTATTGGTTATGGAACAAATACAAAAAGGAAAAACATAATTACCGTATTTTCCAATAGATAAGTCCCACTATTTGTAAGCTGTCTGGCTGGTCGTATGATTTATACTCCGAAGTGATTTAAGTGACCCTACTTAACCAATCAAATTGCTGCAGTCAGTGAGCGAGGAGATTATAAACACACACACACACACCACCCACACACACACACACACACACACACACACACACACACACACACACACACACACACACACACACACACACACACACACACACACAAACAGAGATTCCCATGTTATTCAAAACTAGTCTGTCTCATTTGTTCCGTTGCGATTATTTAATGTGGATATATGAAGCGGCACTACGAGATAAAGCACACATCCTTTGAGCAATCATACCCACCTAAAATGATATAAAAGATCTAGGAGCCCAATATGATTGATCTGTATTTACCGGTAGCTTTGGGCAGTGCTGCCGGCCTTTCTGCTTCACACACATTGCATTTTTTTTTCTCCCTGAGAAAAGTCTCAGTATTTTGCATCATCTGATCGGCTCTTCTTTTTTCAGAGTCGTTTTTGAGAGCTCCGATCGATCGGTTTAACACTATATACTACCTACGATATGTTATACTATATACTATGAACAACACTATACCAGTGGTGAAGCGTCAGGGCCTTCAAGGTATTCAGAGAAGACCCTGGAACTCTCAGATGAAACAAAAAAATCGAATTAATTGTATTAATAAAATGTAATAAAATGTAATAAAATTTAATAAAATGTAATACAATTTAAATAAAATGAATAAATGAGTATCATATCTGTGTTGTTGATCTGTTATATTACAGTGTTACGTTGATTTGTTTGTCTTTCTCGGTCCATGCACTACGCATTTGAGTGGTTTTGTGTTGGAAAAACAATGCAACCAATCAGATATTTTTCTAGGTTGCTGGGAAGAATATCCTTCAACCAAAGTACTGCCGCATGCTTTGGCCCTTAGACTGAATGAGAGCGTACGTTTGGATTGACAATTTGATCAACCAATCATATCGTGATTTGTAGCCAATGGGTGCAAATAGTGTGCTAGAAGGTCTAGTTCCCTGGCTCGAGACAGAGGATCTAGCGTAGTGCTACGTAGGTTTTTTACGTCTAAACAGGTGAAGATGATGTTGTTGCGTAATTGTTGTTAGTACCCTTTTCAAGACGACCATTCAGTGTAAAGATGGACATTAAAAAAAAACGATCCCCGTCACCACTGCATCTGTGGAAAGGACATTGTCCGCCCTCAAAGGGATAAAAACATATGGAGGAACAGAACAGGACAATCCCGACTCACTGCATTAGCTTCCATAGCTATTGAAAGGCAACTTATTTTGGATCTGAAAAGCAGTGATCAGCTTTATGACCAGGTTATCGAAACATCCAGAAGGACAGGAGAATGGATTTAGTCTTAAAGTGAACATCATTGGTGAGTGAGACTCATTTGTCTTTGCTGGTTTTGTCTCAGTGTTGTGTCTCGTTGAGCTGGTTGTTGCATTTTGTTTCCACACACTTGTTGACTGATTAGTTAATGGCTGTCTTGAGTTTGTTAAGCATTGTTGTGCATTTAAATTGAGAGTTTTGACTTGATATTTCTTTGCATCGCTTAACGTGAAAATACTTAACGTAACTAAGAGTTACAAAACAGAGATCAATAATCACCTAATTTCTCTGACATGTGTCTTGTCATTAGCACGTTCACCTGTCAAAATATCTCAACTTATATCCTACCATTATGGACGTTATGTGACATTTACTGTTTTGCTCTCTATTGAGCCAGTAAAGAAAAGTCTTAACGCAGCTTTATGAGAGGAAAACTCTTAATGTAACATAACTTCTGTAATAGTAGGATTTAGGTTTTGATATTTTGACAGGTGAAAGTGCTAATGACAAGACATATGCCAGATACATTTGGTGATTATTGATCGCTGTTTTAGAAATGTAAGTTACGTTAAGCGTTGCAGACTGTCCCTTTCATCGATAGCCTGTGTGGTGGTGCTGTGTAGGGCTGTCACTTCACTACATGGACACTGCTTTGACAACTATGGTCAACTTGTCAATTAGCTGCGACAATCTTATCTGCCTAAATGAGATAACGCATAAAGTGACGTGACGTCCGTCTGACTAGAACAACCGAATGTTCGAATGGGTGGTCTACAGAAGGTTCAGTTTTGATAGACATGGTTCGCCACTGCACTATATTATATACTATACTATATAATATAAACAATACTATACTATAACAATACTATACACAATACAAATAGTGATACCATAAACAATAAAGTGAATGATGGATAATACAGTATATACATATGGCAAATTGTGCAGCATCATGAATAAACTGCAGAGCAGTGCAGTTTTCATAAATACTATGTAAATAAGGTTAACCTGAAAACTCTTGATACAAAACAAATTCATACAACAATGAACAGACATAATATTGCTTCATGTTCAATGAAGACAAACAATATTTAGGGTTTTGTAACGTTTGTTCTGAAAAACATCAATGACCATTTCATTGTTACCCATAGTTTAGGGCCTAACTAATGACACACTTATTATTAATATCACAAGCATCAACAAAAACTAACTGTATGAATTATAACTATATATCAGCAGTACTTACATGGCAGGGTTCCAGTCTGCTGTAGGCTAGTCGTTGCTTTAGTTAAATGGCTGATGAGTGAATCCACATAAATAGTCTGACAGATAATCCTGCCCACCTTCTTACAAACACACACACATGAGAGGCCACTCAGGTGACTTATTTACATGTATCATAAAACGCAATGTAGTCAGATCTAAATCTTGAATCCTCTTTATTGGTCACCTAAACGCACAAACACACAGTGAAATTAGTTTCTCTGCATTTAAATTAAGAATTAGTGTCAAACCAATAGTTTTAGGTGTCAGGATATACAAGTGATCAATTCAACTGCAATTTTCCTAAAGTGGAAGTGCTGATGATCTTTCCCGCTGTCCTCACAACCCTCTTGTTGTGCAGTGGTATTGCTGTACCACACAGTGACACCAAGTTCATTAGACATTTAGTACCAGGACATTATCACTTATTATCATTATCACTAAAGATTGCATTGACATTAGACGAAAACAATAAAAAAACAAATAAAAGCAAATTAATTGTATCCATTTATTTACAGGAATAGGTACATTACAATGCCCCCAAAAATATTGAATTGACCAATAATATCAATGATACTAATAATAATAATAATTTGAACTATGTTTATGGTATGAAGCTGTATGAGCTTATTTGTAGTTTGGCGACAACAGTAACCATGTGTTAATGACCTTTTGACATCTCACCCTAGGGTAGGGTATCCATATCCATATAATTGATATCAATGGGAACAGGGGAATATTGGTTGTATGCTTTTTTTTGCTTTTTCTCAGCCTAACTTTTGGGCCGCTTTGAACAAAAGCGTCTGCTAAATGATCAAATGGAAATGTGAACGTAATGTAGCGAATCCCAGACTGATGTTGTTCTCTGAGATACATGCAGCCGGACTTATTTGGAAATCAAATTTGTGGAATGACTTGGAAGTGAAATGAGTCAGTCAAATGTATAAGGCAAATTTAATGAATGAGCAACAAATAATTGATATACTGTATATCAATAAATAAATAAACAAGTAACATGCACTGACACAATGCTTATCATGTAGCTGTAGCCTGAACCTCAACATGCATTTAATAATAACAATAATATTGGCACTACTCATATTGTGTACAAAGATATATTTTCAGTTTGTACTTTTTTACAATTTTGCATTGCTTTTCGTTGTGGGTCTCATTTATAACCATTGCGTATAGGGCCGGCTCTAGGCATTTAGGCGCCCTAGGTGAGATTATGATTTGATAGCAATAGAGACAGTAGGGAATGAACTTAATTGAATTACTTAAATATATTTTGTTCTGTGCCTGTGTGTGCCGCCTGGCGACTACCTAATTTGCCTATGTCTAGAACCGGCCCTTGTGGCGTACAAACTAAAATTGGCCTGAAAGATGCTAAATGCGTGCTTTACAAACAAAAACTTGACCAGAGAATGTGCGACCCAGCGCAGACGGAGCCTCCTGCCGGCTACACTGGGTGACACCACAGACGGCAAACATGGCCGGCACTTGATGTCCCCGGCACGCATATCCGCACATGGCATCTCCCTTATGGACAGGGTGAGAATCTCGGTCACTCGTGACAGACTCTGGGTAGAGCCTCTGCTCCTTAACGTAGAAAGGACAACAGTAAACATGTGTTAATGACCTTTTGACCTCTCACCCTAGGGCAGGGTGTCCATATTATTGTCACCTGATTCCTTGTCCCTTCATAGTATCTGCTCTCCTCCAAATCCTCCTTGATGACTGCCTGCAATGGACAAAAACAAACCAAACTCACAACAGGTCATGGTTTGTGGTTGTTTATTAATCATTTATCAATGGTTCCAAAATACAATGTCAGTAAATTCACACATAAGCCAGAAAGATTCATTCTGACCAATAAACAGTTGGTTTGTTATCAAAGCACACAAAATCATTGATCCTATGTTCTCTGTATCTGTGTGTAGAGTTACTGAACAGGGGAATATTGATTGTATGCTTGCATTTTTCTCAGCCTATCTTGTGGGCCGCTTTGCACGAAAGCGACGGCTAAATGATAAAATGGAAATGTGAACGTAATGTAGTGAATCCTAGACTGATGTTGTTCTCTGAGATACATGCAGCTGGACTTATTTGGAAATCAAATTTGTGGAATGACATGGAAGTGAAATGAGTCAGTCAAATGTATAAGGCACATTTAATGATATGAACAAATCATTGATATAGATCACTGAATAAACAAGTAACATGCACTCACAAGATGCTTGTCATGGGATTCCTCGGGATGGTGACTTTTTATCACCAGTAAATCCTCCAGGCGGCCACACCATGCACACCCTGTACGAGGCCCTCAAGGGCAAATCACCCAACCAGACCATTGACTGGATGGCCAGAAGGGAGGCCGCCTTCACTGCCACTATAACTGCCCTAAGCCAAGCCCCCATGTTGGCTCACCCGTCACCCAAGGCCTAGTCAGGGGGCCAACACTGATATTGCAACTTAAGTAATCGCTTTTGGGTAGAAGCTGTCAACCTATCCAGTATTCATGTTTAACCCCTTGACATATGGCCTAGCTATGTTGACATCTTTGAAAATGATTTTTTTGGTCATTTAATCATTGTATCATTGTAAGTGGTAAAATCAGACCTTTTTTCACAATGCTGCCAAATTAGTGACAATTTGCTCTGTCATTTCTAACAATTTTGTAATATTATCCCTCAATATATCTCCTGTGAAAGTATGATCTTAACTATTGATTAAAAAAAAATCAACCAATGGTAAAACAATATCATAGCCTACCACATGGGGTGCTGTGGGTTGATACAGCAAAAAACAGCAGCAAAGTCAGTGAAGCAGAAGAGTTATACAGTTCAAACTAATGGGTTCATTCACCTACAATGAACGTGCATCCTTGGCAGAGGATACCAGATCCCTGTTTGGACTGACACATGATGACGACGATGATGAGGAGACGCACAAAGACTGCCTTCAATCAAGAATCAAGAGGGATAATCACGATGTCATTCAACTTGTTGATCAGTTCCAGAGATACAACGTCTTCCAACAAGAGCATATGTATGATTTAGTGTCCCTGACAACTGGTGATGTTGCCTCAGAAGAGATACTGAATGACCTTACACATGCTGCAGAGTCTGGCAAAAAAACAATCACTGAGTTCGTGAAAAACCGACTGGGCACAACGAACACAGACTTCCACGCCAGTCTCACCAAGAGAAAACCGAAAACATTCTCAGGCCTATACAGCACAGATACCAAGCTTGAACAGCTCAGATCCAAGTGTGTGAAGCCTGACAGGGATATTTCTCGCCGCATCATTGTATCCATGGAGAGTGGCAGAGAGGTCAACATGGATGAGCTTCTCCAAAAATAACTGTGTGCAGTCCCCCTGTCACTTGCCACAACAGATTCAGTGCTCAGGCCTACAAACAAAGCTTACTTAGCCACCATACTACAAGCTGGTGCAAAGGAAACAGAGCTCAGTCCATCTGTTATGAGAACATGCACCATCATTAATGGAATGGCCTTAGTAAGAGCCATGGGAAAACCTCAAAATGCATCAACCTTCGGGGAATATGCAGATGTGTTCACACAGAGAGTGGCATCTAATCTACATATATCCAGAGTGGATATAGTGTTTGATCGGTACCAACAAAACTCCATCAAGAGTGGAACAAGAACAAAACGCAGCACTACTCAGCGAAAGGTTCGCACAATTGTGAGTAGAGATGTAAAGCTACCTGCTAACTGGAATAGCTTCATTGAAATGGATGAAAACAAAGCCAACCTTACCCATTTCCTATCAACTGAGCTTGAGAATCATGTGCAGCTTTATGATGAGGAAATTGTTATCAGTGGAGGGTTTGAGGATCCTGAAAAAGTCACGTCAGCAGCTGGGATTGATGTATCTCCCCTACAAGCTACACATGAAGAAGCGGATACACGCATACTACTACATGCAGCTGATGCAACAACGAAAGGGTTTCAGAGGCTCATCATTCAGTGCCGAGACACAGATGTGTTGCTGCTACTACTTGTATTTGCAAACCAACTAAGCCAAGAAGTTTGGATGAAAGCAGGAACAGCTAAGAAACCACGCTACATCAAAGTCCATCAAATCACACTACCAAATGAGATGCGCGATGGTCTGTTGGCATTTCATGCCATCACTGGATGTGATACTACGAGCCAGTTCACCGGAATTGGAAAAAGGACAGCATGGAAAGTGTTCCAGCAGTACCCGCATCTTCTCCACAACTTTGGTGAGGAAGTACCAAGTACCACTTCCTGGCAAAACAGTTTGTATGTAAGCTCTATGACCTTAAGTCAACCAGCAACTCTCCTCCTCAGTGTCTCCTGTGCCCCACTGGATTCCTGGGCCTGTCCTCGTCCTCGTAGACACCAGGATTCTAGTGCCCCACGCTGCCTTGACTACACCTCGTCTCCCGTGCTCACGCCTTAGCCTACACGCACACTAACAACACTTCCAACATTCCCATTCTGCACACAATATGCACTACACACGCTTTGCACTCATACACATGGTCAGGGACACATTTCATATCCAGAATTCCAGTTGCACCATACACGTCCCAGAAATTTCCCTCCCTCTTCCAAATAAACACGCCAGTTGGCTTGAACATGCCTAACCCCTGAGTTGCTCTGGTTCCTTCCGACCCTAACACTGGATTCATTTTATTGTTTTAGTTATTTATGTTTTATGTAATATTTTGTATACATACAATGGTTCCATTACTGGGAAGATGATCCTCAGTAATCCACAAAAATATTTTGTCTCATCATGGTATCCAAAAAGTCAAAAAGCATTAGCACGAAAGGTCACCTGGAGAATCATATAGATTTCCGCTTGGACATTACTCAATTTTTCAAATTCTTTTTTTATTATTCAAACCTGTGTAGTATTGCACTGTATCAAATTACTGTGCTCTAACTTGGCAAAAGTACCTAGCATACATTGGAATCATGATTCCTAAATTATTTGGGCTACTATCTCATGTTTCCAAGCTGATATTCACTCTAAAAACATGTTTTCTTTTAGGCGGAAATTGAATTTTTTACTATTTTCAATGGTCTAGCTCTATTTTCTCTGACCCAGTATCCATTTACACTTCTGCAGCCATCCCACTGCTGTCACCTTTCTTTTGATACCAGGATTATCTATATGGCCCTTGTGATTGGGGAGATATTCTATATTTATTGTGGGCATGTCATTTCGAGCAGGCAATCTGAAAAATTGGCCTGAAATGGCCTCTAAAAGTCACAAAATAATTGTTCAAACTTGTCAACCACCCTAGAACATCTTACATAGGTCCCCTCTTACCAAACAAATATGTTGACAGCTTCTACCCAAACATGGCAGCAAAAGTGTTAACGGAAGCACTTTTCAGGATTGGCCCCCTGACTATATTCACCACCGACGCGTCTGACTTCCCCTTCTGTGCGGTGCACGAACATTGGGTCGACTGCGCCCGGCTGCCACTCGCCTTTTTCAGCTGCCAGTTGACTCCGGGAGAGCGCAAATACTCACAAGTATTGTGCTTTGTGCTTAAGGCGATAGAGCAAGAGGGACGGACTTGCAACAAATGTGCCCAGTGTTTTAACGAGATAAAACGCATGTTTATTAAAGGAAAACCGTTTGTTTGGGAAAAAGGGAAATGTATATGAATTGTGGTGTAGTAAATCTAAATGTGTTTGTATTAGATAGGAAGTGTATGTATGTTTCCTTTGCTTCAGGCATCTCTTGCAATCACTGTTTTTCCCATACTAAATGGTTATTGTGACGACGCATACCACTTAGATCACTATTTAGACGGGACATTATTCTGTGTGCTTTGTGCTGCGTGTCTTCTGTGTGCTTTGTGCTGCGTGTCTTATGTGTGCATTATTGTTGCGTCATTATTGTGCTTTACGTGTGCCTTTTGTTGAGTGCCCTCTTAGACGTGTGGTGCTCATCTTTGATTTCTTTCTGCGTCCAACTACCTGCGTCCAACTGTGAATGCCAAACTAGTGCTGTCAAGTCTTATGGTTTTATACTTAGATAAAAAGTGTAACTGCATGGTTACTTTTAACATATGGTGTAGTTTACAGTGTGACGATGTCCTTCAAGTCAAAAACTCTATACTCAAATACTTGTACATGGTCAAGACTGGAGACTGGAAAAGTACATTCTTTACAAATCACATCTGTTTACAATATTTCTATGATTACATGTTATATCTTATTCGCATTGTACAATTCATTTTCATATATATCTACATACATCTCTCTTCAGTCTATTATTTACTTCCAATATGTCATAAAGTAAGCGTTCAACAGAGACATGGGAATCCGTTTACTAAAGGATCTTTTTAACGTTCCGGAAGGCCTATTACATAGGCCTATTAGGGACGTAGGGCTATTAGGCCTATTAGGGACGTAGGGCTATTAGGCCTATTAGGGACGTAGGGCTATTAGGCCTATTAGGGACGTAGGGCTATTAGGCCTATTAGAGACGTAGGGCTATTAGGCCTATTAGGGACGTAGGGCTATTAGGCCTATTAGGGACGTAGGGCTATTAGGCCTATTAGGGACGTAGGGCTATTAGGCCTATTAGACAAACTCCTCCGCAAGTCTTGTGTGAGGCTGATAAGGAGGATGAAGGTCCCTCGTTTCATGTTCTCAGGGGTAGCGCGTATGTCTGTTTGCACTTTGACAAGGAGAGCATATGCGTCTCGAAAAGTGGGCGGAATAGGCTAATAATGTCGGGTATGTGTGTGATTAAAAGCACTGGTCCTGACCCCCACACACACGCCATCTCTCATCCGAATAGAGCCACACAATGTCGGGTAAGTGTATGATTAAAAGCACTGGTCCCGAGTAGGGCTGGGCGATATGGACCAAAAATCATACCCGGTATTTTTAGGCTGCATCGCGATACACGATATATATCGATATTTTATACGAATTCGGCCAATTTTTCAGTTTTAACTCAATGCCACATGTATGATATCACAAGCACTTTTATTTAAGCACTCATATACAGCTATGATACAGAAAATATACAGCTGCACACTACATATTAACACGTAAATGAAAAGGTACATTGAAATAATCAAAATCCATCTAATAAATAGCCTATATTAAATACATAAGCATACCTCTGCTCCTACACAAAATCGCCTTCGTTATATGGCGATATATCCAGATAGAGCCACAAGACACAATGTCGGGGAATTGTATGATTCGGATTTAGACTTCTTCACTGTAGAGTGTTCATTCACTACTTTTGGAAGG
This sequence comes from Muraenolepis orangiensis, assembly GCA_027704905.1. NCBI lineage: Eukaryota > Metazoa > Chordata > Actinopteri > Gadiformes > Muraenolepididae > Muraenolepis > Muraenolepis orangiensis. The sequence goes on along the minus strand of CM051008.1, from coordinate 8,022,839 downwards.
TTATGCAGCGATGTTGTCCAGCGATAACTGTGTCGCCATGGTGAATGCCAAGGTGAATGCGTTAACCGGAACTTGGGATACACTGCTTCAGCGATTTTTAACAGGTACTTCCGGCTTTCAACTGTGCCGTGATATAGGCCTATAGTCTCTTTGACATGGTCTTTACTGCCCCGCCAGAGCATAACAGGAATTACATCTTAGCTCAGCTCATAATGCAGTAGGCCTACTTTACCTCGGTTGCTGTGTTCTGATAATAAATCAACTATACATCCATGGTTCACAACATGCCACACAGGTGAAGGCAACATTTTTTTGCAGATCAAGATATACAATATGACGAAAAACGTACATTAAGTAACAACAACCACACAAAATGTATATTTCATGCTAAAATATATTAATATACAGTATCTATGTTAATGAATGGTACACAGGTATATAAGCCTACATAATGCAGTGCTAGCAGTGGATATGTATGTATGTATGTATGTATGTATGTATGTATATGTATTTATTCATTATCATACTATTTAATTAAGTTCTGTACTAAACTAAACCATTGCTCCAATACTCCAGAGAAGCGGAAGTCATCGATCAAACTCAGCCTCTCTACTACTGAGAACCTAACGCTTGTCCTCCTCGCCATCGTTCAATCCTGCTGGCTCTAGTTTTTGCAGTGGAACGCTCCAGTTCAGGTTGATGTAATACGTTCCAAGACTGGCCAGAGAGTCAGATAGCTGAGGAGAGGAACAAGGAGATGCATTATTCTTTAACCTTATTTCACATCAGCAACAGAGTACTTAATGTCTGCATGGTGTTCATTATGGCATGAACGGAAAATCTGGTGCTTTTTACAGTTGCTAGAAGCATATTTGGTGAGGTAACCTGTGTCTTGTGCTACCATACATTCTTAAAGAGCCCCTCATCTTAGCACCAGCTGTAGCCATGACCAGGGTGTGAAAAATGTGGGTCTAAGACCCCTTGATTGATACTTAAGACACCCTGAAAGCCTCAACAGAAAACATTTGGGGGATCTCCTGGGAAATCAAAAAAGTGATTTGTTACTTACAATTGTAGCTAAAAGTGTTGATAACAAATGTTATGACAATAAATGACAAATGTTATGCAATCAGAATTTGAAGTCAAAGGGAATAAACCAAAAACAAACGTCTGACTAGTGAACAAAAACACACAGTGAAGATATCTCCAAGTATAATTCTATGTTCCATGTTCACACACAACCTAAGCAAATCAGAAATCAGAAAGAATATCCCAGAATTTGAATACAGTCGAAGGATAATTGTTTCTCTGCCAAAACATGCTCATCGGTGTGTAAGAGTCCCCGCTAGATGCCACTAAATCCTACACTCTGCACCTTTAAAAAAATATGTTTCTTACTTGTAGTAGGATGTTGTCCATATTGTTTTGGTTTGTCAGGTCCAAGTCTGACTGAAGAGAGACATTTATTCTGGTCTGTTTCCAACCTATACCACCCGGAGGTAAGATATCACACTTTTGACTGAAAACAACCTACTTTTAATTACATTACATTACATTTCAGTCATTTAGCAGGCACTTTTATCCAAAGCGATACAAGCTTACAATAGTGTGTTTCAACAAATCTTAATCTTAGTTGTATTCTCCCATTACACCCTGTATTATGTCAAACAAGCCAATCTATTGATTTGGCAGCATTCCTATGATGTTGTACCGAGATCTGTTAATGTTCCGGCCATTTCAACATGATATGTTCACAATGGACCAATTTGCATATCGGGCCATTATAGTTTTAAAGTGATTTCAGAGAGGAACAGGGAAGCTGACTCATTGAGTACATACTTTTTCTGGTGGTTATTCCCATGAGGCATTACTTTCCCCAAATTGCTTACTCTAACCTTAACCCCGCTAAATCCTTACCAAAAGTTAACCATCTCCTCTAACCCATCATGAGATTGAACCACTAAAAAAGGTCCTTATATATATATAACACTATCTTCTGTGGAAGAATGAGAAACACACATTGGGTTTGTAAAGCTTGACTAGGACTTCCCTGCACCTCCACACTGCCGTGGGAAATGCTCAAATAAGGGCTGGTCAATATTGTCTGTCAATTTGGTTTTTCAACCAAAGAATGAACAATTTACTATAAAGGTACTTGGGGCAGGCTGGAATCCCCCCCCAACCTACACTATGTAATGTAATCAATCATAATTCAACAATGCATTCATTACAGTTAAACATTACACAGCAACTTTACACGTACAGTGATCACAGAATGTGGGCTGGCAAAATGTAAGTCAAAGACATGAAATAAGAAACTATCTAGGGTTATATAAGAAAGTGATGCATTGCATCTGTTATTAGCTGCTTACCTCTGCAGGCAAATCGAAACATAGAATCACATGGCATGTCGCTAAATCCACCATCATACAATGTGCCACATAACTCCTTATATTGAACATTATTGGGCTCAGTGCTCCACCAGTGTCTGTAGGAGTTGTTGGTCCCATCAGACCACCTCCAGAGAACTCTGGAGAGACCGATCCACACAGCAGTAGTATTTGAGGAAGAGGAAACCTGTTGGTTCTCTTCTATATTCTCGATCATGGCGAGGTCAGTGTAATGAGTACGGCAGTAACTCTTGGCGGACTCCCATGATAGTGGCTGGTCAATATGATGGAAGGTTTTAGCATCTGATGGACCTTAAGCAGAAAGAAATAGTGTTGAGCAGTAACAGGCTTTTGGTTAAAACAACATTATATAATGTGGGTCTCTGTCTATGTGCTGCTTAAAGTAAATCACACAACATGCCAATTTCTGCACACCACATTAGGTTTTAGATTGATTTCATGTTATAATCTGTATAGAAAAACAAAGCAGTGTGTGGGGGGTGTATGTTTGTGAACCTATGGGGGGGGGGATGTGTAGTGTATGCATGTGTGTGTTTTATATTTCCCTTACCAGAAAAACAACAAAAGTTGATGAGAGAAGAACACGTTGAATCTTTCCAGGTACCATCAGTCAACATCTCCACACATTCCTCTCTGCCTCCTTCATTATTAGGCTCATCAAATGCAAAATTCATATAGCCGGTTTGGCTCATAGACTGGGTCGACCATCTCCATGAGTTTTGGTACAAGTCCATGGTGTCCTTGTTAAGATCATGCAGTCCTATCCATACTTCTATACCGTCGACCAAGTCGTCCAGCTCGATTATGTCGTCTAAGTTGTTGAGAGTGGGCAGATCGCTATCGCGTGATCTGCAGTAGTCCTGAGCGTCAAACCAGGTCATCTTCACGTTAACCATAATGTTTTTACCGGGTCCAGCGTTGGAGAAGCATACACCTTTGAATGGAAAGAACCGTGTGTAAAATTAGGTTGTTCAACAAAAACAAAGTAAAATGAAAGGTTATTGCTTTTTTTCAAACCTTCTTCAAAATCTCAACTCTAAATCTGGAGGATTGAGTCCTTTTTATTGGCCACATACATCACATGTACACACAGTGACGTTTGTTTTTCTGCATTTAACCCATCAAAGTTTTAGAAGCAGTGAGCAGCTGTTCTTTATACAGCGCCTGGGGAGCAGTGTGAGGGTGCCTTGCTCAAGGTTCACCTCGGCAGTGCCCAGTTGTTTTAGGGACTCGAACCACCGAAAAAAAGTAAAAGGCAACAGTTAACAAGCAATGCAAGGCAGTGGTGCCTGTACAATGGTTCATAATCGGACTACATTTACAGCTATTTTATAGTTGAGTGAAACCACATTCAGCTGGATTTAGTCAGATGAGAGGCATCTACAGTATATGCGTGTTTCTGCTTACAACTTGTGAATTCAAAAACGTAATTATTTTATTGAAAATATTTTTTAACCATGCTAAATAGAAATGTGACAACACGACAATAACCACAAAATTAATTTGATTTTTTGTCGTGATATTTGGAAAAGGCTTACAATTAAGGATTTTTTTACAGGCACAAATAATCTCAGATCAAGACGTTTGACATTGCTATAGATGAAGTTCTGGGGTGGAAACCAGCAGGCGAAAGGGGTGGAGTCCCACAGGGATTCCTGTTTTCTTAGAGATATTCATCCTGACTCTTAGAGAAAATAAATGCATATGGAGGTTCAGAGACAAAGGGGTCATTATAGCATGTTTCTCATGACGTCACAGCCAAAGTCACGTGTGGTTTTTTTAATGTGTTTAGGTGGTTGGCAAAAAGCGACGCGTGACCTGAACTTTACATGATGAAAAATGACTTTACAGGCGATTGTTTGGAAAAGTAACCATTGTTTTAGGCATCATTCGGGCTAGTTGTTGTGTTATTGGTTGCACAAATCGGTTTCAAAAGTGTTCTAGTATATGTTTCCTGAGGATTTCAGAACGCCAACCAAAGTGAGGGGCCTGGATCTCTGGGGTAAACACTCAAGATTCAAGATCTTTATTGTCCATATGCAACGTACAATGGAATGCTTACACCTCATTTCCTCCCGCAGTATGCATTTTATACAAGACTTTAGGCCTATTTATTGTACACAATAAAAATTAAAATAAAGTGACGGATGGATGATATGTACATCTTTGTGTCAAGTCAGTATTGGGTAATTATTATGTTTAGTTAAAAAATGTTTGAAGACAGTTTGCTTTATTCAGCTTTATCTCAGTTATTGGAATAAAAAACTTTGAAAACTCTTAATAAAATGCATTTTCGTGAAATAACGGTTAAATAGTGGTTTAACATGACCGCTAAGGAAAAACGGATAAGCTTTTAGTGATTTGAAAGACTTGAGAGACTCCATTGTGTCTATCCCTGGCTTGTCGATGAGGTGAAAATATCACCGAGGCTCAAATCTGGCCAAAGAGTGGGGTTATTATGCTTACGGGTCTGGAAGTGAAGCCGAACCTTCTGTCACGGTTACGGTGGTTGGCAGGGGGCACGCGGCCCCGTCTGCTGACACCGCGCCGTACCCGCCCGACGGCGTCACGCGGCCCCCGTCTGTCCACTACAGAGGGGGTCCAGAGCAGACCCCAGAGGAGACTCCAGAGGAGGTCCCGGAGGAGACCCCCAGAAGAGACCCCACGGAGGAGGTTCCAGAGGAGACCTCCAGAGAAGACTCCTACCGACCTGGGCAGAAGGGGTGGCTCTCTTCCCGGGCCCCGCCCGCCCACCAAATCTCCTCCACCCCCCCGGATCATCGACTGGGAGGCAGACGGTCCAGAGGAGCGGGGTTACAGTCTGGATCCGTTCTTTTCCCTTGACTGCCACTGGGAACACCCCTTCAAGCCAGGTTGGGCGCCAGGAGGCGCCCGTTGAGAGGGGGGTACTGTCACGGTTACGGTGGTTGGCAGGGGCCGTGGCCAAGCCACGTGCGCTGGCGGCGCACACACACACACACCTGTCAACGATCACCTTGTCTAATTGCTAATCACCTCACCTAGGGTATATATACTGTGACTATCCTTTACCCCAGGGTGAGGTCGTTACGTTGTACTGCATGTTGTTCACGTCACGTCGGACATTCTGGACGGACATCACCGCTGATGTCCCGGAGATCCAGTTCCGGTACCTATCCCGCGTCACCCGTCGGTCTCGCGTTACCCTGGTTCATACGAGCGTGCTGGTTTAATATGACCCCTTTAACAAATGTATTTCTACATTGGCCAGTCTACTACACAGGTTTGTGTAGTTGATCAATGCTGGCTGAGTTAATGGATTTACGGACTGAGAATTATGGAAGAACAATTTGTTGGTGGCGAGGGTGTAAGAGCTCAAATGCGGGACGTGACGGAGTACCTGACCATGAGATGGCTAATGGGAACATTGCTGTTTGGTTTGGATCCCCTGAAGGCTTCGCTAGTATCCACGTGTCACCAGCAGATAGGAGGATAGCAGCGCCAGAGTAGTAGCATAACTTTTGAGGACGACTGATTTCTAAACTATATTATTATTTATATTTGAGAGAGTTCTAATTTGGTTGTCCTGCTTACTAAAGGAAGACTTTGTCATGGAGCACCAGTTCTCTAGGGCTGTTGTTAGAACTGTTGTTCTTTGGTCATGTAGCACAAATTTCTATTTTTGTTGCGCCTTTCTACTGCAAATACCCTTTATTTTATTTTTATGAAAAGCACTACTTCCAGACGAAAATCAACTCTTTAATGGGGTTCATTTAGCTCACATAACGCTGGCCAGCTGATGTGATGATAATACCTGAATCATACCTGAGAAGAGGAGGCCCACAAGCACCCTGGTATCCATTATTGTATTCACTGCAAAGTGAAATATGGAAAAGTAGCAATTACATTTTGATCATCCACAAAGCTAGGCTATTGATTGATTTAGCTATTGATTGATTTAGCTATTGATTGATTTAGCTATTGATTGATTCTCGATGCATCAAATGGTAATGGAACAAATACAAAAAGGTAAAACATAATGATGACAATCACACAGCATGTTTGTTGGTATGATAACAATTACAGATTACACAGAATTCATCTTAAATACGGTCGATGAGGGCTCAGATTTTCTCATATATTTGTTTGGGGGGGGGGGGGGGGTCCTATTTCACATATGAAATAGGACCTCAGGGACATTAGACATTATCAATGTCAAGGTGTGCCTTGGGATGGCTCTGTGCAAACATCACACCTTTTGGGGAATGTTTGTTCATTTGTGCAGGACCTGCATTACAGAGATAGGGTTAGGGCAAACCATTTGGACCCGTAATAGGTCTGGAGACCGCCCAATAACCATTTGCACCACTTCCTGTAGGTCTACAGCCACAACATGGATAATCATATACTGTATGTCCTTGAGGCCCTCTTCTATCATACTTTATGTCTTTGTGTAACCCTCTGTGAAGTTAAGGTTACACGGTTACACGTATTTCGAATATTTTCACAAAAACTCTTGATAACAAATTCATACAGCAATGAACACACATAATAATACAAGTTTCCTTCAAGATCAATTAAGACAAACAATATTTAGGGGTTTGCTCTGAAATCAAAAACAATCATCATGTTACTCGTACTTTAGGGCCTAACGACCGATCAACTAATTATTAGTATCACAAGCATCAACAAAAACTAACTGTATGAATTATAACTATATATCAGCAGTACTTACATGCCAGGGTTCCAGTCTGCTGTAGGCTAGTCGTTGCTTTAGTTAAATGGCTGATGAGTGAATCCACATAAATAGTCTGACAGATAATCCTGCCCACCTTCTTACAAACACACACACACGAGGCCACTCAGATGACTTATTTACATATATCATAAAAACCAAAGTCAAGGGGGTAGACAAAGAAAACCAAGCTTTTTGATCACATGGAATAGCTCAATTGTAAACCAACAATTGATTCTAATATAAACGTAATCACGTATTGTATGTCACCTTGAAATATTATTATTATTAAAGTTAGAAACTGTCAATGATAATTAGGCCTACATTCGACCATTATTTGTGTTGTGGGAAAATTAGAATGTGACAAACAATAGTTAAGGTGTCAGGATATCATAGTTAGGTGTCAGGATATAGAAGTGATTGCACTTCAATTTTCCTAAATATAACATAACTAGGCTACTTTATAACTACAACTTTATAACAACAACTATTATAGACCATTAAACAATTCAAAACTAGAATATAAATTGCACAACTTCTCATATAATCCAGGACCCCTTCATCATTCACTTGTGTGAACAAGGAGAATATAGAGGAGAAATGACTATAACTATGAAAGCCTTAATGTTGTAATGTTTAATTAAAAACACAACATATACAGACACTTTATTCAAAGTAGTACAGAAATCAAATTGACAAGAGAATGAATACAGCATATGGTTACTTTAACTGACTTATATGTGTTAAATATGAATAACTAGATACCTTTAATATATTAGCCATACATTTACATGTGCTACAGATATATATATATATAGATCCATAAACACACTTTATACACACATTATAAAAATAAAATAAAATAAATAAAACAATTAACAACAAGGTTGATGATTTGTTTTTGTACATCAAATATCCATAGTCACAGACAATTTCGTAAAATACATTTAGTAAAAGTACATTATCACAAACAAAACCAGAATAGGTCTCCTCCCAAGAAAAAAAAATTGGTTGTATTTCATATTGAAATACAAATAAAAGCAATAATACTAATACTTATAATAATTTGAGCTTGTTATTCTTTAAATGGAAGCTGTCTGACCTTATTGCGGTTGTGGCGACAACAGTGAACATGTGTTAATGATCTCTTGACCTCTGACCCTAGGGCAGGCTATCAATATTATGGTCACCTGATTCCTGTCCCTTTGTAGTATCTGCTCTCCTCCAACACCTCCTCGATGACCGACTGAAATGGACAAAAACAAACCAAACTCACAAAGGGTCATGGTTCATGGTTCTTTACTAATCTGTTATCAATGGTTCCAAAAGACAAAGTCAATAAATTCACATGTAAGCCAGCAGCCAACAGTTGGTTGGATATCAAAGCACACACATACACTTGGGTCCTATGATCTCAAGATTCAAGATTCAAGAATATTTTTTTTATACAATGGAATGCTTACTCCCCATTTCCTCCCGCAGTATGAACTTTCTAAAACACTACTATAAAAATACTGTACAAAATAAAAATAACAATAAAAGGACTGATGAATGACATGTACATGAGTTCAATTGTACAAAAAGCACTTACATTTAAAAGTGCCAGTAGTGCAGCAGCATCATACATACAGTGCAGAACAGTGCAGTGGCTGTCATGTGTCCAGAAAGTCCAGCAAAGTATGATAGTGTGAAGTAATATGGATGACAATGTTATGATAGTGGCAGCAATCCTAGCAGTTCAGTAGGCGGACTGCCTGTGAATATGCCTCTGTATCTGCGTGTAGAGATACTCAACAGGGGAATATTGATTGTATGCTTGCATTTTTTCACAGCCAAACTTGTGGGCTGCTTTGCATGAAAGCGTCGGCTAAATGACTAAATGGAAATGTGAACGTAATGTAGTGAATCTGAATCTGAAGAGTGACGTTGTTCTAAACTTAATGCCACTGGACATGATGAAAATCTAATTTGTATAATGCCATTGAAGAGAAATGAGTCAGTCAAATGGGTAAGGCAAATTACGCACATAAACTAGCTGACAGACATGACAAATGCAACCCCTATCCATAAAAACACAAAAACCTCATGAAGCAACAAATAATGAATATATTTCACTGAATAAATAAGTCTAAATGTGAAAGATTGAATCCTCTTTGTTGGTCACATCCATTTACACATACCATCCTAGTAGTATGAGGAGCAGTAGGGTAAGTAACATGGGGCGGCAGTAGCTCAGGAGGTAAAGCAGTTGTCTGACAACCGGAAGGTTGCTGGTTCGATCCCCCGGCTGTGTTGAGGTGTCCCTGAGCAAGACACTCTAACCTTAACTGCTCCCGACATGCTGGCTATCGCCTTGCGATGGCTGACTCCGCCAACGGTGTATGAATGGAAGCGTGTGAGACTTGACTTGTAAAGCGCTTTGAGTGGTTACCACTGGATAGAGAAGCGCTATATAAATGCAGTTCATTAACATGCACCTGCAATGCTTACATACATACATACATACATACATAATAAACGGCAAACAAATCCAAAACAGACCTGCATTTGTTCGTAAGAAACACCGCCCCTGAGAGAGCCTTTGTCCGTCCCGTCTGAGAACAAAGAGATAACAGACATGTACAGTTTCAATCATGTTGCACATACAGTATATACTGTACTCTTCACATTTGAGACACTTATGTTCAGAATTTACAATCATGTACTTGTAGCCACAGTGGTCTGTAATGTTTCCATTATTCTTTTGGCAATGCCAACATTTTCTGTTTGTACTTTTACTATAACTCTTATTAATTCATATACATTTACCATTGAATTTGATTACTACTACTGTCATGTACTTCCGCTGTGGTCCCCGATTTCCCTGTTTTGGATGAACAAAGTAACATCTTTTCTCATCACATCTTATCTTAGGAGAACCAGAGTAGATCATCGGGTGTGCACTTCCATCCACAGACGTTCGTTTTGTTGTTCATTAAATAGTCACATTTAATTGAGGTCTTTGTCCTTCTTTCGTCAATCTAGGTGTACATTATAGTTGCGTTTGTAATATAGACTGTTTTTGAAACATGACCGGTAAGTTTCGAATTTCTCCGGTAAAATAAAATCTGTCCGGACACTTGACCGGCAAGAAAAAATCCTAGCGGAAACCCTGATACCTACCTAGTAGACTGTCTATACATCTTATATAAACAATGTAAATTATATATTACCTTGCACTTTACTGGAACTGGTTAGATGCCAAATTATTTTCGCTGTACTGTACTTGGGCTGTGCAATGACAATCAATTTGAATCTAATCTAATTTCCATCAGAAAGGCCTGCAACCACCCTGGGCACTATCTCTTCTCCCGCCTACGGTCTGGTCGGCGGTTCTGCAGCATCCATATAAGGACTACCAGGTTCAAGGACCATTTTGATCCCCAGGCAGGGGGCCTGCTGAACTGCTGCCACTTTCATACTATTGTCATCCATATAACATTACACTATCATACTTTTGCTGGACTTTCTGGACTTATTACAGTAACTGCACTGTTTTCCACTGAACTGCACTGTAATGGCACTTTAAAATGCTTTTAAGTGCTTTTTGCACAATTCAACACATGGATGTATCCTCCATCAGTCAATGAATTGTTCTTTTTATTGTGTACAGTATTTTTTATAGGATAGTGTTTTAGAAAATTCATACTGCGGGGGGAGGGGGAATAAGCATTCCATTGTATTTGAAGTATAATAGCTTTATTTTATTGTATTTAATAAATTAAAAAAGTACCAAGATGGTGGCTTGGAATGAGCGCGGCATCATTCCTACAGAATGTTTTCACCAGAGAACCAGGATCTGTGTCTAAAGAGACATAACGGTACCTTGGTTTTGAGGAGTGCACAGCGGTGCCTTGATGGAGAGACTCTGTCCCCACCAGTCGGAGCTGGCCGAGCCCAACTCCACTGACTCTGAGGAGCCCTGCAGGACCTGGAGGTTCAGAGTAGAACCAGAGATGGATCAGAGATGTTACATCCACCAGACACACCCGGGACACAAGGGTCACAGGGCCATTACTTTACCATCAGCTGTGTGGTAAAGTACCCATGGTTATTTTGGTTATATCTTTGGTTAAATAAATGGGTTTTTTTAAACCCAACCTATGACTTGCCTCCCTCCTTCGTCATTTCCCTTGAGCTCGGTTATGACAAATGGGGGCTGGAGCAGGTATAGGATATTGATTCTGGCTGTGATGTAAATCCATAGTTTTAGTTAGCGCTGTTGGGTTCACTGACTGGGTCATGTGACTGGCTGGAGTTCACAAGTTTACTCAGTATACCGTTTGGATTTTTTGGTAAGCGCTCATGTGCTCAGGTGACAAGTTAGTCTGTGAGGTGATGAGTTGGCTGGTCAGTTGATGAAATTGGTTGGGAGATAAGTTTGGCTGGACTACTTTTGGTATTGCTGCTGAGCTAGTAGCTTAGTTCCACTTGTGTTTGTGGCCTCTGCCGGATTATCGCTGTAGTTTTGTGTGCTGTGGAAAGAGGAACACTGTTTGTGTCCTCCAGACACTTGCCCAGTGACTTATTCCACCGTGTACGTTGGGCATTTTGGGTAATGTTTGTGATGTTTGTGTGGTGTCAGTGGCTAGAGCAGTTGTCTCGGGAGCACCTCGGTAGCACGGGGAGGGTCTGCCAGCTGCTGGTTACTTTCTCAGCAGGTTTGAGTGCATAATTATCCACCACAAAGCCACATGAAGAGGTGAGAGGGTGAGTTATCTAGGACAAAGGGAAGCTCCTTTTCTGGACAGCTGAGCTCGGTGAGGAGGGTGTGGCTGACCCTGATGATTCTGTTATGCAAGTAGGCTGGAGAGTTCTTGAGAATCCCTTGTAAACTTGGATGTGTTGCTTGCTCATCTGCCTGTGTCTGGACGTTTGGAGTTGGCTAAATTGACTCATACATGAATACCTGTCATTGTTTGCAGACACCCCTTCCCACACACGTCTGGTGGAGTGGTCACCTAGACGATGAGATCAAGTATATGCTGGAGAATAACATTGCTGAGCTGTGTTGTTCTAGCTGGGCATCTCCGTGTCTCCTGGTCAGCAAGCCTAATGGTACATTTAGATTCTGCACAGACTCCCGAAAGGTAAATAGTGCCCAAGCCTGATTCGTATCCCCTTCCTCGAATGGAGGATTGTGTAGGATGGATGGAGTCAGGTTGGATCTGCAGTGTTTGTCAGCAAGTTTGACCTGTTAAATGGTTATTGGTGGGGGCCCTTGTCATCTAGATCGACAGAAATCTCTGCCTTCATCCCTCCATCTGGACTCTAGTCATACATTCATTTATGTTTTGGTCTACAAAAATGTCCCAGCCACCTTCCAAAGATAGATTCATGTTGTTGTTGGTGATTTGGAGGATTGGGGCGTTTATCTGGATGATGTGGTTGTGTTTAGTGACACTGGGAGCAACATCTTACCCGTGTGAAAGATCAGTCTCGCTGAGAGTCTTACAGTTAACACCCAGCTATGTCTTGTCTCCCTCCATGTAATTTCCCTTGAGCCGGGTTGTGACATGTGTTGATTATTTATTTATTAACTATTATTACAAGCAGTTCAAAATCCACCCTGTAGTGACACCAAAAGTGGGAGTGCCCACCCAGTCCATTGGGCGGGCTGGTAGGCTGATCCATCTGTTGTCATATTTAGGTATAGTTATTTTTTTATACTTCGGTATAGTTACAATATAGCCATTATACCGTAAATAAATAGCGCCATCATATTTAGGTCATTAGGGGTTAGATCTTATAGGCCATTTTGTTTTTGTCTTATGATGAGATAAATCAACCGTTGACTTCTGACCTTGCTGAGTGTGACCTTCAGGCTGAGGGCGCTGCTGTCCTGGTGGAACAAGCACTTCTTGAATCTCTCCACCAGCCGCCTCCGGCTGCTGCTGTGAGGAGACGGAGGGAGCTGGGGAGCGAGGAGTACAGCCGTTAGCGCACACACACACACACACACACACACACACACACACACACACACACACACACACACACGTGGAATGTGCACTCTCACTGAAACAGCTGAAAATCAGTGAAGTTTATCCATTGTTACGGTAAGTGTTAACCTGGATGATGTGGGCGTTACCTTGGTGATGCATGTTGGGTAATGTAGGCGTTACCTGGGTGATGTAGATAATTTTGTGCAACAGGACCAGGAACCTCTGGATGGGGTCGTCCAGCTCTCTGAGCCTCCGCTGGGAGATGGAGATCCCTGCCGAGACTAAAAGACAACACGCGGTGAGTTAGTGGAGCGATCCAAGACGCTTCACATGTCTTTAACAAGCCCTACATGTCAGCCATGTTGCTGTTGTATCCGCTGGCCGATGCACCGCACGTGCCTCCTGCATTGTTTTCCTATGAGTCAATGAGAGTAGAAACATGTGTGTGTGTGTGTGTGTGTGTGTGTGTGCGTGTGTGTGTGTGTGTGTGTGTGTGTGTGTGTGTGAATGCATCGCTAAGTTACCTGGTCGTGATTTAATCTTCGGAAGAGTGCAGTCATCCCTTATGAAGAGAAAGAGAAGAACAACACAAGGAACCAACAAACGTGTGGTTTGTCTTTATTGTTTATGCTTTTGCTATAGAAGTGTATTCAGTAGAATCGATTTGTCTACCTAACTGACGATCTGTGCTTACCCGTGGAGAGCGGTGTGAAGTGGGGCAGTGGTCCGGCCGGACTCTTTATAAAACAAACATACAGCTTCAGCATTCTCACAGAGAACAAACAGCTCCTTGTTATCAGCCCTGGGGGTCTCTGGTCTGACGGTCTGCATCTCTTACTCTGAAACTAACTAACCCCTACCTGCTCCTACATGACCTGTCTCTGTATTCTCTGTCTAACCCATACCTGCTCCTACATGACCTGTCTCTGTATTCACCGTCTAGCCCCTACCCGTTCCTTAATGACCTGTCTCTGTACTGTCTAACCCCTACGTGCTCCTTAATGACCTGTCTCTGTACTGTCTAACCCCTACGTGCTCCTTAATGACCTGTCTCTGTACTGTCTAACAACAACCTGTTACTTAATGACCTGTCTCTGTACTGTCTAACCCCAACCTGCTCCTTAATGACCTGTCTATGAACTGTCTAACAACAACCTGTTACTTAATGACCTGCCTCTGTACTGTCCATCCCCTACCAGCTCCTAAATGACCAGCCTCTGTACTGTCTAACCCTTAGCAGCTCCATAATAATCTGCCTCTGTATTCACTGTCTGACCCCTACCTGCTCCTTAATGACCTGTCTCTGTACTGTCTGACCCCTACCCACTCCTTAATGACCTGTCTCTGTACTGTCTGACCCCTACCCACTCCTTAATGACCTGTCGCTGTACTGTCTGACCCCTACCTGCTCCTTAATGACCTGTCTCTGTACTGTCTGACCCCTACCCACTCCTTAATGATCCGCCTCTGTATTCACTGTCTGACCCCTACCTGCTCCTTAATGACCTGCCTCTGTACTGTCTGACCCCTACCCACTCCTTAATGATCCGCCTCTGTATTCACTGTCTGACCCCTACCTGCTCCTTAAATAGTTTACATGAAAACATGTGTCTTGGATGGGACTGTCCCCTGGCCGAGGGGGTTTACACTCAGACCCAGACTCTAAACATGAACAAATGACTCACCTCCAGGTTTCCTCGAGTAGCCATTGCTGGTTTTACTTCCAACATCAACGTCATCCTCTGAGGCATCCCCTGATGGATGCAACATACCTGAGAGTAAAATCACAAAACATCCATCCATATATACAGTAAGTGCAATCAAATCAAAAGTAGCTGATGTCGATGTGGTTGGTGCATGTGGTTTGTGTCATGTGACGGGTCATGTCATGACCTTGACCACTGTCCTGCTGGATATGGTCCAAGCTGCACGCTGCAGAAGAAGGAGAAGGAGCCGGGGTCTGGGTCTTCATTGAGGACTCCTCTGGTCCCTACGGAGCCTCAAAGACACGCTTCATACACTTAACCAGCGTTCCCTTTTCATTTGTTTTGCTCATATTGTTTGTTCTTAACATAATCTCACTGCGGTGACATCCACCTGTCTGGGCTTAATCAAGTGTGCACACCCTTATCTAATTTCAGCACAGATACGCAATATTAAAAAAGATCAACACAAAGGTACTGGCTTTGATCTGACTAGAAATTCTGAAGCACCTAGCTGCTTCTTAATGATCTGTGTCTGTACTGTCAAACCCCTACCTGCTCCTTAATGACCTGTCTCTGTACTGTCTAACCCCTACCTGCTCCTTAATGACCTGTCTCTGTACTGTCTAACCCTACCTGCTCCTTAATGACCTGTCTCTGTACTGTCTAACCCTTACCTGCTCCTTAATGACCTGTCTCTGTACTGTCTAACCCCTACCTGCTCCATAATGACCTGTCTAGGTACTGTCTAACCCCTATCTCCTCCTTAATGTCCTGTCTATGTACTGTCTAACCC
>CM051008.1:7957932-8006231 GCA_027704905.1 Muraenolepis orangiensis | reverse complement strand
AGAGCTTGATGACGCCCGAGCATGAGGTCTGCTTTAGGTTCAGTTATAAAACCAGATCAGGAATGCAATTTGTTTAAACAGGAATAGCAAATGTACATAAGTACAACAGATCCCTATCTCACATCCATGTATTGTCAACCTGCAGGGGTTTCCTAATAGCATGAATGACATTAATTGGAACCTGACATAATGATATAATATGTGATTTTGTTTGTAAAAACTAGCATTTGGTCAAATGCATGGAATATTTGTGTACAGATGCAATATTGTTGTTTGTTATGTATAGAGTATTTAAAGGTCAGGTCATTCAACAGAAAAGACTGGGCCTGGAGCTCTGCTCGTTCCTCCAGGCGAGGCTGAAAGAGGCCTTGCCCGGTGTGAGCCTGTGCAGGAAGGATCTCCTGGAGGACCCCCTGAACACCCTGCTGGCCTGCTCCCTGATCTCCACGGGGGTCCTTGAATACCTGACATCCTCTGAGGGCTTTCTTGACCACGTCGAGGTAGCAGAGGACTGTCTCCATGCGGAGCGTAAAATGTTCCTCTCCTCTCCTGAGGTCAGTTATCCCAGATCCTAGTGTAACAGCCTATCAAACACCACAATGTGGTGTCCTACACACCAAGAAAGGTTTCTGTTGTTCCGCCCATATGCAAGGAAGTACTGCCCATATAGTAGATATATGTGGTGTATTTTGGCTGTAGATGAAAATGTTCCTTATCTATTATTACTGGACAGGAGGTGAAAAATAACAAGAAGAAGAGAGGAGGTCATGGCTTCACAGGATCTTCACACGCTGCAAGAAACAATGTAAGAAACACCCCACTGACAATTAACATGGACACGGAATGCACTCCTGCACTCTTGTATGCAATCTGTAAATAAACTTGCAACCCATGATTTATTGTCTTACATTTCTTATACATATTTGATGTATATTATCTATATTATGTAATAGTCACTACATGGCTGTCTTGAATTGCATTCAGTTCGAGGCTCGTTTCAAGTGAAATGTGCAAGTTTATGGAACAGTGAATCGCCATATAAGTGCTTTACAAAATGTTTATCACAAATACCAAGGTGTTATATTGCCATAATTCATGGGAGGTTGCGTCCACGCTAAGTTCTCTTGGGCAGAATCTGCGCAACAAAGTAACTGACAAACTTATTATACTTGTAAGCCGGTTGAGACGATATAGTGAAAAAGAGAACATGAAGTAAAGGAAATAATCAGATTGTGATTGGTCTTCAGGTCATCTTGGAGAAACACCCGACTCTGGATCATCCATCCAGATGTCCTCCTCTGTGGTTGAGGCCTTAGTGGACTCCACCCCTGCCTTGGCCACGCCTTGGCAGGTGGTGGTGTCCTTGTCCTCCGTCAGAACGGTCGTCTTCCAGCTACTGACTGAGGTATCCACATTGCTCAAGTTGTCCCACATGGTCACCTGTCCTGTCCCACTCATCTGTCAACCGTCATTACAGACTTAAATATAGGAGGAGGTATTGGATTAGAGCCATGTAGCTCGGGGGCCACAGCAAGGTTCATGTTCAAATGAATGCAGCTGGAGAAGCCTGGACCTCTGCAACAGCTCCTGAATCTCCTGGTTGACTTCTGTCTACCATAGACTGTCTAACCCAGGTGTCTACTGGTCTGTTGTGCTCTCCAGGTCAGCCCTGGGGTCCTCTGTCCTGTGAGGCTCTCCACCATCCTCCAGGAGACCCAGATCCTCCTTCTCTCCTCCTTCCCCTGGGTCAAGGTGACCGAGGACAGGCGGCAGACCAACAGTCTTCTGCAGCCCACCGCTCCACACCAGGTGGCCACTTGGTTGAATAGGATGCTCCATGGGCGACATATTAGTGACAGATTCGTTTTTAGGGTTTTTTTCAATCTGAAGACGCTTACTTGTAATCTGAATACATACATTTTTAACAATGAAGTGAAGTGTAGCGACCTGTCCTGTAATAATTATATAATAAAGTAAAGCTTCCCCTTTATTGTTATAACATATTAACAATAATAAATATTTGCATGACCTCCTGTGTTAAACACAAATTCAAAACAGAAAAGTAATTGGTAAAGTAACCAAATACTATTACAGAGGAACATAACAACATGTTTGTTGTCTTGTGTGTCCATCTTCCAGCTGGCCAAGTCCATCATGGCCCACCTGGAGCAGGATTTGTTCCCCATGAGTCTGAAGAATGCTCTGCTCACCGCTCCAAACATCTTCCAGCACTACACTGTGTACCTGGTGGCTCTCAGCATCGCCCAGCTGGTCCCGGATCAGCTAGAAGCTAGCCAGAAGGACCTGCCGGTCAGTGACAGGGCTTTGCAGGACATACTAGAATTGAATCAATGATTATATTGGATTCAATTAAAAACAGTTTGGATGTTAGCGATTGAAGCAATAGTTACACTGTCCCCGATACTGCTTAGAAATAATGCAACATGAAAACACAAAACAAATAATCATAACAAGATCAAAACCAACTACATATACAGTATATAGCTATATTCTTATGCGTTGAGCAGTTCAAACGATATTAATTGATTCTCAACATACTGGTGACATGAAAGCCCATGTGTTTTAATCAAACATTTACATATATATTGTTTTCTTCCAGAGGATGAAAAGTCCGATGAAGTTCCCGCCTCCCGGCTCTATGCTGACCATCAGCAGCGACCTGGTGGACGACCTGGTGGTCCAGCTGATGCTGAGGCTCCACCCCCTGTATGGAGAGGGCTACAGCCGGCTGGGCCAGCAGCAGCTCCTGGAACTCACTCTCCAGGTAGGCCCTACAAGCAGCAACACTACCACTACCACTACTACTACCACTACTACTACCACTACTACTACCACTACCACTACACTACCACTACTACTACCACTACCACTACCACTACCACTACCACTACCACTACTACTACTACTACCACTACCACTACCACTACCACTACCACTACCACTACTACTACTACTACTACTACCACTACTACTACTACTACTACTACCACTACTACTACTACTACTACTACTACTACTACTACTACTACCACTACCACTACCACTACACTACCACTACTACTACTACCACTACTACTACTACTACTACTACTACTACTACTACTACTACTACTACTACCACTACTACTACTACTACTACCACTACTACTACTACCACTACTACTACTACTACTACTACTACTACTACTACTACTACACTACTACTACTACTACTATACTACTACTACTACTACTACTACCAACTACTACTACTACTACCACTACTGAATGGCAATACTGTTACTACCACTAGATTAGATTACTTCTTCAGTCAACCCCACTGATATCTGTAAATATGTAAATCTATTGACCATTACTTCCAATAGTTGTACAAGTGTACAAGCAGTCATATCTCCAAACTTGCTTCCTACCTTTCTTCTTCTCTCACTGGTCTTTGTTACTGTCCCTTCTTCGTCCCCCCCCTCCCTCTGCCGGAAATGGAATTTCTTCTCATTCTTGCTCCCCCTTTTCTCCCAGGTGAGTTGTCTCATCCTGGACACCTTGAGAAGGATGCCCGGCATCGCCGTGGTCACCAGCCTCCCTCACCCCGGCTGGGACGTCAGCAAGCTGGCCATGCTGCTGCAGATCCGCCTGATCAAGGACTTCGAGACATCTGCCCAGGTACCGGCAATCGTTGGCAACCGTGGACCACTCAATAGAATAGCCCTCCATAGATCACCAGCGTAAAGATACTTTATGAGGTTATGAACTTCAACAAGAAGATGAAATAATCAACCACATCTTGAAACTAAGAACAAGATACATGATGAATAAATCCAAGCTGCTCCTATGTGAACGTATTGTGGAGGAGAGCTGTCTTAAGACGTCTTCTCTCTTCTCCCTGTTGTAGGGCCCTGATCCGCTCCACTCCATCATGTGGGAGGTTGTAGAGGTCCTGCTGGCAGGCTACAGTCTTGAGGAGACCTCTGTCCCCACCCAAGGTAATCACAACAACGGACTGTACTAATGGATAGACATCATTATTAAATGCAATAGGTGTAATGCCAGTTTAATTTAAACCTAACAACAACTACAAATATATTCCTTCATTATTTACCAGTGAAATTAAATGAGTTGTTACAAAAAAACAAAAACAAACAATATGTTGTCTAGTGTTGCCCGATTTGAAGAGCACTTAACAATGTCTTGAATTGAATTCATACCTTGACTCCTCGTGTCGTGTTCTTCTCTCAGCTCCCAGGGTGGAGCAGGAGAAGGAGCGAATGCTCTTCAGCCAGATGCTCCCTGAGCAGGTCGGGGCCGAACTCAGCCTGAGGTACGGCACGTGGGTCGAGAGCTCAAAACTCTTCCGCAGGGCTCTTCTGCCAGTGAGCACGGCAGTAGAGAGCCCCAGGGGAGTCGACCCGCCCTTCAACAGGGACACTCTGGAGGACGACCCTGTGGTTCCGGACGGCGGTCTGGACGGCCCCGAGAAGCAGCACCCCGACACCCACGGCTGGTGTGACCAGCCGTCTCAGGTGGAGGACAATAGCTGTGGTCCTGATGTTACTGGAGACCTGCCTCCTCCAGCGGCTCAGCCAGCGGTCTCCACTCCTGTAGGTTCACCAAGACACACAACAGAGATGGACTTCAGGTCTAGCTTCCCATACATGTGCATATCAGCAGCTTGAGAACACAAGAAAATAATAATTGATGATTAATTACTGATTTAGTCTTAAACTAAGCAGACTAAGACAGTCTACTACGACGACTACTACAGACTAAGTGTCTTCTGCTGTAAATCAGGACACGGCTCTGATCCAGCGGACCACCGTTGGATTCATTGTGGCCGAGTTCTTCAATGGCCAGGACCTATCGCCCATCCGGTCACACATCCTCCAGTACCAGGCCTTCGACAAGATGGTTGTCCAGGAAGTGCACCTGCTGCTGCAGAAAGAGACCACCGTACACCACCGGAACAACCCAGTGTTTCAACAGACTCTGAAGAGCTTGATGACGCCCGAGCATGAGGTCTGCTTTAGGTTCAGTTATAAAACCAGATCAGGAATGCAATTAGTTTAAACAGGAATAGCAAATGTACATAAGTACAACAGATCCCTATCTCACATCCATGTATTGTCAACCTGCAGGGGTTTCCTAATGTCATGAATGACATTAATTGGAACCTGACATAATGATATAATATGTGATTTTGTTTGTAAAAACCAGCATTTGGTCAAATGCATGGAATATTTGTGTACAGATGCAATATTGTTGTTTGTTATGTATAGAGTATTTAAAGGTCAGGTCATTCAACAGAAAAGACTGGGCCTGGAGCTCTGCTCGTTCCTCCAGGCGAGGCTGAAAGAGGCCTTGCCCGGTGTGAGCCTGTGCAGGAAGGATCTCCTGGAGGACCTCCTGAACATCCTGCTGGCCTGCTCCCTGATCTCCACGGGGGTCCTTGAATACCTGACATCCCCTGAGGGCTTTCTTGACCACGTCGAGGTAGCAGAGGACTGTCTCCATGCGGAGCGTAAAATGTTCCTCTCCTCTCCTGAGGTCAGTTATCCCAGATCCTAGTGTAACAGCCTATCAAACACCACAATGTGGTGTCCTACACACCAAGAAAGGTTTCTGTTGTTCCGCCCATATGCAAGGAAGTACTGCCCATATAGTAGATATATGTGGTGTATTTTGGCTGTAGATGAAAATGTTCCTTATCTATTATTACTGGACAGGAGGTGAAAAATAACAAGAAGAAGAAGGTGGTCATGGCTTCACAGGATCTTCACACGCTGCAAGAAACACGCCACTGACACGGAATGCACTCCTGCACTGTAAATAAACTTGCAACCAATAATTTTGATTGTATTACATTGCTTATACATATATTATCTATATTATGTAATAGTCACTACATGGCTGTCTTGAATTGCATTCAGTTCGAGGCTTGTTTCAAGTGAAATGTGCAAGTTTATGGAACAGTGAATCGCCATATAAGTGCTTTACAAAATGTTTATCACAAATACCAAGGTGTTATATTGCCTTTATTCATGGGAGGTTGCGTCCACGCTAAGTTCTCTTGGGCAGAATCTGCGCAACAAAGTAACTGATAAACTTATTGTATTTGTAAGCCGGTTGAGACAATATAGTATTTTATTTTGAATATATATATATATATATATATATATTATATATATATATATATATATTATAAGGGAAAGCAAAAGGTACACGGTGAAGGAACGTCCAGTAGCCTGTAGTGACACACAAGTAGACTACAACACACGCCCACAATCCCTGGTAAGGATTCATCCGTCATCCCCCATTATGCTGCCATCTAGCCAAGAACCACGTCCAGTCCTATGAGGACGGAGATAGAAGCACTGAAACACACAGCGACTCAACAGACACCAGACCCATCCCACGTCAACGGACCACAACAATACGGGTGGGGTTTTAAAGGTGGCGTTTCCTCGATGGCCCCAAAGGAGACTTGGGTCTGTGGACCCGTGACCTCGAGGGTCAGTGGGCCCTGGCCTGCTGTGGGTGGGGCTCTGATCAGGGGGCTGGCGCACCGAGCCTGGTCCTGCAGCCACCAGCTGCTGTCACCGTAGGACTCCTGGTTCTCACACTACAGTGGAGGTTTACAGTAGGTCTACTGAGGACCTTCAGATACCAAGCAGACATCCACCCTCTCAGTTCACCAACAACAACAACACATGGCACCGGTTCTTCTTCAAGGTGCCCTGTGATAGGCTACATATGTTATACACACTTGATCACGATGGCTCAATACCAGGACAACCAGTTAAACAACCATCCAGGTGAACGGGGAGGGGCTTAGTGAGCTCTGAACCAGCAATGTTCCTCCCTGAAGCCAGTGTTACCATCTTTTTCTATTTAGTCATTTAGCAGACACAATAAAAAGAACAATAAAGTGACTTATGGATGATATGTACATGTTGTTGTGTCAGTCATTTTACTCAGCAGTAGTCACCACTCATACATGTATAATATATGATAGCTAGTTGACGACGGACAGAAAAGCGATGCGTGACCTGAACTTAACACACAAATGACGTCATTGGAAACTAAAGTAACCATTGTTTTAGGCATAATGCCTGATTCCAGAAGGAGAACCAAAGCAAGAGGCCTGGATAAATGCACTTCATAGAAAGAACTGGGAGCCTTCGGGTCAGTCTGCGGTGTATACTCAAGATTCTAGATTTGTATTGTCCATGTGCAACAAGTACAATGAAATGCTTACTCCCTTATTTCCTCCCGCTGTATCAACACTTTTCTAAAACACTATAGGCCTACTATAAAGATGCTGTACACAATCAAAATAACAATAAAGTGACTAATGGATGTTATTTACATATATACTTCCTGTCAGGTCAGTATTGGGTAACGATTATGTTCAGTTTATAAACTTTTGGTAGGAATGGTTTGAATAATTCCGTATGAATTATCTCAGTAATTGGAATTAAAACCATTCACCATCTCATAATAAAATGCATTTTGCATTATATACTTGCCAAAGGTCCTATGCGATATATTATAGTTAGAATGTATAAAAGCACACAAATACTATATTTTATTTGTATGTTCATTCGTCCATTTGTTAACATCATCCATCAAGTGGACAAAGCTGTTGGCTTCAAGGTCCGTGTCAAGGTATATTTAAGCTGAGAAAATACCGTATATATATATATACACATGTAAGTATACACGTATAAACAGGTAGTGAGCATGGGTATGCAGTGGTATCAACAAGATCAATATATATAAATGTATATACAGCCGGTAGTGAGCAGGGGTATGCGGTTATATTAACATATATCCGGTAAGTACAGTAAAAATGTACATGGCTATCATACAGGTATGTAAACATAAAAATGTAAACTACAGGTGGGTGCAGGCAACATGGAAAGGTAAACATTGTTCATTTGTGTATACTGCCCACATTGAAATCAACCACTACAACGTGGGCCAGTGGGCCAAGGAGATCAAGCGGAATCCGGCCCGCGACGAGGAGGGCGTCTTCGAGAACAACCGGGTGACCTGCCGTTTCAAGCGGCCCCTGTACGTCCCCAGGGAGGAGACGCTGGTGGACCTTCACCTCTCCTGGTATTACCTCTTCGCGTGGGGGCCGGCCATACAAGGTATGTTCTAACACCCACACAAGAACAACACTTTTGTCCAAAATATGTGATTTATTAAAAATAAATTGGAATAGAAAAGTTTTAAATCCATATTTTGATGGAATTAAAGAGAGGTTAATACATAACCGCCACCTTTGATACAGGTAGAGGTTAATGGCATGTTATTTAGGAGCAGGTAGGACCTACAACTGAACTCAACTACAAGATACAAGATACAAGATATTTATTGGCCATTTGCAACAAGTACATTGGAATGCTTACTCCCCATTCCCTCCAGCAGTATGAATCTCCAAAACAATACCATACAAATAATATATACAATAAAAATGAGCACAAAAAGAAGAATAAAGTGACTGATGGATGATATGTACATGTGTGGAAGTGTGCAAAAAGATTTAAAAGCATTTAAAGTGCCAGTAGTGCAGCAGCATCATGAATACAGTGCAGTAACTATGATGAGCCCAGAAAGTCCAGCAAAGTATGAAAGTGTAATGTTAATGACAATGTTATGATAGTGGCAGCACTCCTAGCAGTTCAGTAGCGAACTGCCTGTGGATAAAAACTATCCTTAAACCTTGTAGAGATGCTGTGTAACTAATAGTCAGACTAGCAGAACTTCTGGGGGCAGACCAGACCTAAAAATCACCTGCTTCCTCTTTATATTCCACCAAAGAGAAAAGCACACCGATCAGTCTACACGGTGTTGATTTAAAACCTTTAGAGACACTTTTTGTAAGACAGTAGGTCCGAACAGGATATTTTATCTCGTCTTTCCATCGGGAAAAGTTTACGAGTGCTGTGCTGGCCAAGTTTGTGTTTGCTGTGAGACAATTGCTTGCTTGCAGATCCCCGCAACATGATTGGTCGAAACAACACACAAAACAACAACCTGCGAAGCGAAAGGAAGTGAAACGCAGTTGACCCCTATTAGAGCTAGTCTGCTGTGTTAAGTCTGATTTGTGGGAGTATACAACACCCTTATCCATCCCCCCATATCTCTGACTCAACTCAAAGATATGCATTGTCCTTCAACTGCCTGTCCTTTTGTCCAACCAAGCCAAATGGTTTTATTTGGGGCAGTATAGCTCAGGAGGAAGAGCGGTCACCTCACAACCGGAAGGTTGCTGGTTCGACCCCCCGGCTCCTCCTAGCAAAAACTACCGATGTGTCCATGACCAAGACACTCTAACCCTAACCTGCTCTCAACGAGCTGGCTGTCTCCTTGCATGGCTGACTCCCCCGTCCCCCATGGTTGAATGTGTGTATGAATGGGTGAATGTGAGGCATGACTTGTAAAGTCATTGGATACAAGTGCTATATAAAAGGCAGTCCAGTCCAGTCCATTTGAAAAACAACATGTTGTCCTTGTGACCACAGGTTCCATCACCCGGCATGACAACGATGCCCCGCCGGTCAGCGAGCGCATGGTCAGCATCTATAAGTACGAGGACATCTTCATGCCGTCCACAGCTTACCAGACGTTCAACTCACCCTTCTGCCTCCTGCTCATCGTAGCTCTCACCTTCTACCTTTTGATGGGAACTCCATAGCCAGCTACGGGAGAACGGAAGCCCCAAAATAGTCAAAATCCAAAATATAACAAATTGAATTGAAGATGAGTAGAAGACATCAGCGGAGAGGATGAAAGCAATAAAACTGTTTGCCAATTATACACAGTGCCACAACATAAGACGAGAACATGCTTTATATGCACAGCTATACTGTATTAGTGTTACCGAGTTACTATAGATAACTGTTTCTGTATTCACTAAACGCATACTATGGATCTTCAGCATAGTGATATTTTGAGAGCGCCATATGTGCAAAAAGGTTTCTATAGTTGTATTTAAACAGACCACAAGTTTGTATCGTAAGTGTTACACAGAGGAATCTAAGTGCTGCATACATGCCTATGAGAACTAGTGGTTCTGCTATGAGAAGTAGTGGTTCTGCTATGAGAAGTAGTGGTTCTACTATGAGAAGTAGTGGCTAGTGTGACTAGTGACTAGTGTGAGATACTGCGAGAGAGATGGACAGAACCTTTTGTTAATCTTTATTGTTGCTGGACTGAGAGAGATATTTTAAGAACACATAGTGCACATCCTAGCTTGACGTTGCTAAGCATGATGTTCATAACAACAACATCACAACATCCCCCGTCTCCCCAAGTAGAGTAGCTTCTCTTTGGTCCCCATGATGGAGGACCCCATTTACTATTTTGGAAAAATGTTTTCATACACATTTGGACTATGTTTAATTGAATTCAAAGGCCTTCTCCATGAATCTGTTTTGGACATGGCCTGTGTGTGTGTGTGTGTGTGTGTGTGTGTGTGTGTGTGTGTGTGTGTGCGCGCACACGTTGCGTGCAGGCCTATACGTTGTCTGTGTACACGTGTGCATGTTTTGTGAAATTAAAGATTCTAACAGTTTATTGAAGCAATAATACCTGTTTAAAAAAAAAATACTATTTGTAGCAGGTAGGCAAACGTCAGGTCTGAAGTTAGCCTAATAAAAGTTTTAAAACCTGCTAAAACTCCTGAAATATTTAGTTTTATATTTTATATTTATATAGTTCCACCTAATGTATACCTTTGCACATAATAGATACAGTGTGAAGGTGTGCAGATGTTGCCTGTGTCTCTGGCGAAGCTCAACACAGATACTAAATCTTACCTGAACTCTGAAGTCATTTGAAGGAGATGTGGGTTAAGATTAGATTAGATTCAAATGTATTGTCATTGCACAGCACAAGTACAGTAAAAATAATTTGGCATCTAACCAGAGTGCAAATGTTGCAGTAAAGTGCCTGGTAATATTTAATCTACAGTGGTTAAATAAGATGTAAAAACTGTCTTCTAAAAAAGCTACGACTAAAAAAAGATATCAAATAACCTGTAGAGAAGTTATGAGATATGTGCAGAATTAAAGGTATATACCGGTATTTGTACTTCTGTTTAAAGAAATCGGAACAAAATATATATATAAAAATTAGTTTGCTATGACTGGCTTTACAGTTCACTGACATTCTACTTACAGCACACGAATAACACAATAACAATAACAAATGTTATTTTTCCGTATTTAATGTCGTGTTCCAGCACTATTTATAATTTCACAATGGAATACAGGGCAGGAAAACATGTGTAACGAATGTGGCGAATGTCTTTCTTGCTAACTTCCCACGGAACAGTAAGGGCAACAGTACAGTACAATTTGAGTGTCGCAGGACAGTGGCGGAGTGTCGCAGGACAGTGGCGGAGTGTCGCAGGACAGTGGCTCAGTGTCGCAGGACAGTGGCTCAGTGTCGCAGGACAGTGGCTCAGTGTTGCAGGACAGTGGCGGAGCGTCGGCAGGACAGTGGCGGAGTGTCGCAGGACAGTGGCTCAGTGTCGCAGGACAGTGGCGGAGTGTCGCGGGACAGTGGCTCAGTGTCGCAGGACAGTGGCAGAGTGTCGCGGGACAGTGGCGGAGTGTCGCGGGACAGTGGCGGAGTGTCGCAGGAGAGTGGCTCAGTGTCGCGGGACAGTGGCTCAGTGTCGCAGGACAGTGGCGGAGTGTCGCGGGACAGTGGCTCAGTGTCGCGGGACAGTGGCGGAGTGTCGCGGGACAGTGGCGGAGTGTCGCGGAACAGTGGCTCAGTGTCGCAGGACAGTGGCAGAGTGTCGCGGGACAGTGGCGGAGTGTCGCGGGACAGTGGCGGAGTGTCGCAGGACAGTGGCAGAGTGTCGCGGGACAGTGGCGGAGTGTCGCGGGACAGTGGCGGAGTGTCGCAGGACAGTGGCAGAGTGTCGCAGTACAGTACAGTTTCAGCTCTTACTGCTACTGCTCAACCTTCGCCGGCAGGGGTGCTGCTCCGCCTTTGGTGACGCGGTGCCCAAGGAAGTCAATGCCAAACACCCTGAACAGACACTTTGCAGGGTTGATTATCAACCCGTGTTGGCTGAGCCTCGTGAAAAGGGCCCGGAGGTGAGACAGGTGTTCCTCCTCAGAAGTGCTGGGGACGAGTATGTCGTCCAGGTAGACGAACACAAACGGTAAGTCCCGCAGCACCGAATCCATCAGGCGCTGGAATGTTTGAGCAGCGTTCTTGAGCCCAAAAGGCATCCGCAGGAACTCGAACAACCCAAATGGCGTTATCACCGCCGTTTTGGGAATGTCCAGGGGATGCATGGGCACCTGGTGGTATCCACGCACTAGGTCCACCTTAGAAAACACCAGCCTACCCGCCAGGTGCACCGAAAAGTCCTGAATGTGCGGCACCGGGTAGCGGTCGGGTGTCGTAGCGTCGTTGAGGCGGCGGTAGTCCCCACACGGGCGCCAACCGCCATTAGGCTTGGGGACGATGTGCAGAGGAGACGCCCAAGGACTGTCAGACCGGCGGATGATACCCAGGCGTTCCATGGTTGAGAACTCCGCCTTCGCTACTGCGAGTTTAGAAGGGTTCAACTGCCGGGCCCTGGCGTAGACCGGGGGTCCCTCAGTAGTGACGTGGTGATCCACCCCATGCTTGGTGGTGGGCGCAGAGAAAGTGGGCTGCGTCAGGTCCGGGAACTCGGCCAACAACCTGAGGTACTTGTCCGCACCCGACAGCGAACCCGACAGCCCGTTGTACGCCGCTTTGCCAAGCGTACACACAAGGGAGGAAAACGTCAAGGCATCAACCAAGCGTTTGTTTCTAACGTCCACCAGGAGCCCGTGAGCACATCAAAAATCTGCCCCGAGGACGAAATCCCAGCTATGACGAAATCCCAGTTGAACCTCTGCCCCCCAACACATAAACACATCGGCCTCACGCCATAAGTGCGGATGGGGCTGCCATTAGCTGTCGTCAACTGCGGTTCGTGCCCCCCTCGAGCGATGTCCTCCTTCGACGCAGGAACCACGCTCCGCTGAGCGCCCGTGTCACAGAGAAACCGGCTTCCCGAGACACTGTCACTAACGAAGAGCAGCCTGCTCGTGCCACCAACGCTCAGGGCCACTACCGAGCGCCGGCCCTCTCGTTTCCCGGAGGCTTGTAGCTGCAGGGAGCGATGCACTTCTTCGCCTTGGCCCTGAACCGCGCGTGGTAAAAACATTCTCCCGCGTCCCCACGCCGGCATGGAACTGCCGCCAGGAAGAAACTGTCAGCCTCCTCAGCCAGGGCGCGGGGTTCAGTAATGGTCGTGTTGGCCAGCGCCGTCTGAACCCGGGGCGGCAAGTGGTGCAGGAACGTCTCTACAAACAAAATCCGGGGATCCTCCCCCCCCCCAGCAGATTCAGCATCTTCTCCATGAGCTGGGACGGCTTGCTGTCCCCCAAACCCTGAATATCCAGAATCTGGCGTGCCCTCTCCTTAGCAGATAGGCTAAATGTCTTAAGGAGAGGGGCTTTAATCGTCTCATATTTGCCGTGGCGTGGGGGATCCACGATAAAACCGACCAACCTGGACGACGTGGAGCTCCCCAGCGCCGCCACCACGTGAAAATACTTCAGGTCCTCGTCACGGACCTGGCGGCAGGCAAAGTGTGCCTCCCCCTGTGTGAACCACGCCGTAGCGGCATGTTCCCAAAACTCCGGCAGTTTAATATAAACATCGCGATCAGCCATGTTCACTATGTCTTCGGAAACTATCTCGAAAACATCCTATAACGTTCCACCACAATACCTATTATTATGCTCATATCCCATATAATACCTAGTATTTTAACCTGTCAATTTAAACTGTAAATGATATTACCATGCACTTTACTGCAACATTTGCACTCTGGTTAGATGCTAAATTATTTTCTCTGTTCTGTACTTGTGTTGTGCAACGACAATAAATTAGAATCTAATCTAATTATTGTCGTTGCTCGATCCGAGGAGGACCCCTGCAGTCCACAGAAAGAACTGCAAGTCGAAGTTCATTGAATGATAATATCAAACATGTTTGATGACACCAATATTGTGTGTGATAAAGCATAAGTCATGACCAGGGTATGATTACAGAAGTGAGAATGCCAGGAATTAGGTCTTGTGGAGCCATCATACCACCATAAATAAATATGTATATAAACATGGCTAGTCAGTGTGGTCCAAAACTGACAATGTTTGAGCAGAAGTTACACAGCAGTTTGCAACTTTTTTATTAACATAAATACTGTAATTGATATATTTAATTATGTCCCAAATCCGAAAGATAAGTACATATATTTAAAAAGTTGGACAATTTCTAAGGAATTTGACAAAATCCCAAACTATATTTAACTTTATGTAAAGGATACAAGTTTAAGATATGAGGATATTAGATATAAAGGTGCATAATTTTCCCCTATAGTTAAAGTGGAACTTTAAGGATGGTAAAAGGTGAAAAGACTGCCTTTTATATAGCACTTAACAAGTCATGCCTCACATTCAGAGGTCCTAGGCCAGGGGCTGCATGTCTATAGACTGTCTGGAACATTCTTAAGAGGTATCGAGAGTACTCAACATCTCTCTCTCTCTGTCTCTCTCTCCCTCTCTCCCTCTCTCCCTCTCTCCCCCTCCCTCTCTCTCTCCCTCCTTGTTCCCTCCCATTAGGCTCTGTGTTGTACCCGTCACCCTCACCTTGTCCAACTGCTCCCTGGGTGAGGTGGATGTCCTCATAGACCTGCGACACAAGACCATCAGGTCAGTCTCTAGTGAACACAACACTTGTTGTACTGTATGCATTGTTAACGTATGGATCCCCAGTGCTGCTGACGGGCACAGCCACTCAGAACCGTCTGGAGTACATCAGTAGTCTGTTTCCCTCTGCCCATCATAACCTGCCCTCCTCCTCCTCCTCCTCCTCCTCCTCCTCCTCAGTCCTGACTCCCTGGAGGTGCATGGCTCCTTCACGTGGCTGGGCCAGACGCAGTACAGGCGGCGGCTGCGACTGCAGGAAGTGGCGCGGCTGCCCCTGCGAGCGTGCTTCCTGCACGCCGGCGTCTACAACCTGAGCACGCCGCGAGTCTTCGCCAAGTTCACCGCCCCCGCCAAGAACAACAACAACAACAACAACAAGAAGAAAGAGGAGGTGCGGGAGGAGGGCGTAGCCGTGGAGACCAGCCAGCAGGCCGCCAGCCCCGCCCTCATCATCATCACCAGCCAGGCCTGAGTCCGTCCCCCCCCCGGCAGGCAGGCAGGGAGACAGGGGGACATGTGTGGCTAACTGCTGGTGGAGGACTAATTGTAGCCACAGTGTTTGCATTCAGAGCATGCCACCTGGGTACTCCTTTCTCTCTCACACACACACACACACACACACACACACACACACACACACACACACACACACACACACACACACACACACACACACCCCTTACACCCCTCCCTCCCCCCTTATCACTGGAACAACCAACGCATTAAGAGTAACTCTGGTTACTACACCAAAAACAGGACATGTGACATGGATGGAACTGGACTCTCTCTCTCTCTCTCTCTCTCTCTCTCTCTCTCTCTCTCTCTCTCTCTCTCTCTCTCTCTCTCTCTCTCTCTCTCTCTCTCTCGCCCGTTCCCCCGCCACCCCGTTGTGATCCAGCTGTTGTGTATTTACTCAGATTTGTTGTCGGTTTCTTTTTATTTTCTTTCTTTCTTTTTTTAAAATGATGTATTATATTTATATAACAAATGAAGTGTAAATAGAAAATAAATCAAAATGTAACCAATGACCAAGGTGCTGTCACCCTATGCAGAGCTGCCAAGTCTCACCCTTTGAGAGTGAGAGTCACGCAATTTAACCTCTTCACACGCCTCACGCCACACTTGCCATTTCACACGCTTTTTCCCCCTTTCACTACTTTATAATAGATATTTTTTTAAATTATATATTTCCATTACTTGTTGCTTGAGGCTTGCCGTAGTTCGAGTCAGGGACAGGGTGATCCCGCCCTATTCTGCCCCCGATTGGCTGACAGAGATATGTGATAACCAATCATCAGCCCTCGAGGCTAAATCTAACCAACCCAACGAAAGGTACCACGTATACAAACCAATCAGAGGCAGCTTAGGGCGGGTCATTGCGTCTCTATCATATGAAGAACAACGTGAACCTATGAGAACAACACTTATGGTGGAGAAATCGAAAAGTAAATGTGAAACGTCTGTCAGCGCCTCAATAATGCCGTGACTGAAATTTTTACAAATATTTTTATTTTGATTAAGTCAACGGTGGGTCTGACTACGTGAGACTTAACGTTACACAAGCTGCTGGTGAGCAGTGTGGCAGGTTGCTGCGGTGGGTTTAACAACAAACCACCGTGACTAATAGCAGTGTTAGTTAAGTCATCACGGTATGTGCTCGGTATGAGCAGATTTGGGAGGCTCTCTCGTATTGCCAAGTTGGTGTTGGTACTTCCACATTCAAATGCTGATGCTGAACGAGTGTTCTCTGTGGTGGGACTGAACAAAACCAAAACCCGAAACAGTTTGGCTCTTGATGGAACTCTATCATCCATCATGACTGTGGAGATGGCAAACCTTGAGCCACAGTGTTTCAAATGGGAGCCCCCTCCCTCTGTCATCAAGGCATCACAATCTGCCACAAACACCTACAACATGAGACATGTCATGTAAACCAAAACACACAAACTAAGACATGCACTTTATTTGTTTTATAATATATATTATATATATATTATTCTGGTTCTTATTTTGTTACACTTAAAAAAAGAAATGCACAAAAGGAAAAGGCTGCTATTGTTTCTTAAAAGGCTGCTATGTTTTCTTTATATTGACATTTTATAAATAAATGTATTTTATTTGTCAAACTTTCTTGTTACAATTGTTTTCATTTCTACTTGTGCTGGTCAATTATTAACACGATATAAGCATGAGGAGGCGGACAGCGCAGGGAGAGCAGCTGGCACGGGGCATGGCACGGGGCATGGCATGGGGGTGAAGACATCACAACACTCTTAATGTTCATTTAAATTGAGATATTCCTCTAAATCGACGTTAAAAAAGGTCAAAAAAAAATCGCCGCCGGCCGAACGCATCTTCCCCCGAAAGTCTCACTCCTACTTTTTCCTGAAACTTGGCAGCCCTGCTATGTGTGGTGGTGTATTTGTCATCCATCCTAGGTGAGGAAGACGAGCTACAAAGGCACTACTGTCCTTTAACGCCGCCATAACCTACTCTTCCTCACAGGGACCAATACATCCATCCCCCTGTTGTCCAAATGCTACTCATAACATAACATTACATTACAGTCATTGGGCAGACGCTTTTGTCCAAAGCGACTCACAATACTGCGTTCAACAAAGGTAAGAGAACAAGTCGTCACCGGAGGGAAAAAGGGCATTTCATTCCTAACAAGTCTCCAAGAACTGAGCCGCTGCTCGAATAGAGTACAATAAGTTCAGGTAGAAGTACAATAAGGTGGCAAACAATCAAACAATAGAACGATATCCAACTAACACGCAAACAATCCACTTAGAAAGACGCTAGTATCACAAACAGGTACTGTTTATTATTATTATATAGTATATAGAGAGTTGGATCACTATGTGGCAGGCACTGTCTATTATTATATAGTATATGGAGAGTTGGATCACTATGTGGCAGGTACTGTTTATTATTATTATAAAGTATATGGAGAGTTGGATAACTATGTGGCAGGTAACATGGCACCATATATCATTGTATAGCCTATATTCTAATATATGGTACCATGGTACCTGCCACATAGTGATCCGACTCTCCATATAATATACAGTACCTGCCAATCGTGATCCAACTCTCTATACACTAGTATACAATCATATACAGTATGATGTTATTTACCACAGTGATTAAACTCTCTATATACTATATAATAAAATACAGTACCTGCCACATAGTGATCCAGCTCTTAGACCTAGACAATAAAACCACACCTTTTATCACACAAGAATCCATGGGGGGCGGAACCCCCCACGGAACCCTGCTAGGCACCGCCTGTGACCTCACCGTTCCGTAAGGTCACAGGAGGTCACAGAAGGTTCCGGGAGGTCGCGGTCGCCACGCAACGGAAAGTTCCGTTTGAACGGAAAGGTTCCGTTGCGTGGCGACCAGGCGGTGCCTAGCAGGGTTCGGTGGCTGGCTAGTTATCAGTTTACCTGGTCTTTTGAGTGAGTAGGTTGTGTTTTTCACTGCTCTCTCTCGTGTTTTTCACTGCTCTCTCTCGTGTTTTTCACTGATCGTCTCGCGTGTTTTTGGCTACTGCTTTTGAACATGGTTTTCGCTCTTCCAGCATCGCCTTCTCCAAGAACTTGCAAAGGTTTGTGTATTTGTAACTTAAACTAAGCGGCCGTACCAAGCCCTCAAAGAGGCAGTGCAACAAGGGCTGCAATGAAGTGAAAAAGAGAACATGAAGTAAAGGAAATAATCAGATTGTGATTGGTCTTCAGGTCATCTTGGAGAAACACCCGACTCTGGATCATCCATCCAGATGTCCTCCTCTGTGGTTGAGGCCTTAGTGGACTCCACCCCTGCCTTGGCCACGCCTTGGCAGGTGGTGGTGTCCTTGTCCTCCGTCAGAACGGTCGTCTTCCAGCTACTGACTGAGGTATCCACATTGCTCAAGTTGTCCCACATGGTCACCTGTCCTGTCCCACTCATCTGTCAACCGTCATTACAGACTTAAATATAGGAGGAGGTATTGGATTAGAGCCATGTAGCTCGGGGGCCACAGCAAGGTTCATGTTCAAATGAATGCAGCTGGAGAAGCCTGGACCTCTGCAACCGCTCCTGAATCTCCTGGTTGACTTCTGTCTACCATAGACTGTCTAACCCAGGTGTCTACTGGTCTGTTGTGCTCTCCAGGTCAGCCCTGGGGTCCTCTGTCCTGTGAGGCTCTCCACCATGCTCCAGGAGACCCAGATCCTCCTTCTCTCCTCCTTCCCCTGGGTCAAGGTGACCGAGGACAGGCATCAGACCAACAGTCTTCTGCAGCCCACCGCTCCACAGCAGGTGGCCACTTGGTTGAATAGGATGCTCCATGGGCGACATATTAGTGACAGATTCGTTTTTAGGTTTTTTTTCAATCTGAAGACGCTTACTTGTAATCTGAATACATACATTTTAAACAATGAAGTGAAGTGTAGCGACCTGTCCTGTAATAATTATATAATAAAGTAAAGTTTCCCCTTTATTGTTATGACATATTAATAATAATAAATATTTGCATGACCTCCTGTGTTAAACACAAATTCAAAACAGAAAAGTAATTGGTAAAGTAACCAAATACTATTACAGAGGAACATAACAACATGTTTGTTGTCTTGTGTGTCCATCTTCCAGCTGGCCAAGTCCATCATGGCCGACCTGGAGCAGGATTTGTTCCCCATGAGTCTGAAGAAGGCTCTGCTCACCGCTCCAAACATCTTCCAGCACTACACTGTGTACCTGGTGGCTCTCAGCATCGCCAAGCTGGTCCCGGATCAGCTGGAAGCTAGCCAGAAGGACCTGCCGGTCAGTGACAGGGCTTTGCAGGACATACTAGAATTGAATCAATGATTATATTGGATTCAATTAATAACAGTTTGGATGTTAGCGATTGAAGCAATAGTTACACTGTCCCCGATACTGCTTAGAAATAATGCAAATGAAAACACAAAACAAATAATCATAACAAGATCAAAACCACCTACATATACAGTATATAGCTATATTCTTATGCGTTGAGCAGTTAAAACGATATTAATTGATTCTCAACA
Source organism: Muraenolepis orangiensis (assembly GCA_027704905.1). Taxonomy (NCBI): domain Eukaryota; kingdom Metazoa; phylum Chordata; class Actinopteri; order Gadiformes; family Muraenolepididae; genus Muraenolepis; species Muraenolepis orangiensis. The sequence goes on along the minus strand of CM051008.1, from coordinate 7,986,385 downwards.
TACTGGTGACATGAAAGCCCATGTGTTTTAATCAAACATTTACATATATATTGTTTTCTTCCAGAGGACGAAAAGGCCGATGAAGTTCCCGCCTCCCGGCTCTATGCTGACCATCAGCAGCGACCTGGTGGACGACCTGGTGGTCCAGCTGATGCTGAGGCTCCACCCCCTGTATGGAGAGGGCTACAGCCGGCTGGGCCAGCAGCAGCTCCTGGAACTCACTCTCCAGGTAGGCCCTACAAGCAGCAACACTACTACTACTACTACTACTACTACTACTACCACTACCACTACTACTACCACTACTACTACTACTACTACTACTACTACTACTACTACCACTACTACTACCACTACCACTACTACTACCACTACTACTACCACTACTACTACTACCACTACCACTACCACTACTACTACCACTACCACTACCACTACCACTACCACTACCACTACCACTACTACCACTACTACTACTACTACCACTACCACTACCACTGAATGGAAATGGAAAATGGAATTTCTTCTCATTCTTGCTCCCCCTTTTCTCCCAGGTGAGTTGTCTCATCCTGGACACCTTGAGAAGGATGCCCGGCATCGCCGTGGTCACCAGCCTCCCTCACCCCGGCTGGGACGTCAGCAAGCTGGCCGTGCTGCTGCAGATCCGCCTGATCAAGGTTTTCGAGACATCTGCCCAGGTACCGGCAATCGTTGGCAACCGTGGACCACTCAATAGAATAGCCCTCCATAGATCACCAGCGTAAAGATATTTTATGAGGTTATGAACTTCAACAAGAAGATGAAATAATCAACCACATCTTGAAACTAAGAACAAGATACATGATGACAAAATCCAAGCTGCTCCTATGTGAACGTATTGTGGAGGAGAGCTGTCTTAAGACGTCTTCTCTCTTCTCCCTGTTGTAGGGCCCTGATCCGCTCCACTCCATCATGTGGGAGGTTGTAGAGGTCCTGCTGGCAGGCTACAGTCTTGAGGAGACCTCTGTCCCCACCCAAGGTAATCACAACAACGGACTGTACTAATGGATAGACATCATTATTAAATGCAATAGGTGTAATGCCAGTTTAATTTAAACCTAACAACAACTACAAATATATTCCTTCATTATTTACCAGTGAAATTAAATGAGTTGTTACAAAAAAACAAAAACAAACAATATGTTGTCTAGTGTTGCCCGATTTGAAGAGCACTTAACAATGTCTTGAATTGAATTCATACCTTGACTCCTCGTGTCGTGTTCTTCTCTCAGCTCCCAGGGTGGAGCAGGAGAAGGAGCGAATGCTCTTCAGCCAGATGCTCCCTGAGCAGGTCGGGGCCGAACTCAGCCTGAGGTACGGCACGTGGGTCGAGAGCTCAAAACTCTTCCGCAGGGCTCTTCTGCCAGTGAGCACGGCAGTAGAGAGCCCCAGGGGAGTCGACCCGCCCTTCAACAGGGACACTCTGGAGGACGACCCTGTGGTTCCGGACGGCGGTCTGGACGGCCCCGAGAAGCAGCACCCCGACACCCACGGCTGGTGTGACCAGCCGTCTCAGGTGGAGGACAATAGCTGTGGTCCTGATGTTACTGGAGACCTGCCTCCTCCAGCGGCTCAGCCAGCGGTCTCCACTCCTGTAGGTTCACCAAGACACACAACAGAGATGGACTTCAGGTCTAGCTTCCCATACATGTGCATATCAGCAGCTTGAGAACACAAGAAAATAATAATTGATGATTAATTACTGATTTAGTCTTAAACTAAGCAGACTAAGACAGTCTACTACGACGACTACTACAGACTAAGTGTCTTCTGCTGTAAATCAGGACACGGCTCTGATCCAGCGGACCACCGTTGGATTCATTGTGGCCGAGTTCTTCAATGGCCAGGACCTATCGCCCATCCGGTCACACATCCTCCAGTACCAGGCCTTCGACAAGATGGTTGTCCAGGATGTGCACCTGCTGCTGCAGAAAGAGACCACCGTACACCACCGGAACAACCCAGTGTTTCAACAGACTCTGAAGAGCTTGATGACGCCCGAGCATGAGGTCTGCTTTAGGTTCAGTTATAAAACCAGATCAGGAATGCAATTTGTTTAAACAGGAATAGCAAATGTACATAAGTACAACAGATCCCTATCTCACATCCATGTATTGTCAACCTGCAGGGGTTTCCTAATAGCATGAATGACATTAATTGGAACCTGACATAATGATATAATATGTGATTTTGTTTGTAAAAACTAGCATTTGGTCAAATGCATGGAATATTTGTGTACAGATGCAATATTGTTGTTTGTTATGTATAGAGTATTTAAAGGTCAGGTCATTCAACAGAAAAGACTGGGCCTGGAGCTCTGCTCGTTCCTCCAGGCGAGGCTGAAAGAGGCCTTGCCCGGTGTGAGCCTGTGCAGGAAGGATCTCCTGGAGGACCCCCTGAACACCCTGCTGGCCTGCTCCCTGATCTCCACGGGGGTCCTTGAATACCTGACATCCTCTGAGGGCTTTCTTGACCACGTCGAGGTAGCAGAGGACTGTCTCCATGCGGAGCGTAAAATGTTCCTCTCCTCTCCTGAGGTCAGTTATCCCAGATCCTAGTGTAACAGCCTATCAAACACCACAATGTGGTGTCCTACACACCAAGAAAGGTTTCTGTTGTTCCGCCCATATGCAAGGAAGTACTGCCCATATAGTAGATATATGTGGTGTATTTTGGCTGTAGATGAAAATGTTCCTTATCTATTATTACTGGACAGGAGGTGAAAAATAACAAGAAGAAGAAGAGGAGGTCATGGCTTCACAGGATCTTCACACGCTGCAAGAAACAATGTAAGAAACACCCCACTGACAATTAACATGGACACGGAATGCACTCCTGCACTCTTGTATGCAATCTGTAAATAAACTTGCAACCCATGATTTATTGTCTTACATTTCTTATACATATTTGATGTATATTATCTATATTATGTAATAGTCACTACATGGCTGTCTTGAATTGCATTCAGTTCGAGGCTCGTTTCAAGTGAAATGTGCAAGTTTATGGAACAGTGAATCGCCATATAAGTGCTTTACAAAATGTTTATCACAAATACCAAGGTGTTATATTGCCATTATTCATGGGAGGTTGCGTCCACGCTAAGTTCTCTTGGGCAGAATCTGCGCAACAAAGTAACTGACAAACTTATTATACTTGTAAGCCGGTTGAGACGATATAGTGAAAAAGAGAACATGAAGTAAAGGAAATAATCAGATTGTGATTGGTCTTCAGGTCATCTTGGAGAAACACCCGACTCTGGATCATCCATCCAGATGTCCTCCTCTGTGGTTGAGGCCTTAGTGGACTCCACCCCTGCCTTGGCCACGCCTTGGCAGGTGGTGGTGTCCTTGTCCTCCGTCAGAACGGTCGTCTTCCAGCTACTGACTGAGGTATCCACATTGCTCAAGTTGTCCCACATGGTCACCTGTCCTGTCCCACTCATCTGTCAACCGTCATTACAGACTTAAATATAGGAGGAGGTATTGGATTAGAGCCATGTAGCTCGGGGGCCACAGCAAGGTTCATGTTCAAATGAATGCAGCTGGAGAAGCCTGGACCTCTGCAACAGCTCCTGAATCTCCTGGTTGACTTCTGTCTACCATAGACTGTCTAACCCAGGTGTCTACTGGTCTGTTGTGCTCTCCAGGTCAGCCCTGGGGTCCTCTGTCCTGTGAGGCTCTCCACCATCCTCCAGGAGACCCAGATCCTCCTTCTCTCCTCCTTCCCCTGGGTCAAGGTGACCGAGGACAGGCGGCAGACCAACAGTCTTCTGCAGCCCACCGCTCCACACCAGGTGGCCACTTGGTTGAATAGGATGCTCCATGGGCGACATATTAGTGACAGATTCGTTTTTAGGGTTTTTTTCAATCTGAAGACGCTTACTTGTAATCTGAATACATACATTTTTAACAATGAAGTGAAGTGTAGCGACCTGTCCTGTAATAATTATATAATAAAGTAAAGCTTCCCCTTTATTGTTATAACATATTAACAATAATAAATATTTGCATGACCTCCTGTGTTAAACACAAATTCAAAACAGAAAAGTAATTGGTAAAGTAACCAAATACTATTACAGAGGAACATAACAACATGTTTGTTGTCTTGTGTGTCCATCTTCCAGCTGGCCAAGTCCATCATGGCCCACCTGGAGCAGGATTTGTTCCCCATGAGTCTGAAGAATGCTCTGCTCACCGCTCCAAACATCTTCCAGCACTACACTGTGTACCTGGTGGCTCTCAGCATCGCCCAGCTGGTCCCGGATCAGCTAGAAGCTAGCCAGAAGGACCTGCCGGTCAGTGACAGGGCTTTGCAGGACATACTAGAATTGAATCAATGATTATATTGGATTCAATTAAAAACAGTTTGGATGTTAGCGATTGAAGCAATAGTTACACTGTCCCCGATACTGCTTAGAAATAATGCAACATGAAAACACAAAACAAATAATCATAACAAGATCAAAACCAACTACATATACAGTATATAGCTATATTCTTATGCGTTGAGCAGTTCAAACGATATTAATTGATTCTCAACATACTGGTGACATGAAAGCCCATGTGTTTTAATCAAACATTTACATATATATTGTTTTCTTCCAGAGGATGAAAAGTCCGATGAAGTTCCCGCCTCCCGGCTCTATGCTGACCATCAGCAGCGACCTGGTGGACGACCTGGTGGTCCAGCTGATGCTGAGGCTCCACCCCCTGTATGGAGAGGGCTACAGCCGGCTGGGCCAGCAGCAGCTCCTGGAACTCACTCTCCAGGTAGGCCCTACAAGCAGCAACACTACCACTACCACTACTACTACCACTACTACTACCACTACTACTACCACTACCACTACAACTACCACTACTACTACCACTACCACTACCACTACCACTACCACTACTACTACTACTACCACTACCACTACCACTACCACTACCACTACCACTACTACTACTACTACTACTACCTACTACTACTACTACTACTACTACTACCACTACTACTACTACTACTACTACCACTACCACTACTACTACTACTACCACTACTACTACTACTACTACTACTACTACTACTACTACTACTACTACTAATACCACGACTACTACTACTACTACCACTACTACTACTACCACTACTACTACTACTACTACTACTACTACTACTACTACTACTACTACTACTACTACTACTACTACCAACTACTACTACTACTACCACTACTGAATGGCAATACTGTTACTACCACTAGATTAGATTACTTCTTCAGTCAACCCCACTGATATCTGTAAATATGTAAATCTATTGACCATTACTTCCAATAGTTGTACAAGTGTACAAGCAGTCATATCTCCAAACTTGCTTCCTACCTTTCTTCTTCTCTCACTGGTCTTTGTTACTGTCCCTTCTTCGTCCCCCCCCTCCCTCTGCCGGAAATGGAATTTCTTCTCATTCTTGCTCCCCCTTTTCTCCCAGGTGAGTTGTCTCATCCTGGACACCTTGAGAAGGATGCCCGGCATCGCCGTGGTCACCAGCCTCCCTCACCCCGGCTGGGACGTCAGCAAGCTGGCCGTGCTGCTGCAGATCCGCCTGATCAAGGACTTCGAGACATCTGCCCAGGTACCGGCAATCGTTGGCAACCGTGGACCACTCAATAGAATAGCCCTCCATAGATCACCAGCGTAAAGATACTTTATGAGGTTATGAACTTCAACAAGAAGATGAAATAATCAACCACATCTTGAAACTAAGAACAAGATACATGATGAATAAATCCAAGCTGCTCCTATGTGAACGTATTGTGGAGGAGAGCTGTCTTAAGACGTCTTCTCTCTTCTCCCTGTTGTAGGGCCCTGATCCGCTCCACTCCATCATGTGGGAGGTTGTAGAGGTCCTGCTGGCAGGCTACAGTCTTGAGGAGACCTCTGTCCCCACCCAAGGTAATCACAACAACGGACTGTACTAATGGATAGACATCATTATTAAATGCAATAGGTGTAATGCCAGTTTAATTTAAACCTAACAACAACTACAAATATATTCCTTCATTATTTACCAGTGAAATTAAATGAGTTGTTACAAAAAAACAAAAACAAACAATATGTTGTCTAGTGTTGCCCGATTTGAAGAGCACTTAACAATGTCTTGAATTGAATTCATACCTTGACTCCTCGTGTCGTGTTCTTCTCTCAGCTCCCAGGGTGGAGCAGGAGAAGGAGCGAATGCTCTTCAGCCAGATGCTCCCTGAGCAGGTCGGGGCCGAACTCAGCCTGAGGTACGGCACGTGGGTCGAGAGCTCAAAACTCTTCCGCAGGGCTCTTCTGCCAGTGAGCACGGCAGTAGAGAGCCCCAGGGGAGTCGACCCGCCCTTCAACAGGGACACTCTGGAGGACGACCCTGTGGTTCCGGACGGCGGTCTGGACGGCCCCGAGAAGCAGCACCCCGACACCCACGGCTGGTGTGACCAGCCGTCTCAGGTGGAGGACAATAGCTGTGGTCCTGATGTTACTGGAGACCTGCCTCCTCCAGCGGCTCAGCCAGCGGTCTCCACTCCTGTAGGTTCACCAAGACACACAACAGAGATGGACTTCAGGTCTAGCTTCCCATACATGTGCATATCAGCAGCTTGAGAACACAAGAAAATAATAATTGATGATTAATTACTGATTTAGTCTTAAACTAAGCAGACTAAGACAGTCTACTACGACGACTACTACAGACTAAGTGTCTTCTGCTGTAAATCAGGACACGGCTCTGATCCAGCGGACCACCGTTGGATTCATTGTGGCCGAGTTCTTCAATGGCCAGGACCTATCGCCCATCCGGTCACACATCCTCCAGTACCAGGCCTTCGACAAGATGGTTGTCCAGGAAGTGCACCTGCTGCTGCAGAAAGAGACCACCGTACACCACCGGAACAACCCAGTGTTTCAACAGACTCTGAAGAGCTTGATGACGCCCGAGCATGAGGTCTGCTTTAGGTTCAGTTATAAAACCAGATCAGGAATGCAATTAGTTTAAACAGGAATAGCAAATGTACATAAGTACAACAGATCCCTATCTCACATCCATGTATTGTCAACCTGCAGGGGTTTCCTAATGTCATGAATGACATTAATTGGAACCTGACATAATGATATAATATGTGATTTTGTTTGTAAAAACCAGCATTTGGTCAAATGCATGGAATATTTGTGTACAGATGCAATATTGTTGTTTGTTATGTATAGAGTATTTAAAGGTCATGTCATTCAACAGAAAAGACTGGGCCTGGAGCTCTGCTCGTTCCTCCAGGTGAGGCTGAAAGAGGCCTTGCCCGGTGTGAGCCTGTGCAGGAAGGATCTCCTGGAGGACCTCCTGAACATCCTGCTGGCCTGCTCCCTGATCTCCACGGGGGTCCTTGAATACCTGACATCCCCTGAGGGCTTTCTTGACCACGTCGGGGTAGCAGAGGACTGTCTCCATGCGGAGCGTAAAATGTTCCTCTCCTCTCCTGAGGTCAGTTATCCCAGATCCTAGTGTAACAGCCTATCAAACACCACAATGTGGTGTCCTACACACCAAGAAAGGTTTCTGTTGTTCCGCCCATATGCAAGGAAGTACTGCCCATATAGTAGATATATGTGGTGTATTTTGGCTGTAGATGAAAATGTTCCTTATCTATTATTACTGGACAGGAGGTGAAAAATAACAAGAAGAAGAAGTGGTGGTCATGGCTTCACAGGATCTTCACACCGCAAGAAACACGCCACTGACACGGAATGCACTCCTGCACTGTAAATAAACTTGCAACCAATAATTTTGATTGTATTACATTGCTTATACATATATTATCTATATTATGTAATAGTCACTACATGGCTGTCTTGAATTGCATTCAGTTCGAGGCTTGTTTCAAGTGAAATGTGCAAGTTTATGGAACAGTGAATCGCCATATAAGTGCTTTACAAAATGTTTATCACAAATACCAAGGTGTTATATTGCCATAATTCATGGGAGGTTGCGTCCACGCTAAGTTCTCTTGGGCAGAATCTGCGCAACAAAGTAACTGATAAACTTATTGTATTTGTAAGCCGGTTGAGACAATATAGTATTTTATTTTGAATATATATATATATATATATATATATATATATATATATATATATATATATAAGGGAAAGCAAAAGGTACACGGTGAAGGAACGTCCAGTAGCCTGTAGTGACACACAAGTAGACTACAACACACGCCCACAATCCCTGGTAAGGATTCATCCGTCATCCCCCATTATGCTGCCATCTAGCCAAGAACCACGTCCAGTCCTATGAGGACGGAGATAGAAGCACTGAAACACACAGCGACTCAACAGACACCAGACCCATCCCACGTCAACGGACCACAACAATACGGGTGGGGTTTTAAAGGTGGCGTTTCCTCGATGGCCCCAAAGGAGACTTGGGTCTGTGGACCCGTGACCTCGAGGGTCAGTGGGCCCTGGCCTGCTGTGGGTGGGGCTCTGATCAGGGGGCTGGCGCACCGAGCCTGGTCCTGCAGCCACCAGCTGCTGTCACCGTAGGACTCCTGGTTCTCACACTACAGTGGAGGTTTACAGTAGGTCTACTGAGGACCTTCAGATACCAAGCAGACATCCACCCTCTCAGTTCACCAACAACAACAACACATGGCACCGGTTCTTCTTCAAGGTGCCCTGTGATAGGCTACATATGTTATACACACTTGATCACGATGGCTCAATACCAGGACAACCAGTTAAACAACCATCCAGGTGAACGGGAAGGGGCTTAGTGAGCTCTGAACCAGCAATGTTCCTCCCTGAAGCCAGTGTTACCATCTTTTTCTATTTAGTCATTTAGCAGACACAATAAAAAGAACAATAAAGTGACTTATGGATGATATGTACATGTTGTTGTGTCAGTCATTTTACTCAGCAGTAGTCACCACTCATACATGTATAATATATGATAGCTAGTTGACGACGGACAGAAAAGCGATGCGTGACCTGAACTTAACACACAAATGACGTCATTGGAAACTAAAGTAACCATTGTTTTAGGCATAATGCCTGATTCCAGAAGGAGAACCAAAGCAAGAGGCCTGGATAAATGCACTTCATAGAAAGAACTGGGAGCCTTCGGGTCAGTCTGCGGTGTATACTCAAGATTCTAGATTTGTATTGTCCATGTGCAACAAGTACAATGAAATGCTTACTCCCTTATTTCCTCCCGCTGTATCAACACTTTTCTAAAACACTATAGGCCTACTATAAAGATGCTGTACACAATCAAAATAGCAATAAAGTGACTAATGGATGTTATTTACATATATACTTCCTGTCAGGTCAGTATTGGGTAACGATTATGTTCAGTTTATAAACTTTTGGTAGGAATGGTTTGAATAATTCCGTATGAATTATCTCAGTAATTGGAATTAAAACCATTCACCATCTCATAATAAAATGCATTTTGCATTATATACTTGCCAAAGGTCCTATGCGATATATTATAGTTAGAATGTATAAAAGCACACAAATACTATATTTTATTTGTATGTTCATTCGTCCATTTGTTAACATCATCCATCAAGTGGACAAAGCTGTTGGCTTCAAGGTCCGTGTCAAGGTATATTTAAGCTGAGAAAATACCGTATATATATATATACACATGTAAGTATACACGTATAAACAGGTAGTGAGCATGGGTATGCAGTGGTATCAACAAGATCAATATATATAAATGTATATACAGCCGGTAGTGAGCAGGGGTATGCGGTTATATTAACATATATCCGGTAAGTACAGTAAAAATGTACATGGCTATCATACAGGTATGTAAACATAAAAATGTAAACTACAGGTGGGTGCAGGCAACATGGAAAGGTAAACATTGTTCATTTGTGTATACTGCCCACATTGAAATCAACCACTACAACGTGGGCCAGTGGGCCAAGGAGATCAAGCGGAATCCGGCCCGCGACGAGGAGGGCGTCTTCGAGAACAACCGGGTGACCTGCCGTTTCAAGCGGCCCCTGTACGTCCCCAGGGAGGAGACGCTGGTGGACCTTCACCTCTCCTGGTATTACCTCTTCGCGTGGGGGCCGGCCATACAAGGTATGTTCTAACACCCACACAAGAACAACACTTTTGTCCAAAATATGTGATTTATTAAAAATAAATTGGAATAGAAAAGTTTTAAATCCATATTTTGATGGAATTAAAGAGAGGTTAATACATAACCGCCACCTTTGATACAGGTAGAGGTTAATGGCATGTTATTTAGGAGCAGGTAGGACCTACAACTGAACTCAACTACAAGATACAAGATACAAGATATTTATTGGCCATTTGCAACAAGTACATTGGAATGCTTACTCCCCATTCCCTCCAGCAGTATGAATCTCCAAAACAATACCATACAAATAATATATACAATAAAAATGAGCACAAAAAGAAGAATAAAGTGACTGATGGATGATATGTACATGTGTGGAAGTGTGCAAAAAGATTTAAAAGCATTTAAAGTGCCAGTAGTGCAGCAGCATCATGAATACAGTGCAGTAACTATGATGAGCCCAGAAAGTCCAGCAAAGTATGAAAGTGTAATGTTAATGACAATGTTATGATAGTGGCAGCACTCCTAGCAGTTCAGTAGCGAACTGCCTGTGGATAAAAACTATCCTTAAACCTTGTAGAGATGCTGTGTAACTAATAGTCAGACTAGCAGAACTTCTGGGGGCAGACCAGACCTAAAAATCACCTGCTTCCTCTTTATATTCCACCAAAGAGAAAAGCACACCGATCAGTCTACACAGTGTTGATTTAAAACCTTTAGAGACACTTTTTGTAAGACAGTAGGTCCGAACAGGATATTTTATCTCGTCTTTCCATCGGGAAAAGTTTACGAGTGCTGTGCTGGCCAAGTTTGTGTTTGCTGTGAGACAATTGCTTGCTTGCAGATCCCCGCAACATGATTGGTCGAAACAACACACAAAACAACAACCTGCGAAGCGAAAGGAAGTGAAATGCAGTTGACCCCTATTAGAGCTAGTCTGCTGTGTTAAGTCTGATTTGTGGGAGTATACAACACCCTTATCCATCCCCCCATATCTCTGACTCAACTCAAAGATATGCATTGTCCTTCAACTGCCTGTCCTTTTGTCCAACCAAGCCAAATGGTTTTATTTGGGGCAGTATAGCTCAGGAGGAAGAGCGGTCACCTCACAACCGGAAGGTTGCTGGTTCGACCCCCCGGCTCCTCCTAGCAAAAACTACCGATGTGTCCATGACCAAGACACTCTAACCCTAACCTGCTCTCAACGAGCTGGCTGTCTCCTTGCATGGCTGACTCCCCCGTCCCCCATGGTTGAATGTGTGTGAATGTGTGAGGCATGACTTGTAAAGTCATTGGATACAAGTGCTATATAAAAGGCAGTCCAGTCCAGTCCATTTGAAAAACAACATGTTGTCCTTGTGACCACAGGTTCCATCACCCGGCATGACAACGATGCCCCGCCGGTCAGCGAGCGCATGGTCAGCATCTATAAGTACGAGGACATCTTCATGCCGTCCACAGCTTACCAGACGTTCAACTCACCCTTCTGCCTCCTGCTCATCGTAGCTCTCACCTTCTACCTTTTGATGGGAACTCCATAGCCAGCTACGGGAGAACGGAAGCCCCAAAATAGTCAAAATCGAAAATATAACTAATCGAATTGAAGATGAGTAGAAGACATCAGCGGAGAGGATGAAAGCAATAAAACAGTTTGCCAATTATACACAGTGCCACAACATAAGACGAGAACATGCTTTATATGCACAGCTATACTGTATTAGTGTTACCGAGTTACTATAGATAACTGTTTCTGTATTCACTAAACGCATACTATGGATCTTCAGCATAGTGATATTTTGAGAGCGCCATATGTGCAAAAAGGTTTCTATAGTTGTATTTAAACAGACCACAAGTTTGTATCGTAAGTGTTACACAGAGGAATCTAAGTGCTGCATACATGCCTATGAGAACTAGTGGTTCTGCTATGAGAAGTAGTGGTTCTGCTATGAGAAGTAGTGGTTCTACTATGAGAAGTAGTGGCTAGTGTGACTAGTGACTAGTGTGAGATACTGCGAGAGAGATGGACAGAACCTTTTGTTAATCTTTATTGTTGCTGGACTGAGAGAGATATTTTAAGAACACATAGTGCACATCCTAGCTTGACGTTGCTAAGCATGATGTTCATAACAACAACATCACAACATCCCCCGTCTCCCCAAGTAGAGTAGCTTCTCTTTGGTCCCCATGATGGAGGACCCCATTTACTATTTTGGAAAAATGTTTTCATACACATTTGGACTATGTTTAATTGAATTCAAAGGCCTTCTCCATGAATCTGTTTTGGACATGGCCTGTGTGTGTGTGTGTGTGTGTGTGTGTGTGTGTGTGTGTGTGTGTGTGTGTGTGCGCACACGTTGCGTGCAGGCCTATACGTTGTCTGTGTACACGTGTGCATGTTTTGTGAAATTAAAGATTCTAACAGTTTATTGAAGCAATAATACCTGTTTAAAAAAAAAATACTATTTGTAGCAGGTAGGCAAACGTCAGGTCTGAAGTTAGCCTAATAAAAGTTTTAAAACCTGCTAAAACTCCTGAAATATTTAGTTTTATATTTTATATTTATATAGTTCCACCTAATGTATACCTTTGCACATAATAGATACAGTGTGAAGGTGTGCAGATGTTGCCTGTGTCTCTGGCGAAGCTCAACACAGATACTAAATCTTACCTGAACTCTGAAGTCATTTGAAGGAGATGTGGGTTAAGATTAGATTAGATTCAAATGTATTGTCATTGCACAGCACAAGTACAGTAAAAATAATTTGGCATCTAACCAGAGTGCAAATGTTGCAGTAAAGTGCCTGGTAATATTTAATCTACAGTGGTTAAATAAGATGTAAAAACTGTCTTCTAAAAAAGCTACGACTAAAAAAAGATATCAAATAACCTGTAGAGAAGTTATGAGATATGTGCAGAATTAAAGGTATATACCGGTATATATATATATATACACATGTAAGTATACACGTATAAACAGGTAGTGAGCATGGGTATGCAGTGGTATCAACAAGATCAATATATATAAATGTATATACAGCCGGTAGTGAGCAGGGGTATGCGGTTATATTAACATATATCCGGTAAGTACAGTAAAAATGTACATGGCTATCATACAGGTATGTAAACATAAAAATGTAAACTACAGGTGGGTGCAGGCAACATGGAAAGGTAAACATTGTTCATTTGTGTATACTGCCCACATTGAAATCATACAAAAGCCGGTTGAAAAGCGGCAACGTTCCCCTTTAATATCTTAGTTTATATTCACTGGAAACGCGAGGATACCGTTTACAAAACGCTTGCTTTTTAGTGCGTCAACTGTCTACGTGACACTTTGACTACCCATTGACATTCCTCAGCATCCTAAATGATGTTTTCAATAGCACATGATATCATAAAAAATACCATGAAAATAATGACAAGGACAACTGCGACATGGACTCTAAGGCATAACAGAAACTAAGCATAGGAACTATCCATCACATATTAATAAATATCATACGTTACAGCTGATTCAGTTTTCAAATCCCAATTGAACAGCAACACACACACACTGTCTCCTGTGTGACACAATTGGAAAAAAGTGATTATAGACGATAGATGATTGGTGGGGTTAATATTTAATTGACACGTAGTTGAAGCCTTCTGATTGGTCGGACTAAACAACTGATTGACAGGTATGTTATATTATGTGCATATAATATCTCCTACTTACGGAAGAGTATTAGGGCCAGGCATAAAATAAAATAAAATTAGAGGAAGATTTTTATTTTATTTTGCATGTTGAGAATAAAGTCGAAATATCGAGAATAAAGTCAAAATGTCGACAATAAAGTCGAAATGTCGAAAATAAAGTGTGTTTGCTAAAAAATAAAGAATAGCCATAACCAATAAATATTTCACGTCAGTGTCGTGCGTGCCAGGTGCGTTTTCTATACTCCTAATACACATGTTTATAAAACGAGCTGGAGACTTGAAACGTTCCCGAAGCGACTATTCCCGTTGTACAACAACCAACTACATTACCCATCACCCCTTGCGAATGTTTTGCCGAGTCCACGTCACGTGTTGTTCCCACCCGGTACGCTGTACGAAGCGGACTACTCGGCGGGCGAAACCGGAGAAGATGGCAGATGAGGAGGATACGGGGCAAGAGGCAGCTGCTGTCTCTCCCCCGGCGAGTCCTCCAACCACTCGGCCTAACTTTGTCTCGTTCTCCGAGAGTGTGCAGCCGGCCGTTGGCATGATGAGCCAACTCCTGTCCCAACCGTCGTCCCTTAAATTTGACAAGAACATCAAGCAGGCCTTCTACAACACGGGGGCTATGATCTTTGTGGCCAGCTGTTGCGGAGCAGCTGTCCTAGTTTACTTTATTTTGGAAGCCTTCCTCCGGCCGCTGCTCTGGGCCGTGCTGTGTGGCACCTTCCTCCACCCGTTCAAACACTCCCTGGCCCGCCTGGGTCGGTCGTGGCTGAGCGGCCTTCAGGACACCGGGACGCCCATCGTCGTCGGGACGCTGCTAGTTCCTGTGTGGTGCGTTAACCGCGGAGTGGACGCGCTCGGGAGACTGGTCCTGGAGCGGCTCACCGTGCTGCTGGTGATCGGGGCGGGGGCACCGTTGGTCTACTTCTTCTATCTGTTCTGGAGTGTCATCGGAATGGAGGTGATCATCGGGCACATTTGCACAATAATCGGGAGCGCACTGGACTGCTTCCACACCGTGTGGGTGAGTGTTATGGAGGCGACGGTGGGCACGCCCCCGTCTCAATGGCAGGCTTATTGTGTTCATCGGATGCAGTAGACTAGAGGATGAGGAGTCCACACTTTATATAGAATACCATTTCCTGATGATGATGGTGGTTAGGCGATGGTGCAAGCCTTTCTGGCATGATGTGAGAGCAGGTGTTTCCCAGCAACGCCAGTCTGTTTGATCAGTATTTCACAATTCAGTATTTCACAATTCAGTCTGGTGGTTTGAGATGCTCCTAAGCACCAGTATACTCCAGACGATTAGATGATTCAGTGTTAATTTGCAGACAGCCTGCCCCTTCTTAATACAGCAAAAGACCAGAGCGCTCAGGGCCATGCCCTATAAATAGAATTGATGATGTGGTATTCAGTTACGAAGAGGAAATATTGTTTGAGGTTAGACCGCGTGGTTAACACTGAGCTAATTCCATGTGAGAGGGTATCGCGTATAAGCCGTAATGAAATATTATAACAGAACAACACTGTTTCTCCTGAAATGTAGGGCAGTGCAAAGCAGCGGGCTAAATGCTTTGGATTCAGCCTATAACAGGCGTATAATCTGTCTACAGATTGTCCTGTCCTGTCCTTTTAATGTTTTATTTTGAAAGGAATCCTTTATGTGCCACTCCCTCACATGACTGCACGGCTCACCCTCCTGTCTCCCTCCCTGTCTCTCCAGGTGTGCACGGTGGTGGTGGGCTACATGTTGGCTGTAGCCTTCAAGTGGCGCCCCAGCACGGAGCAATACCTGCGGGCCCTGTCTGTACCCATCTGGGCTGTGCTCCTCTTCTACCTCGGTGGGTGTGTGTGTGTGTGTGGGGATGAGGTTGGGGGGAAGAACCTGTTTCGGCAAGCTTGTATGTCAGGTGAAGCGCGGAGGCTTCGTTTAATAAATGCACCCGTCACCCAGTGATCAGAATGACACGTGGATCTTAAACTGTGTACCACCAACTAACTAATGAGGCCAAGTGGCCTATGTTTGAATATGTAGGTGAACAAAGGTGTATTTTGTCATGTGAGGGTCAAGTCAATTATATTTGTATAGCCCTTGCATCACAGTTAGTCTCACCACGCCACACACGCGCGCATGCACGTGCACGCACACACACACACACACACTTGCATTAGGCCATGCGGTCCACCTCATTATTAATAGCAGCAGTGTGCTGTGGTGTTAACCTTAAGGTCAGAAATGCCAAACGTGACGGAAAGCTTTCTGAAAGTCAAGGAGAGAGAGAGAGAGAGAGAGAGAGAGAGAGAGAGAGAGAGAGAGAGAGAGAGAGAGAGATTTCACATTCTATTTTGACACAAGTTCCTTCTTCTTATTCTCCTTCTTTGGGTTTATTTGCGGATTGCAACCTATTTGCATACTGCCACCAACTGTATGCAAGTGTGAAGATCGGCAAGTGTAGATACAAATTTGAAAGCTGAGTGGCAGGGAAGCGGAGAGCACGGTACCAAGTAATCGTACATAATGTGAAAACACTGAGAGAGAGAGAGAGCAAGCCAAGCCAGCAAGCAAGCAAGCAAGCCTAGGGCCAGCCATGTTGTTTATTTCACCAAACCTAAAACACTTTCTCCTCCTCTGTAGTGTCCATCACTGGCTCGTGGCGTGTCCCCATATTTATGGTGGTGGTCATACTGCTCATTGTGGGTTCACAACAGAAACCACCGGCCCCTGGCAAAGGTGAGGGGACACACACACACACACACACACACACACACACACACACACACACACACACACACACACACACACACACACACACACACACACACACACACACACACACACACACACACACACACACACACACACACACACACACACACACAAAACCAATATCTGCTGACATTTGACATGGCCTACATTCTTTGTCTCTGTGTGCTGCTGACGAAGCTGTTTCTGTGTCTTCAGGAGAGTTGTCCGGGCAGGTGTTGTCCTTTGCGGCCAACACCATCTACATGGCTATCTCCTGCTCCAACCTCCGCATGAAAACACAGGCGGATGACAAGGGTACATGATCTGATCTTTGCTTTGGTTGTTGGTCCGATTGTTTGTGAGTTAGTTTCTTGTTTTCTTTCTTTCACCCCACCTATCTTGTCACCTGTTTGTTAACGTATGTTTTGACTGTGACCAACTTGACTGTGTAGTTTAGTCTCTATGATACATACTATACAAACCGTATATGAATACACATTTCAATCTTTACATGGCGAGTTAGGCCAAAGGAAGAAACTCTAGGATACAGACAATTATTCACAATTATTGAAGACAAAAAAAACCCCTGATATTTTGAATTCCATGGTTGAATTCCATTCACAGTCCATGCTCATGTTGTTTCTTTCTGCCTCTCCTTCTTTCCTGCCTTCCTTACCTCCCACTCTTCCCCTGTTCATCCCATCCCAGACTCTGGTGTGGACTCTCTGGGCCCCGGTCCTATCCACAGCACCCCTGGGTTCCCCAGGAACCCCCGCTTGGGCCCCGGCTCCCTCTTCCACAAGGTGCAGCGCTCCCAGAGAGCCAGCGATATCTACTTTGTGCTGCTGGTCTGGGCCTTCGTGCTGGTGCAGGTCTGGCTCAACCTATGGATCCTGCAGCTCCTGCCCATCCCTGTGGCTGGTAACACACACACACACACACACACACACACACACACACACACACACACACACACACACACACACACACACACACACACACACACACACACACACACACACACACACACACACACACACACACACACACACACACACACACACACACACACACACACACACACACACACACACACACCGTTAATGGCCCATCTATGTGTGTTTCTGTTAGTGTGGGTGATGAAGAAGCTGGTGCTTCACTTTGGCCTGAAGGGCTTCGCCGAGCGCAGGTTTGCTTCCTGGTGGGCGATGCTTGAGCTATTTGCACGTGAGCGACAGGACGCCCTGCTGCCGGGACCAATCAAAGGGCTTGCTCAGTTTCTGCTCCGCAGTGACACCAAGGTAATTGGTTCAGGGTGCCAGTCTCGCTCTGCCCTTAAATACAGACTATAATATTAATAAAACAAACTATTAGCGGGCTGTCTGCTGTGTACAGTTAAGACCACAGAGGGAACCAATGAAGAACTTAATCATTGATTATTAGGGCTGGCCCGAAATACATCATTTCAAGTTGGGGATAATTGTATCCATAGTATGAGAGGAGGCCTCCTTCCAATGATCACTAAGCAAATGGGTGATTTGGATGAATTTGCACGGCAGGACCAGCAAGAAAGCCACATTGCTGCATGTTCTATTCATGTTTATTAAAGTGTAAGTGATTCCAACACTATGATGAGATGAGAAATCTCTATAATGTGTTGTGTAGTATGTTTTGTATTGTGCCCAACAAGCTTAACCCTCTCCTGGACACAGGCATCAAAATCAGTCTAAAGTGTATCCCAAAAATCATGTCAACGTCATGAAAATGAACGCCACCTGCGTTCAGAGCAGTGTGGAAAGTTTACTAACTAATTGGCGGAGAGCGGCCAAAACGTAGAATGACGTTAAATGACGTTGCTATGTTGACGTTCATATCGTACATATTACCCGATTGTGGGTACTGCCCGTTTAAATGACCAACCCCTTATTATTAGAAGGTAGAGCTTTTAGGAATCTCCTGGCCTCGTTTAAGCGTTGAAATAGCTTCTAAATAGGCCTACCTTCATTTAGTTTTTGTTAGGTTGGTCGTTTTATTATAGAACTTACAAAAGATAATTCGGTCCGTTACCTCAACTGAAGTGTTGATGTGAATCGTTCTCTCTTTTATTATTATTCTTTTTTTAATGTTATCGCTGGGATACTCGGACCAAATGTAACCTAACCTGAAATTTAAGAAAGAATTTCATAGCTGGCTTGACGATTGGGCCGGACCAGCTACTCCCAATGGCGAGCTGTTCATGGAGGATATATACTGTACCGTAACCTTTCCCCCATTTAAAAAAACACCCCAAAATATTCCAATCCTTAATTGAGATTTGAATACTTATCCAACAAACGACTATTCTCAGCACTATTCAGTATTATGTCATTTATTAATCCGTTAATGGTTTGTGTGTTCCTCTACTTCTACAATGACCCGATGAGGACTGTCCTTTTTGTAGTGATGACACAGCGGTAGAAACCAAAAAAGAGAATCTTGGAAGCCTGCCTGCTCCTTTCCTTCCTCCTTCCCTCTTGTGTTGCCTTTACCCAGACAGAGGTGGGTCTGTTGGATGACTGACGCACACAAAGCATCTCCAGTAATAACCCCCAGTGTCTCTCTGTCTCTTCCCCAAGCTCTGGCATTGGCTTAACGAGAAGGTAATGATGGGGAAGTTATTCAGAGAAAGAGAGAAGTGGCTTGAAAGGAAGTGTGTGTGTGCGTGTGTGTGAGTGAGTGTGAGGAGCACACTTTCAGCAGCGGGTCTGACGCTTTACCCATCCACTGTCATCACCCTCTCATCCAGGCTTCATATCCTCCCCTCCCCACTGACATCACTTCCTGCCCCACTCTCCCTCCCTCTCCCTTCCCTGCTTCTTTTTTTTTCAGTTGTGTTGCTGAAGCTAAGGCAGGGGCAATGGGAGCTCACTGGGTCCTTAGCCCCTCCCCTAGCTTGAGACCATTGGCCGGTTGGTTTCAGAGTGTGTGAGCTGCATGGTCGGTTGTTTGACATGAATAGAGCCAGGCACACTTCCGCAGGGTAGTAGATGTGTTTTAACGGTGGAGTGGGGTGGGGTGGGCAGTGGTTCCCCTCGTGCTGTAGTGATGCGGTTACATTTGGATTTAGAACTGAATGAATGCCTCTTACTACGGAGGAGTCGGGACTTTCAAAATGCAATGTGACCCAAAGTCTGGTCAACGTGTGTGGATGTAAAGGGGGAACCACTGTCAAGATTCGAGACCTTTTCATTTAATTTCAAGTGCAATGGAATGCTCACTCCCCATTACCCTCCCACAGTATGAATTTCCTGCAACAAAACTATACTGAACTATACTATACTAAACAATACTATACTATAAACAACACTATACACTACCACACCGATATACTACCTATGATATGCTATACCATAAACAACACTATATACTATACTATGTACTATACCATATAACAGTCGACAATTGATGAAGATCTTCTGGGATGGAAGGTGCAGATTGTCAGGGAAGATGTGAATATAAACCTTTTCCCACAGGACAAGGTACTACTACTTTAAGTACACACAACACACTTGGAAATTGATAAACATGGGGAGTGTTTTAACACGTCTAATGTACAACACTGACATACGGCTTCACTATTACTTGTCCCATCACTGACCTCAATAACACCAACTTCAAAACGGATAATACACACGGGCATTAACTTATGTCTATACTTAGGCTGTATGTTGTGTTTTGACAAAAAGGTTGGAGCAATGGGAAACCTGGATTCAGTTTGAGACATACGTCCTGTTATAACCACTGAAAATAGAACCTAATTAAACTAATGCTATTTAATGGAGTCCTTCCAGAATAGTCACACATACATTAACTAATCATGCAGACATGCATGTGTATCCATGCGGTGATGTGTGTTGTTGTAAGTGTGCTTAATGCTTATAGACCGACCTGTGGTCCATTTCGTGAGCTAAATGGATCAGATCTCCCTCAGGATCCAAGATGGCCCCAAATCAGTTTTCAAAACAACCGGTTTCTCCATGGGTCCAATCACTGTATATATTCTGTCTGCAATAATACTAATTCTCTCTCTCTCTCTCTCTCCCTCTCCCTCTCCCTCTCCCCCTTCATCTCCGATTGGGCCCCTGTCCAGATGATTGTATGGTTGGAACGCTCCCTGGATAAAATAATCAGCATCTTCATCATCTTCATCCTGGTGACAGGAACCCTGCTGATGGCTCTGCTCCTCACAGCCATGGTAGGGCCCGGCGTTTTGTCTCTTCCCGCGTGCCGTAGGGGTTTGTTGTCCCTGACACTTTGCTGAACTTGTGAACAGACATTATCAGCACCCTAGAATGTTGTCCACACCTCCTGATGGCCATTAGGATGGGAAAGGATAGCACAAGACAACGTTAAGACAGTTAAGACAACAGTTAGAATGGTGTCATAGTAAAAGTAAGAAAAGTGTTCCAATACTGATGATGTGGATGAATAGGAAGGTGAAACCAAGGTGAATCAAATGTTTGGTCCAATCGGCTGCCAGCAGAGCAGGCTGGTGCATTAGGCCCCCCCGCCCGTCACGTGACACCTTAGGGGCTCTCGATGCCACCCGGGGCCACAGACTTCAGTAATAGAGATCCATTTCAAGGTCGGTGGTATATAATATGGTCAGTACGAGTGAGCCTTTGTCTCACTTGCTATTCTTAGGTGCATCACGAGAGCGCGCACATCATTGAAGTCACCAGCAACCTCATCAACGAGACCGTGTCCAACCACCCGGAGTGGGCCAAGTACGTGTGTCCCCCCCCCCCCCTCTTCATTGTTGTTGTTGTCGTGTATCCAAACCACCGGTTAAAACGTTTCCCTTCGGCCTCGTTCTACACTTCTACTCCTGTATGTCACTGTCCCTTCTTGTGGTGACTCTCTTGAAGCTGGCTGCCGGAGGCCTGCGTTGTGCAGAAGGCACTGAACTCTGCAGCCACGAATGTCTACCAGCACGGGAGGGAATGGATAACGCTAAAAGTGAGTGTGTTTGATCTTACTTGGCCATACAAAACAAAAAAAGCAAGCCAAAAGAGAGAAGAAGGCACATTCATAGTGTGTGTGTGTGTGTGTGTGTGTGTGTGTGTGTGTGTGTGTGTGTGTGTGTGTGTGTGTGTGTGTGTGTGTGTGTGTGTGTGTGTGTGTGTGTGTGTGTGTGTGTGTGTGTGTGTGTGTGTGTGTGTGTGTGTGTGTGTGTGTGTGTGTGTGTGTGTGTGTGTGTGTGTGTGTGTGTGTGTGTGTGTGTGTGTGTGTGCGCGCGCGCGCTCAGCTTCATAAGATGCTGGGGGACAAGGTGAACCACACAGACGTGATTGAGAAGCAGGTCCTGGAGCTCTGGGACAGACTCTACCATTCCTGGTTTGTTAAGGTAGGGAGTGCTTGGCAGTGTGTCATTGCATTGGATGGGTGTGTGTGTGTAGAGTTTTTAAGTTAATATGTCATTCTGTTGACGCAAAATTTAAAAAACAGCAACGTGCCAACAATGCCACTCCCAACAATGTCCTAGGCGGTATGCACGTTTCATTAGTGAGTTCTGAAAAGGCGTTCTAATGCGTTCCAGAACGTGACCCAGTCGGGGTCAACAAGGGGTCGCGGCCAAAAGGTGTCGACCCAGAGGCAGAACAGCTGGCTGGGGGACATCCTGGACTGGCAGGACGTGGCGTCCTTCGCCCAGGACAACATCGAGACCCTGCTCTCGGTACGGCCCACCCTCCGTAGCAACACATGGACCCTACTGTTCGGGGTCGAGTGACCGGCGGGGTCGAGTGACCGGCGCTTCTTTTCTCTTCTCCCCCCCCCCCCCCCCCCTGCTAGATTCTGGAGTCCCTGTGGGTGGTGATGAGTCGGAATGTGGGTCTCCTCATCTCCACCACCACCACGCTGGTCACCGTGCTGTTCCACAGCGGCACGGCGCTGCTGAACTTTGCACTGAGTCTGGTGAGAGGAGAACACCTGCCGCCTTCTTCTCGACAATCTTAACAGTTTTATTATGTCAACCGACACACAAAGTGAGGCTAAGGGTTATTATAGTCTCAAAGGGCTCTCTGCAGGGGGTCCATGTTCAGGCCATGGCACCCTGAAACCCTCTGCCCTTTGACAGACAAAGGGGGAACTCATGATTTCGGAGTTCATTCTAGGGATGCATGTCTTATGTAGGATGGCTAGGAATGCAGCGATTGTCCTGTGGGGGGGGGGGGAGGAGGAGGAGGAGGAGGAGGAGGAGGAGGAGGAGGAGGAGGAGGAGGAGGAGGAGGAGGAGGAGGAGTGGATGACTCTCTTCTGCAGGTTGGAATCTCTTTTATACAGTGTCTGTCTGTGTACTGTGTGCAGGTGATCTTCCTCACCACCCTGTTCTACCTGCTGAGCTCCAGCGGGGAGTACTACAAGCCCGTCAAGTGGGTCATCAACCTGACCCCTCTGTCCCAGCCAGGCCCCTCCTCCAACATCATCGGCCAGTCCGTGGAGGAGGCCATCAGGTGCGCTCCCTCTCCCGCACAACGCTGGAGTGAAGTAGTAGTAGTAGTACTAGTTCTAGTAGTAGTAGTACTAGTTCTAGTTCTAGTAGTATTAGTAGTAGTAGCAGCAGCAGCAGTCTGTAAATCCGGCTTGACCTGCAGTGTGTTGTTTGCGCTTCTTCTTAATTTAGAGGCGTGTTCGACGCCTCGCTGAAAATGGCCGGCTTCTACGGCCTCTACACCTGGCTTACGCACACCATCTTCGGCATCAACATCGTCTTCATCCCCTCGGGTAAGTCAAGTCAAGTTTATTGTCACTTCACAGTTTACACAAGTATAAAGCAGTGAGTGAAAATCTTATGTGCAATACCCGACGACAGACAGCAGTTATAAAAATAAGATAAGATAAAAACAGAATAGAATAAAAGAAGTAAAAAAAACAAAACTTTATGAAGTTAAATGTATAAAAGTAAAAAATGAAATTCATAAAATGCAATATATCGGCACAGAAAAAGAGCAATATGTATATATAAATCAATGTAATAAAATATACATTGTTATATGCTATACGCCCTCATTCAGCAGCCTGAGCCTAAGTGTCGCTGCTCTCGCCGCTTTCGTCCCTTGCCATAAACTAGACGCAGCGAGTTCGGTCTTTCACACCCCCAAAAATACTTACTCAAATCTAGGCGTCATCCTCTCTCTGGCTCTCTCTGGCTCTCTCTGGCTCTCTCTGGCTCTCTCTGCCTCTCTCTGCCTCTCTCTGGCTCTCTCTGGCTCTCTCTGGCTCTCTCTGGCTCTCTTTTTGCGTAGCGCTTGCTGCCATCCTGGGTGCGGTGCCCTTCCTAGGGACCTACTGGGCGGTGGTTCCGGCCGTGTGTGACCTGTGGTTGGCCCAGGGGGAGGGCGTCAAGGCCCTGCTGCTGCTCATCTGCCACCTGCTGCCAACCTACTTCGTGGACACGGCCATCTACTCGGATATCTCTGGGTGTGTGTGTGTGTGTGTGTGTGTGTGTGTGTGTGTGTGTGTCCTTATGTTTGGAGAACAGGAGAGATGGCGCTGTGCCGCAGGGACGCTGGCAAGAAGACTGAGAGACTAATTTTAATAACATCCCCGGCTCCTCCGAATACGATGGGGGTGTGAACAAGAGCACACGAATTTGGCTGCCGTCCAGCCATTTTTCCCTCGTTGTGGTGGGAGTTCAGAGTACCCCCTCCCCCCGTTAAGCCTCACTCATCTCTCCCAACAGACTGTGGTTTGGTCGTGGCGGAGACGAGAGCTTCCTCTGGGCTCAGTCGTCTCCGTCTGTCTCCACTCCCAGCAACCCGGCACTGGTTGTAACCCTTCTATGTTTGTTGTCACATCTTTAACATACTGCCAGCAGGCCATTTACATACATACATACTGCACACATATTGGGGAGAAGTGTGTGTTGTGTACTGTATCTTAACTCCACAATATCCTTGCAAAACATAGCGCTGCCTTGTTCTGTTGACTAAGAAAGACAATTTTAGCCCAGTGACCTACAGTGCATATAGAGATGTTATTAAGGAGCAGGTGGAGCATCTCAATCCCAACATGACCCAAACCTCTCCCCGGAATGACACATTGATGCCAGACACCGGAGGTGATGTCTTATCGGCAAAAAATACCACGCCTGCTCAAAACTAGACACGAGACACTTTAATTCAAACGCTTGTTCTTCAGTTGCTCTTCTGGGTGTTCTTCGGAGCTTGTTGTACTTCTGCCAGTTAAACCAGTCAGCGTCAAGCTCCTCCCAGCTGTTCTTCAGCGCCAGTCAGAAGTACCATAACGTACCCCGTAATACGGACTTCTTTCGGCCCCATAAAGGTTCCAACAAAAAGAGGTCAGACGGGGGCGGTTCTTGTAGTTAGAAAGTTAAGCCTTAAACCTTAAACCAGCTCTGAGCTCAAATGTGTGACACCTAGAGAGGTAGGCTGCAGACAACATCGGGGATCGAACCCAGTGCCTTTCAGCTTGGGAGTCAGTCCAACACCCTAACCACTCGTACACTATCCTCCTGTCCTTTCCGTTGTTTTATTTTTATTTTTAAGCAAAACTGTGTTTTGCTTCCCTCCCAGTGGCGGACATCCCTACCTGACGGGCCTGGCGGTGGCAGGAGGGGCGTACTACCTGGGCCTGGAGGGGGCCATCATCGGGCCCATCCTGCTGTGCATCCTGGTGGTGGCGGCTAACATCTATAGCGCTATGCTCATGAGCCCCAGCTCTGCCCTGCCCACCCCGGTGCAGACCTCCTGGCCACTGGGCAGGTATAGTCAGACACACACACACGCACGCACACACCTGCTTTGTTGTTTCCCTTGTAGCGAAGCTCGGATCCTGAAGTTCTTAAAAGCGACCTTAATATATAGAGTGAGTGAGCTCTATGAATAAAGTTTGATTTGAGGAGAGTATTTTCCCTCAAGGGAGTAAAATTGCGTAAATGAATAGTATGTGAATGTGTCTCTGTCATGGATGGTGGACTCTACATTCAATAGTAGCTTCTATGTTTTCTTGTGTCTTGGTGCCAGGCCGTTCGCAGACTCGACTCCCACCGTCCTGAAGAAGGCCAGGGAGTGAAGGGGTGGGCGGGTCTCATGCTTCCTGTTGGCTCCACAGTCCCCCGCTCTACAGGGATGGCCCTGACCAAGTGTCTACCTGCGTAACAATTAGTTATTCGTGGCACTAACTCCTCTGGCGAGAGGCAACACGCGGTGAATCCAAGCTTCAAGGTAGCAGGCAGGGTTTAGGAGACCATTGGCAGACCATTGACGATGTGAGGCTTGGTAGTTTAAATAGCAGAATAACCCCATTCTGAGAGCACAGCCGATGGTCATACTGTTGAAAATGGCCAAATGTTTTTGCCCATAATTAATAAGATTGGGAATGCCAAATTAATTTTAAGATGATTGTAATGATTAATATCTGCTGCGACTTTCCAATCTGTGCCTGTCTGGTCAAGTTGTGTGCTGCCTCTGCCTCCCCCAACCTCTGTCCTCAAGTTGAATGAAACAGAATTAGTCTTACAGGTCGTTTTGCGATATATATTTATAGAGAATACGTATTGTTTTGCATTTTACTTTGGTATTCGTTCAATAATTAAGGCTTTATCTCCTGGACCAGGGTTTTCTCACCCTTGTGTTGTTCATAGTTATGTTTTGATGTCAGTAATGTTGACACTATTTAATAACTAGTAATTTCTGCTACTTTTGAAACATGTTGGTTGACATTGTGCACACTTGTCATGTTTGTTTTGGATTAAGTGACGTTTTACAAAGGCAGGAGGTAGAAAATGCTCACAGTTCTGTAATATTTCATAAGGATTAGTTTTGCAGCTTGTGTTTGTATTGTCTTAACATGTTTGTAGGCAAACACACAGAACCGTATACACACACACACACACACACACACACACACACACACACACACACACACACAGTAATGGCTCAGTGGCTGTTTGAACACATAGTTATGTTGCTAAGACTGTATAGCTCAGCTGAGTCATTCTGCAAGCACTTTTTCCTAAACGCCATCTGTCTACACATGAGGCTTAGGCCCATGTCACGGTTATATTAAGAAATAGGACGGGATAAAATATAAATGTGATAGCTGACACTAATGTGCAAACCATCTTCTAGTATTTGAAAGAAAAAAAACTCCCCAAGTTCACGTCACCGTGAGTTCACACAGACACAGTTGAATAGGATGTTGTGTTTTTTTTTTTAAGGACTGAATATTAAGGAACTGTTTACATAATTTGAAGCTTTAATGAACACTGCTTGTGATTCATTAGTATGCGATGCACATACATCTTCATGAATGCCTACTGTGTTGGCTGCCCACTTTCGCTCACACTGGGACATGTCTCGGTACGTTTGGACTAATGTAAGGTTAATAATGTGTGACATAAGATTGCTGTAATGTTTTTATACAAGACGTGCACTGATCTAATAAACATTACCATTTTACCAACGAGGGGACATTTTTTTTCCTAATGTGTATTTCATTTAAAGAAAATATTTAGTTTTTTTTTGTATCCATTGTCTGATGGCTTCAGTGGTCTGACCGGCCGATTCACTCAATGCGCTTACTCTTAAACATGTTAATGTTTTCTTTGTGGTAATATGCTATACACAAATTATCAACGATTTATTTGGCTATCCGCATTATGTGTGTGTGTCGCAGGTTATTTCCCCTCGATTACCAGATACAATACGGAGAACTGTTATGTATGATCGTTTCTCATGTTTTACGGTAGAAGAGTGTGAAGGATAGTTTAAGGTCGACCAGGCTTTCAAATGTACTGCTGTATAATTAGGTCTAATGGCTTTTCCTGCCAAGGTCACACGGTTCAGAGTTTCTCAGGAGGTCAGCTTCACGATACAGCTTTAGTATATTTATCCTGTTTTTCATAATTGCAAACCCCTGATCACTACCTGTTAAATACTTGTACACTTACCTGTGTGTGTGTGTGTATATATCTATCTAGATAGATAGATACAGATATCTATCTATCTATATATATAGATATATCTCTCACACATACTCTAAGTCATCTTATAACTGTTTCTATACCTAGTAGACTGTCTTTTTGCAACTGTACATTATATATTACCATGCACTTTACTTAAACATTTACACTCTGGTTAGATGCCAAATTATTTTCACTGTACTGTACTTGTGCTGCAATGACAATACATTTGAATCTAATCTAATCTAATGGCGTTAGTGTTGAGAACGCACACTGAGGTGGTTTTTTTTGTGTCGATTCAACACAAGAATAACGATCTATTTTACAGCAACGGTGTGTTATCTATCGTCGCTATCTATTTCTATGCACATCGTTTTCAATACCCCCCCCCCCACACACACACAGATACAAGCGTGGTTGTATTTGTTCTGTAAACTTTTCACTTTTATTTTTTCTACAACATTTGGATCAGCTGTTTAGTGGAAGTCTGGACGTTTCCTCCGCCCGAATCCGAACACTAACGCAACACAACACTGGCTCCGCCCACTCCCCACCGCACAGCCAATCAGACGCCGGTCTGCCGAACACCCGAACCACGACCCAAGTCCATCACGAAAAAAAGACGAACCAATGAAATCTCAGAACTACGTGTAAACCCCTCCTCCACTGGAGAAGGCTGAAATGGTTCAAAAGAAGTTGGGTGTGAAATGGCCTCTCTAACTCAAGATGACAAGAGGATTACTTAAAAAGACAAGATGGTAGCAATCAACAAATGATATGCAGACAAACCCCCCCCCCCACTGTGTTTGAGCTTGGCTGCTCTCTGGTAAAAAATAAAGTAAAATAATCCAAAAAAAAAGAAATGGTAAGAACTAGATCTTTACTGTGAGATA
>CM051008.1:7880432-7950432 GCA_027704905.1 Muraenolepis orangiensis | reverse complement strand
GCTCCAGAGGAGCAGTGTGGTCAGTGGGGTCTGGTGCCATGCACAAGGGCACCTCGGCAGTGCCCAGGAGGCAAACTGGCACCCTTTTTTTTCCAAGTACCAGTTCTCACTGGTCAGTTTTTCCGGGGACTTGAACCAGCGACCATCCGGCTTCCAAGCCAAGTCCCAACAGACTGAGCTACTGCCCCCCCCCCAGAGACACAGAGGTCAAGGTGGAGCCGGGAGGGTGGGTACCTGACGGGCAGCGTGCGGTCTCCCTTGCGTCGGTCCATCTCCCTCTGGGGCACGGGGTACCAGCGGAAGTTGAGCTTCCAATTGAAGCCACCGTAGGTCATGTCGGAGCCCGCCATGTACTCAAACGTGTCGTCACTGATCACGTCGATGATGGGACACACCACCGTCCTCCTGTGTCACACACACACACACACACAAGCATATAGAAGGTAAAGTGAAGTGTGACATAATGCAACACGGTGAAATGGCCTTTCCCTCTGGGTGTGTGGATAGGGAGCCACACAGCAGGGGTTAAGTAGAGAGTACAGCGGTGTGAATTAGCCTGCTGATCCTAAATCAAGGTGGCCATCAGGGGAGGCCAGTCTCCCCGTGTGGTCTGACATCTGTCCTCTGGAACTAAAACACATTGTGACCGCGCTGCGACCGTGTGTCACTGCCGTTCGCTCTCATGAGTGGGCCTCAGCTTGTGTGTCTGTGATTACTGGCGGTAGTAAACAGAACTGGTAATTAGGCATCAAATTAAACACACGAGGACAAACCCCCTCTGTAGGCACAACAAATGTTTCATGATTTATTTTTATTTTTTATGTGCGCTATGTGTGTTTGTGATGTGCGGATGTGTGTGTTCAAGATTTATGACCTCTGCTGCTGGCCATAGGCATTTCAATATTCCTGTTGGAGTGTGTGTGTGTGTGTGTGTGTGTACATGTCTCACTTGTCTAGTTTGATGCGCGCTAGCAGAGGCTCTAGCCAGCCTGTGGTGCACTCACAGTGGGCATCCAGGAAGGTTATGACCTAGAGATAGAGATAAACATCAAGAGGCATGTATGGAGCACAGGTACTAGTGCGCACGCACGCCACACACACACACACACACACACACACACACACACACACACACACACACACACACACACACACACACACACACACACACACACACACACACACACACACACACACACACACACACACACACACACACACACACACACACACACACACACACACACACACACACACACACACCTGGCCAGTGGAGATAGACGCTCCTTTGAGTCGAGCTCGGATGAGCCCAGACCTCTGCTCCATCCTTATCACACTGACACGGACCTCCAGCCTCCTCACATACTGCTCTAGTGGCCGCTTCAGGAAGTCTGACACACACACACACACACACACACACACACACACACACACACACACACACACACACACACACACACACACACACACACACACACACACACACACACACACACACACACACACACACACACACACACACACCAAGGGGACAGAGGATTACACATTATTTGCATTGCAGACACCAGTTTGAAGCACCTCCCTTAACGTGTGCCGGCTGACTATCTACTGCTTCTTGCTGTAAAATATTCAGATATATTAAACAATCCTCTCTCCTCTCATCCTCATGTATATTCCCCTCCACCCCCCCCCCCAGCATCCGCTCCTCTCATCCTCATGTACCTCCCTCTACCCCCCCCCCCCCCAGCATCCTCTCCTCTCATCCTTATGTACCTCCCTCTACCCCCCCCCCCCCAGCATCCTCTCCTCTCATCCTCATGTACCTCCCTCCACCCCCCCCTAGCATCCTCTCCTCTTATCCTCATGTCCCTCCCTCCACCCCCCCCTAGCATCCTCTCCTCTTATCCTCATGTCCCTCCCTCCACCCCCCCCTAGCATCCTCTCCTCTCATCCATATGTACCTCCCTCCACCCCCCCCCCCAGCATCCTCTCCTCTCATCCTTATGTACCTCCCTCTACCCCCCCCCCAGCATCCGCTCCTCTCATCCTCATGTACCTCCCTCCACCCCCCCAGCATCCTCTCCTCTCATCCTCATGTCCCTCCCTCCACCCCCCCAGCATCCTCTCCTCTCATCCATATGTACCTCCCTCCACCCCCCCTAGCATCCTCTCCTCTCATCCATATGTACCTCCCTCCACCCCCCCCCAGCATCCTCTCCTCTCATCCTCATGTACCTCCCTCCACCCCCCTAGCATCCTCTCCTCTCATCCTCATGTACCTCCCTCCACCCCCCCCAGCATCCTCTCCTCTCATCCTCATGTACCTCCCTCCACCCCCCCCTAGCATCCTCTCCTCTCATCCTTATGTACCTCCCTCCACCCCCCCTAGCATCCTCTCCTCTCATCCATATGTACCTCCCTCCACCCCCCCCCAGCATCCTCTCCTCTCATCCTCATGTACCTCCCTCCACCCCCCCCAGCATCCTCTCCTCTCATCCTCATGTACCTCCCTCCACCCCCCCCTAGCATCCTCTCCTCTTATCCATATGTACCTCCCTCCACCCCCCCCCCCCCAGCATCCTCTCCTCTCATCCTTATGTACCTCCCTCCACCCCCCCCTAGCATCCTCTCCTCTCATCCTTATGTACCTCCCTCCACCCCCCCTAGCATCCTCTCCTCTCATCCATATGTACCTCCCTCCACCCCCCCCTAGCATCCTCTCCTCTCATCCTTATGTACCTCCCTCTACCCCCCCCCAGCATCCTCTCCTCTCATCCTCATGTACCTCCCTCCACCCCCCCCAGCATCCTCTCCTCTCATCCATATGTACCTCCCTCTACCCCCCCAGCATCCTCTCCTCTCATCCTATGTACCTCCCTCTACCCCCCCCAGCATCCTCTCCTCTCATCCTTATGTACCTCCCTCTACCCCCCCCCAGCATCCTCTCCTCTCATCCATATGTACCTCCCTCCACCCCCCCTAGCATCCCTCCCCTCACCCTCATGTCTGCCCTTCCCTCCCTCCAGCAGACCCTTCCCAGAGGGTCACAGGGTGGAGAGGCACAGGATACCCACATGTACAGAGATATGTGTCAAAACACACATGCACATCTGCGCACACACACACACACACACACACGCGCACGCACACACACAGAAAACTGGCTAAACCCTACCCAAGCCAGAATACAACTGGGACGAGAAGGAATTATGTGTGTGTGTGTGTGTGTGTGTGTGTGTGCGTGCGGGCATTTGTGTGTGTGTGTGTGTGTGTGTGTGTGTGTGTGTGTGTACCTCGTTCGCTGGCGTCATCGACAAGGACTATCTCCTCCAGGAGTGTGTGTGGCGAGCGGTCGATGACAGAGTGGACCGTGCGCAGCAGAGTGCTCCAGGCCTCGTTGTGGAACACGATCACCACACTGGTGCGAGGGAGATTGTCCGAATACAACTTGTTCTTACACCTGCGGAGGACAGAGATGGACGGACTCTCATATCATATCCATATCACGTCGCACGTGATATGAGGCTAGACCCCTTCTGACATATCGTGATAGGGCTGTTAAGTAAAGTAGTGAAGTGATGTACTTTTTCTGAACTTACTGTTACATTACTCATGAGAGATTTATCAAAAAAACAACAACAATTGTGATTCAGTCATCTCTACAATATTGTCGCAGTATCAGTATAAGGTATTTGGTAAAAAAACAAACATTGATATACATTGAGATCTACCTTTCATGTTACAATTTCAAATTGGGTACGGGGGGGGGGGGGGGTACGCCTATATTAATGTCACTTTTATCTATAGTTTCACTTCAATTGGTGTTTAAGTACGCAAAGATAGGCTGCACCGTGAGGTTATTTTACACTATAGCGACTATTTATACACAACACAATCCTGAAGCCTCATCCAGTAGCCTAACACAATGGTAGAATTGAGGAACGATTCAGCACGGAGATTGGGCCACGTCTTTCTAAAACGTGTAAAGACGAGAAGGAAGTAAGAAACGGGGGGGGGGGGGATATCACAACGATCTGCCATCCAAAATCGAGAAGACAGCCACGACAATGCATGTACACACATCACGGACACACAGAACACAGTGTCATCCTACTATGACACCGGATGCTGATAGTACTGCAGTGTGAATCATTTATATCTTAGCGTGAAGCACGTTCTTGTAAGCCTCTTGCATTCTATCTTGCCGGAGAAGATAAGGGAAATAAAATGCAGAGCACAATAGTTCGATTGACACACACCGGATGTGGCAGATTTAAATGCATCTAAACCATTTTCCACTACGTTGCTTGCTCCAGCACACACACACATCATCGCAGTGTAATGCAGCCCCCTATCAAACGGCAAGCTTCCATTTGCCTGCTCATTGTTTGCTTATTTACCCTGTATTTGTCTGGGGTAGCCTTGCCGAACATTAAAATCATATTTTTAATCATATTTTTATTTTTTTTGCAAGCTACCATACAGAACATGATGCATATATCGGTGTGTGGGAGGAAACCACAGTGTGCAGAGTGAAACCAAAGGAAGCACACATACACGCAGGAACAACGTGCCAACCACAACAACAACTATATGCCAATAGGGACATGCTGCCAACAACAACAACCACATCAACAAGCCAACTCACTCCATAGTACCAGCTAGGTTACTTTTTTCAGACTGTGTCCTAAACTCCAGGTGCTCGGCTAAATGACCACATCATAAGATACATTATAGTAGATCGTACTTTTTATTAATCCAAGATGGGACATTCAGGATATATGTATGAAATATATACTAGACTATGTATATAAAACAATCATTCTTTCAGTTTCTTTCGTTGCTTCTTAAGGGTCTTATCTGAAGCTTGTACAGTCAAATTGTGTCATTATAAGCACATGCTCAGCAAATGGCCAGACTCTATTTGATGAGTGTTTTGCCGTCTTCTGCTAAGTGCTGGAATCAGATTTTGTGGTGCAAGGGAATTTTGGGCTGGCTCCATACGCAGACCATCTGGGCACGGTCCAATATTTTCTATTTCGCTGTGGTGCCGACCGCAACTGCTGCATGGGAATGAGTGCATTGTAAACATTAGGAATCAGGACACATAGTTCATCGTTTGACGGCTCAAAAGATAGCCCAGACTACTATGGACTGCGGTCCAAGTCAATTCCCCTGTTACAGGAATTAATGCACAAGGCATGTGAAGAATGAAGCCCTTCAGTTGTTTATTTTAGAGGTAGGCATGCAAAGGGAATGACAGAGGATGATCAAAGTACCAAGAGACAAGAGAGACATGACATGTCAGGGTTCAGCGAGAGCCCAGTTGAAACCTGCGCCGCCTCCGGCGCACAGCGTGCACGGCTGACCGCCAGCACAGCTCACCAGCTGATCCAGGGCCTCTGATACTGAATAGTCTCTCCCACTAAATCGATGTCCCCAAGAGAAGAGCTGTGATGAGCTTTAACTGCGCACTAAAAGAACAAACATGTAAGTGTGACATGTAAGACACCAGGCTGGGATTTCCTTTGATAGATTAGCTTTCCTAAAAGTCCACATGCAATATTCTTCCATACCCTCTAGCTCCTCCCCTCCTCCAGCAATCTCTCTCTCTCTCTCTCTCTCTCTCTCTCTCTCTCTCTCTCTCTCTCTCTCTCTCTCTCTCTCTCTCTCTCTCTCTCTCTCTCTCTCTCTCTCTCTCTCTCTCTCTCTCTCTCTCTCTCTCTCTCTCTCTCTCTCTCTCTCTCTCTCTCTCTCTCTCTCTCTCTCTCTCTCTCTCCTGCATTCTCTGACAGTAGGAATGTATAAAGCAGCAGAGAGAGGAGATAACAGAAACACACCCTGCCCATTAGCTCAGTCACACTGTGTGCATCGTGCAGACAGTGTGTGTGTGTGTGTGTGTGTGTGTGTGTGTGTGTGTGTGTCTGTGTGTGTGTGTGTGTGTGTGTGTGCGTGTGCGTGCGTGCGTGTCATTTACTAAATGTAAGGGAGGAAGGTGGATGAGTATGCAAAATGATTCAGTGTTAAAACAGGAAGCTTTCAGACCACTATTTAAGCCCCACTACTAATACTGGCAGACACACACACAAACACAAACACACACACACACACACAAACATCACCTTAGTCAGAAAACATGACACTCTTAACAAACAAATATATGTGCGTGTCACTAATAGCAATCATCATAATAATTGAGGCTGACACACAGTGATGTGTGTGTGTGTGAATCTAACCAGTCAGTGTCGTGTTGGCATAGGGAAAGCAGTGTAATGACTTGCAGACTTTTCCTTCAGCCAATTCATGATGGGGGGGGGGGGGGGGAAGACACAGCGCAAGGGCAGCACAGTGCTTTGAGTTAACCCCCCCCCCTCTCTCCCTCCCTCCCTCCCTCCCGCCACATGCGCACAAACATGAATGACGATACTCATACTAACGCCCTGTGCAGTCACCTTCTGAAAATGGGAACAAGTCAAGTTTTGTGAAGGGTGTGGTTGGTGGTGGAGAGACTTTCCTAGAGCCGAGGTCCCAGACGTATAGATCCTACAGCCACGTGTATCCGCCGGCCAGAGGGCCCTGGCGTGCCCTCTGCCGTCATTACTTCCACTTAAACACTGCACTGCTGACGCTGGTGGAATACCACTCCGGTCAATTTCCGCTCTCCTGAGTTTTTAACCAGCGGCGGAGATAAGTCAAGTCCATCCTGTCAGGTTTTCCTCTACCTGCCGTACGTCTACCGGCGCGCGCGCGCGCACACACACACACACACACACACACACACACACACACACACACACACACACACACACACACACACACACACACACACACACACACACACACACACACACACACACACACACACACACACACACACACACACACACACACACACACACACACACACACACACACACACGTGAGCAGATGCAACTCCATCTCCCCACACACACACACACACGCTCACACACACCTATTACCCTACACCTCTCAGACAGGGGGTTCGGTTCCCTGCTCAGTATTGACTCTGTCTTATCTCCTAATTGGAAAAGCAGATAGACGGAGAGCTGTGAGAGGGAAAACATACCTAGTAATCAACTCTCAAGCAAAAAAAAAAAAAGCCCATTTCACGGATCAATGTGCTTCTTCTTCTTCTTCTTCTTCTTCTTCTTCTTCTTCTTCTCTGGCTGTCTGACATGCATGTGCAGACCGGCCACATGGTGTGTCTGTTAAAGGGTGTGGCTGTGTGTGTGTTTCCACCTATCTTTCGATCCGACCCCTGTTTGTTACCGATTAAGGGACATGTCTCCATTGAAGAAAAGAGGCAGGTGTTGAAAGTGCTCTGACCTTAACTCTGGCACAGAGCTACAGACTAGGGATGTGCCGGACAGGTCGATACCTAGACAGATAGTCGGAACCAGAAACAGTAGTCGTAAAACTTTAAATTGATAAATATGCATAGAATAATTACACAATGTGGTTGGGGGTTGTTTATTGTTTGTTTTTTTTACTTGTAAACCATGTTGTGTCTGGTTCAGGTACATTTTTTGGATGGGGGAATTTTCCCCAGCCTCAATTTGGCATTGGGGGTATGACAAAACCCCCAATGCCAAATTGAGGCTGGGGAAAATTCCCCCATCCACAAATGTGGCGTGTGTGTGGTTGGTGGCTGGTTTAAGCTGCCTCACCTGGCCTGAGTTAGACTGATTACTCTATGGCTGGTGAGGCTGCACACCTGTGGGTCCTTTTTATTCAAGGCCCACAGGTTGAAACAGCCTGTAGCATGTTCCATCTGCTCTGTTCACCATGATTCAAAAGTTGCCATTTCAATGGCATGTGGCAGCGTCGACTGCTACAGAATATCCATGGATGTATGCGTTTTAGTCGGATGAAGAATAACATCCACGGATGTATTAATTAGTTTGTGCTCCGCTGAAAGGGGCTCTTCTGTGCCACACGGCGGCACTCGGTTGTTCTAGTCGCTCAATTCAGTCCGCTTCACACTATGTTTTTTTCCATGTTTTGATTGACAAAGGCATTTTCTAGTCTACTAGCCGTTATAAAACATCCTGTTAATCGTCAAGGAAATGAGTGGCCAGGGAGGGGCTTGTGTCTGGTCTGTGGTAGGGATTACAGACCAGACACAAGCCCCTCCCTCGTCAGTCTAATGACGGCTGGGCTGTCAGACACCTCCACTGACTCATTCCCTGTGTCTTATCATACTGTCTATTACAGAAACAGATTATATACAAGAATAGGAAAGGTGACAACTGTGGTTTTGGGAACTGTCGTTTTCATATCACCATGCTTCCACGATTAGAAGAAACAACTCCAACTACCATGGAACGAGAAGAGGTATCTCAATAAGTTGTGTTAGAGGGATACGGCTGTGTTTAAGAAAAAAAAGTGATTTGCATTTAGTGGATTGTACTGTGATAAGAGTTAATCCTTCCTTAATGAGGCCACCGCTTAAAACTACACAACACACTGCAGTCCCAGCCCACTTTGGAACATACTTTGGTTTTGGTGGCTAGGCCAGTGAATGGGAGTTACATTTCAACATTCTGTCCATGGATCCCGCCCACAGATGGAGATGATATATTCTGTTATGGACTGGGGGGGGATAGCGTCATGGTGCTAAGCTTGAGAGGGCGCCTACCCTTCCAGACGCACGTCGGGCAGGGATCGGTTGAGCGCAATCATTTCCGAAGCCATGAGGTTGAACTGGTTGATCTTAAACATCTCCTTCATTTTCTCCTGGTTCTCCTTGGAAATCACAACAGGCTTCCCCCCTTCTCCAGGACCATCGCGCGGCCGGGTCTGCGGGTCTGTGGTACAAAGAACAACAGGCAGACTTTTAGTAGAAGTAGGCCACATATTTTGTGTTCATGGATCGTACTATGGGAAACATGTTCATTCTGGTGGTTAAAATCAATGAATTGAGTTGTTAATGAAAGTGTTTTTCTATGTTCATTCATGTTTGACAACTGAACCAAAGGTTCATTGTCTGATCAAGTCGTCGGGGATAATTGAGGCCCAGGGACGCAGCAAATACAGTACATCGATGCTTGACTGCATCGACGCAGTCACACAATTCACCCCAAATGACCCCTTTCTGGTTGAAAGTTAATTTTATATTTTGCAAACAAATGTGTACGAAAGCAAAACCAAAAATGTGATGGGTATTTGAGTTAGAGCAACTTCTGTGTGCACATGACCAATCTAATGTTTAGGTGGCCCAGAACAACATACTTGCTATACTTGCTATTGCAAATATAGCTTTTGAAATCAAACTAACACAGAGTGAAATACTTTATTATACTTTCATTTTCGCAGGGGGACAACATGTTTCCTTGCCCGTTAGAAGTATATTCTACCTGCTTGTGTGCACATCATTCCTGTACCAGAGATGTCCAGGGCTACCAGGGCGGGCTGTCTTTAGTGGTGTCAACTCACGGTGCAGTATATTTGCATGTGTGTGTTCCTGGGAATTGTAGCGCATGGATTCCTTCAATGGGCGCCACCACGGAATAGAAATAAACCACAGCTGTGGCTGCCGAGGTGTCACGGTACCACGGCGTCATTATCACCTCGTCTTATCAGACACTCACCCTCTCTCCCCGGCAGGCCTCGCTCCTTCTTGTCGTCACACTTGTTACACTCGCTGAAGTAGAGCAGGATAAACATGTCCAGCATCACCCACACCAGTGAGGTGGCCAGCACCACCTTACAGTAGGCGAACCTTCGCATCCTTGAAAGGGAGGGAGAGACGGGAAAAGGGAAAGCATATTAAAGACTAAAGAGGGTGAGAGGGAGGAGGAGCAAGAGTGAAATGTGGAGGTGTGATATGAGGACACAATCACAGGCTTTGTGCAGTGGGGGGGGGGGGGGGGGATCTCTCTCACTCTCTCTCTCTCCTCATTCCCTTCTGGCTGGCTTCCTGAGCATCTGTCCTCTTTGAGTCTGTCTGACAGACTTCTGCCTATTATCTACCAGCTGGTTATCAGTACCACTTCTAAAGGTCACCTCCACACTTTGAGATAGGTCTGAATAATAGTGGATGGATGGATGTGTGTGTAAAATGACTGATACAGAGTAAAAAAATAAAATACATCTGCAAATCATTTTCATGAGTTAAGGTCCAACATTTTTATTTGACACAATTAGGTGTGTTTTATGCGGTTTTATGTGAACCCCTGCAGCATTGAAACCTTGCTGCCCCCTGCACCTACCCTTTAAACATAACACAAGCTACAACTCTGTTAAGTCAATTGCAGGTAAGTAAACACACCAACTGGTAGCGGCACACACATACACTGGCTAGCGTGCACATACCCATGCACGCCCGTACGCACACAGTGATAGTAATTGCTTTTCTTTGGCAAGCCTGGAGAGGCAGACAGAGCCACATTAAAATTCCTCTGCACTCCTCTGCTTCTCTCCTCTAGCGTCAGCTCTCCCTCAGGCTGCCTCTCTGCCTCAATGATCCCCCAGGTTAGAGCACCGCAAGCAGAAAGGAGAAAATGAATTTGGCCATGGTGATTTCTGCTTGGATAAAATGGTTTAGCAGCAGTCAAGGACAGGGAGACGGGCAACATTGGCAATTTGAATCTTTCACGGCAGAATCGCAGGCTACGAACACTACACTGCAATGTATGCATTAACAAGTGTCGGTTGTCCACCAGAAATTAATGTATATGAAAAAGAGTTTCACAGATTTAACATAATAGACAGATATGTGGTTGTTTATGAACACATAACGGATATCTAGGACAGCTATATCATGGAAACATAATATTCCTTCTCAAACATCATAGTGACATTTCTTCGTGCCAATCAAAGGATATTGTAGGAATAATCCAAGAACATCATTTGTTAACCAACAACGATAATGTGTGATCCAATGCAATCTAATTTTGTACTTTAATGTTTTTCCCGAGGCCTAGGTGGATGATGGATGTTTAATCCTGTTAAGCAGGGGGGAGTCAAGTCATTCACAGTACATCATCTCTTATAACACAAAATCAAACGGCCCATAATCCTGCTAGGGCTAAGATTAATGCATTACACCACTGATGAATGCAATCATTTCATGGCAGCTGATAGGCAGCACTGCCTACTGCAGTTTGATGAACAGCTAAATAACTGAGAGATCATTCTGAGATGAGCTGGGCTCAGCGCTTCCCATGAATAGTAGACTTTGCACAGAAGTATACAAAATGTATTTTGTATGTACACCAGATTGATGGCAAACTAATCGGTACATGTACAATCTTTAAATTTATATTTTTCTCACTGGGGGTGAGGCTGTTATTTTTATTAAATGTTTAAGGGAAATACTGATGATTTATGAACATAGCTGTAATGGTTACGGTCATTGTTTCATGTCAATAATCGTATCACATAAGTAGGAGACATTGAGTGGTCTCCATATTTGGATAGATATATTTCTAGGTTGTAGAATAATTGTTGTGGAATAATTGCTGGGTATGTCTTTACAATACAATGCAAGCACGTAATTGTCAACAATTGTCAGTTTCAACCAGAGGGAACCTCGAAGCACACCCCCAACACTAGCATGTAACTCATCTCACTCAGATTGGACCATCATTGAAATCTCATAAATTACAGTTGCGACACACAAAAAAGTCCTGTCTGAGATAATAGCTATACAATTGCTTCGTCAACACACGCGCACGCACGCACGCACGCACGCACGCACGCACGCACACACGCACACGCACACACACGCACGGTACTTGGAATGTGGTTGCGTTAAAAACAAATATAGACATTGTTACACTAGTGGCCACATATCAAATTGGTTGTAAATAAAAACGTCACAGCAGTATACAGTAACAGTCCCAATAGTATTCACAAACAAAACAAATAAACACAAATAAGTGATTTGTATCTGTAAATATGGGCTTCTAATTTCCAACTCGTATCTCATCATTTGTCATTTGTCTCGTCGCCTGATCTTTTATCAATATTTTTGTGAATCCACCTATTTGTAACTCAGCCTATGTGTGTATTCTTTTGAGACTGCTTAACCCTGCTGTTTCACATGCCCCTTTGCAAGGCCAAGTAACATAAGTAACATTCACAATCCTTAAATGTATTTGCAAATCGGGAACTGTACTTTGTTGTTGTATCTCAACAGATTCATACAGATCGTTTTGAGACCGTTTAACCCTGCTATTGTGTTTCACACAATTCACAAATGCAGGGAAGACCAAGAGGGCTTTCCAGTAGATGGCGGTAATACAACAGTTATGGGTGCCAGCTGCTGTTTACACTAAACAGAAGAAAAAGAAGACCAAACCAAGAACTGTCACTGGTTGGCTGTGTCTCTACAGGCATGAAGTCATGTCTCAATCGATTACTTTTTACTAAACATGGTGCTGAGGTGCCTCAGACGAGACAGATTTTGAAGGCAGCGTCCTTCAGCGGTCAGGACGTCCCACAACCGCGCAGTAGAACAGTCTCAAAAGGATCAGCACAAATAGGTCTTATATATTTAAATGATATATTTCAATTGAAAATGAGGAAAAAAAGTTGTACAAAAGTGCAAATGATGATTATATACGAGTTGTGGATTAGAGGCACAGATATTAGACACAGATTTACAGATGCAGATCACTGCATGCATTTGTGCACTGCGTTTTATGAGACATAAGTCACGTGACATTTTACATTAGTGTGAAACAACATGGTGAAACAGTTTCCAAAGAATCCAAAAATGATAATAGAGAAGACAAATTATGAAATTAGAGGCACAGATACAGATCGCGATTTACAGAGAAGTCATTCTGCATTTATTTGTGCATTGTGTTTGACGAGTTACATAACTTAACATTTGTTTGTGAATATTATTGAGACAGTTTTAATACCGTAGTCTCACGACTAGTCTCTTTTTTTCCTCCATTAAACCATGGTAACCGTCTCTCCTGGCATATCCAATATACTTGTTCAAAGATCAAAAATTGTACAGATTCTGCCTAAGAGCATTTCACTGAACAATTTGGTAACAATACCTATCTTTTCATAAAGCACTTGTATGGGGATTCCCTGTTCCCTGTACCACAAACTACTGGCCGAGAGACATTGATTAATTGATCTATTGTGATGTCCAACCTGCATCTGTATTTTCTGGCTCCGACACAATTAGTGTCTCCTGTTTCTAATTTTAGTCCACAAAGTCTTTGTTAGTTGTTGTTTCTCCAACCGCTACAGTGTAACCCTTTCCTCGCTTGAACTTCGCCAAGCAAATAGGATGTAAGCGACAAAATAAAAACAAAACATGGAGATGGCTCTCTATATTAAATTAACATACATCGACCCGACACGTGCATGCCCTCCTGGGCCTTTCTGTCAGCCTTGCTGCTGTGCTTGCTGGGTTTGTAATCAGGCATAGCAAAGGACTACTCGGGACCCCTCGCAGCTCATGCCAGCTCCAGGCCCTACAGTACGTGTGTATGTGTATGCCCATGTCAGCTCAGTTTATCTTGGACGCAAGCCTCTTTGAAGTCTCTTTAGGACTGCTGTGCTTCCACAGACATTAAACAGACAATTGTGGCTCCCTACATATCGGTTCCCTTCCTAAGCCATTAACATATCACGGTCTGTCCATCTTTATGTTTACTCTTTTTATACTTACTGTCCCCTGTCCTTTCTTCTCCTTCATCCCCCCCCCCCCCCCACACACACAAACACCACTCAACCACAACCCCCCATTCTCGATGACGTCCTGTCCTTTCAGGACCGGTTGCCATCACTACTTCCCTGAGAACACAATTCCCCTTTCACCCCTCTCTCTCTCCCTCTCCCTCTCTCTCTCTCTCCCTCCCTCTCCCTCCCTATATATCTCTCCCTCCCTCTCTCTCTCCTCTCCCTCTCTATATACCTCTCCTCTCCCTCTCTATATACCTCTCCCTCCCTCTCCCTCTCCTCTCCTCTCTCTATATACCTCTCTCGCCCTCTCTCTCTCTCTCTCTC
Organism: Muraenolepis orangiensis; assembly: GCA_027704905.1. Classification (NCBI taxonomy): domain Eukaryota; kingdom Metazoa; phylum Chordata; class Actinopteri; order Gadiformes; family Muraenolepididae; genus Muraenolepis; species Muraenolepis orangiensis. The sequence goes on along the minus strand of CM051008.1, from coordinate 7,936,434 downwards.
TCTCCCTCCCTCTCTACATCTCTCTCCTCTCCCTCTCTACATCTCTCTCTCCCCTCTCTCTATATCTACCCTCTTCCAATCCCAGTTCTTTGCACACCTAATCCCCTTGAGGAGATTGCACCACCGCGTTCTCCCTTAGAGACTGACTCGGCCGCCCTTTTGGTGAGGAAAGAAGAACAAGACTTTCTCCCCCTCACAATTCATCGACCGCAAAAGAGGAGCCTCCCTTCGGGGAATCTGGGTGTGTCATTTTGTGTGCATGTACATGCGTGTGAGTGAGCGAGTGAGAGAGAGTGTGTGTTAGGGCTGTACCATAAAAGTTGACTAGTTGAATAGTCGTTTAGAGTGCCAGGCTAGTGGACTCAAATTCTCCCAGTTGAACAATCAGTGGGGCTTTTTTTATATGTGCATTACAATAACTGAATAAAACATGGGTATAGAGGCTTAACATATAGCAATGTCATGACAGCATTTAAAATAATACATAATTATTACATCTAGAACTAATGCTTCACAAGGAAAGGTATTTCATGTAAGATCTAATGAACATCCTTATCTTCTCATCAACCATTACTGTAACAAGATCTGGATGAGCAGTTCATTTGGTCTTGTTTTGAATGCTTTTAATTGTAAGTGATTGTATGCGAAACAATCATGTGAATCAACACAACTTAATGCAAAGAGCTGTCGATTGATCCATCGCATATTGATCTCATCAAACTGAGTTACCGTAGTAAAGCAATCTTAAATAAGTATTTTTCTGCTGGAAAGTACGACTTTTCATAAAACAGGGCTGTCTATGCAGTAGAAAGGAGCAAACTAAATAGAAATTGGTGGAACAACAGCCCTAGAGAACTGGTGCTACATGACCAGAGAACAAGAGTTGGAACAACAGCCCTAGAGAACTGGTGCTACATGACCAGAGAACAAGAGTTGGAACAACAGCCCTAGAGAACTGGTGCAACATGACCAGAGAACAAGAGTTGGAACAAAAGCCCTAGAGAACTGGTGCTACATGACCAGAGAACAAGAGTTGGAACAAAAGCCCTAGAGAACTGGTGCAACATGACCAGAGAACAAGAGTTGGAACAAAAGCCCTAGAGAACTGGTGCTACATGACCAGAGAACAAGAGTTGGAACAAAAGCCCTAGAGAACTGGTGCTACATGACCAGAGAACAACAGTTGGAACAAAAGCCCTAGAGAACTGGTGCTACATGACCAGAGAATAAGAGTTGGAACAACAGCCCTAGAGAACTGGTGCAACATGACCAGAGAACAAGAGTTGGAACAACAGCCCTAGAGAACTGGTGCTACATGACCAGAGAACAAGAGTTGGAACAAAAGCCCTAGAGAACTGGTGCAACATGACCAGAGAACAAGAGTTGGAACAAAAGCCCTAGAGAACTGGTGCTACATGACCAGAGAATAAGAGTTGGAACAACAGCCCTAGAGAACTGGTGCTACATGACCAGAGAACAAGAGTTGGAACAACAGCCCTAGAGAACTGGTGCAACATGACCAGAGAACAAGAGTTGGAACAAAAGCCCTAGAGAACTGATGCTACATGACCAGAGAACAAGAGTTGGAACAAAAGCCCTAGAGAACTGGTGCTACATGACCCGAGAACAGTTGCGAGACGCGTCTCAAGGCAGACTTTTGCTGGCACACTAATTTGAAAAATGGAATGCCGGTAGGGGGATTGATCATAATTAATTAGCATATTATACCCACATTGTAACGGAACAAAGCTGGTGGAAAATCAGCAGAGCATTCCATTAAGCGAGAAGCTGTGTATAGATAAACAGAGAGAGCAGTGTGCAGTACAACAGTGGTGGTGTCATGTCACAGTTAGGCATGGATGCATATCAGAATGAAACATTACAATCTCCTCCTCATTTAGGACTGTGATCATTACACATTACTGTCATGAGGGTGGAGGGGGGGGAAGCACTGACTGCATCATAAATACAGATATGTACTGCTAGACCACATTGTGTTCAAGGCAACCCTAATAGACCAATAGTCCCTCCCTGGGTCTTAGTGAAGTCGCTCTAATTGCACTCTTTAAAGATTCACAATTACAAATTCCTCTCTCAATCTTTCCACTCACACACCCATCAACATCCACAGACACAAATGCACATTTCTAAAGTTACGCCGTACTTTGAGTGGATACATCTGCTACTACTACGGAGGTCCCCAAAGGGAAATGTTTTTGTTTTTTTCCCCCGCGCTGGAACACATACTTGTGTCCTCAACAAACTGAATGGGTTCCAAGATTGCTTTAGTTCACTCCCTCCTAGTTCACTCTGACTTGTTTATGAAGGGGGGGGGGGACCAACTGACCAGTGACTATGCACAATGCACTCCGGTTAGGATGGATGGAAGTGTTTACTTATCTAATATCAGATTGTTTTCACAGATTTGTCATTGAAATCCTTTAACACCGTTATGATTCGTTCAAACCACTTTTAAAGTCTGAAGTGAGTCATGCAACGAGTACTGGCAAGGAAGGCAGAGCCCTGAGCTCAAACAGGACAATATGGGCCCACACTTGCATATCCTTCAATACCACATTAATTACAGGAATTAATTACTTGGGCTGTAACTGTTTCAAAACCTGTTCGGGATGATTTCTCCCCAATAGCTCACCTGAACAAACGATGAATCCCTCTCAATGGGTCTCTGGCCAGATGCAGACTCCACCAGCAGAGGGGGTGGAGCTTCAGAGATCCCACTTCCTTCTTTGCTTGTCACTCAGACATGCTAGATGGAGAAAGAGAGGACAAAAGCATGAGCATGGATTGAGCATAAATCTTATTTTTACAGTTGAATATTACTAAAGAAGTATCCCTCTACCGGAAAGTACTGCTTTTCATAGAAAAGGTATGTATATGCAGTAGAATGGTGCAACAAAAAAGATAGCGAACAACAGTTGGAACAACAGCCCTGGAGAACTGGTGTAACGTGACCAGAGAACAACAGTTGGAACAACAGCCCTAGAAACCTGGTGCTACATGACCAGAGAACAACAGTTGGAACAACAGCCCTAGAAAACTGGTGCTACATGACCAGAGAACAACAGTTTGAAACACAACCCTGGAGAACTGGTGCTACATGACCAGAGAAAAACAGCCCGAGAGAACTGGTGCTACATGACCAGAGAACAATTACTCAAAGGACATACAAGTTTCTTATGTGGGGCATGACGAATAAATGGAGAAATTCCAAATGGGTACATTGCCATTGTGTTTAGATCTCCTGAAACCTTACTGTGAAATCTTAGTGTGTGCTTTGAACTCCATATTTACCCTAGTAGTATTTCTTACTTTTCTCTTTTGAAAGATGCATGACAACATCAATCGACAGACATAGTCCCTTTCAATCGATGGTCAGACGCAACGACAAACTGTGACATACTGTTTGTTGTGGTTCAGCCGGTCAGGTTGTTTCCAGTCGAGTCCCTGTCCCCAGGAACATGATTGGTCAAAACTAATTTGAAGCTAATAAAGTTAAACGCCTCATTCAAACTGATTTGTGTTGGTCCGCCATCAAACTTTAGATGTTTATCTAATGTCTGATTTGTGAGACTATCTCTGACCATGCTCCCACCTCTCTTCATTTAAGTTTACCTGTTCATAATGATCAATACAGGTATATACAGGGGAGACTCAACTCCTCACTGCTAGCTGATGAAATCAATTATAATATATTAGATCTCGATGTTTCTATGTAAAAATGGGAGGGCTTTTGTAGCACAGTATGAGAGTAGTAGACATCAGAACCAAACTAATTAGATAAAATTTTGCAAAATCCTCTGCCGAAGTATGGAATGGTAGTAGCCCAATAATATCCTCAAATTAATGACCACCAGACCTGTAAACCTGCTGATCCCATATTAAGCATAGAAATACAGGAAGCGATCAACTAACTACAAGTGGCAAACCTGGCCTGAATGTGTTTTACGTTTAATTAATTTCCACTAAGTTATCTCCACTTTTACAGAGAGTATACAATGAATCATTGTCAAATTGCTTGCGCTCTACCTGGTCTGTAGCTTCAGTATTTTTGCTACCTAAGAAAGATAAAGATCCATTTTTGTGCAGTAGTTACAGACCCATATTGTTATTGTTATGAATATCATTTAAATCAAACAGGATTTGTGTAGGCAATCGTAGGCAATCCTTTCATAACACCAGGAGATTATAAAATATACTCTGTTCTACAAACTCCACCCGATGTTTTTGATAGGGTGTAGTGGAAGAATCTTCTTTATGTGCTAGGGAACTTGGTTTTGATTCTGCCTTCATCTCCCGGATAAAACTTTGATATACCAACACAGTAGCCTCAGTGCAAACCAATAACACTCATTCAGCCTCTTTTACACTCCACAGAAGAACCACACAGGGTTGTACCACATCCTCTCTTTTATTTGCTATTTCGATCGAACGATTTGGCACTCACCGTACAACCATACAGTGGTGCTATAACTTTCAGCACTGCTCAAAACCTTGGTGCGTATCATAGCGTCACCCGTTGTTACACATTATATTAAACACAGAGCAAGACCTAAAATGGAATAATGGTGTGATGGTGTGTGACCCACTTCACATAAGAAGCTCCGTCGTAACCGAGTTGGACTCGGACCAAGAGTGGATCCCAGAAGCCGCTGACTTCTTCCACGCCGCACTCACTCGCAATTAGGGCTGTGCCATATCGTTTATCGTTTATCGCCATAAGTCCTCCCCGCGATAAGTATGTTGTCATACCGCGGTAATGACGATAATTAATGACGTGTTTACATATGCGACAAACGTGGGCGTGTAGAAGGAGAACAACAATGGCGGAAGGCGGAGTTCCAAGCGTAGGCGAGGAGGACTTAATGGAGAAAAAAGGAGCTCCATCTGTAGTACGGACCTGGTTTGGGTTCAAAAAAAGGAGACGTTACTCAAACGTCTGTTATATGCAAAGTGTGTCAACAAAAAGTACAAACAAAGGATGGAAACACGTCCAATTTGTTCCACCACCTAAAGTACAAACACAGACAGAGAGAGTATGAGGAGAGTCAGAAGGCGTCAAGGAGCGACGTGCAGACTCCTCTTACTCACAAGGGGATGGTCAGTGCGTTTGTCAGTTGCACACCGGACGATAAAAAAAGCAAAGTATTTTTTACAACTTTTGCATTTGTTTCTCCTGGGGTTAGATTATGAATCCTGTGAGTATTGGCGTTTGCATTTTCACTGGAATTGGCTTCTATTCACGGCTATCATATCACTCCGCGAGTTGTCCCGTTCATCATATCACTCCGCGAGTAGTCCCGTTCATCATATCACTCCGCGAGTAGTCCCGTTCACTTTTCCTGACGGAAAATACTGACTTGCTGATAGAATTGCTGAATTGTTTGCGCCAGTTGCCAAGCAACGCCTCAACTTCGGAGAACTATTTTTTTCTCCGCGGAAGTAAATCAGAATAAGTCGGGACCGACTACCGACTTATTAATGAGCGTTCCGTTCATTATCCCTTACGTATTTGATGATGGTAAGGATTAAGATTTTTTATTTATTTTATTTTTTTATTTTTTGGTAATTTATCATCATTTATCGTTATCGCAATAAATACCATGAAATATCGTGATATAGTTTTAAGTCCATATCGGCCAGCCCTACTTGCAATATTGTATTTCATATTGCTATTCAAATAAAACATGTGTTTCAACCAATTCCAAAATAAAATGGGGAAGAAAAAAGCCAACTAAACTAAATGTGTGTGTTGCGACAGCCCTGTTTTGAAGTGTTTAGGCCTCCATGGTGGCGCTGGAAAGGAGCATGCTGGCGCCACTATGACATTCTTTGGGGAGAACCCTGTTACTATTTGTTTGTATTTTGGCGCAGATCCGAATCCGAATCCAGATCCAGCTATTTTTTGAAGGATTCTCTAGCATTGGAGATAGGGAGATAGGGTAAAAGAAATCGTGTAATATTGTGTAATATTTCACAAAGTTACTAACATATGCATAAAACTTGGTGAGGTTTAGGTGGAATGCCAATTACGATTTAAGAACATTTAGGGACAAATATTGGAAATCGAAAAATTGCAAATCTGGACCCCAACAGATCCAAATCCAGATCCAGATCCAGGATTCGGATCAGGATCTAAAAAATAAAAGGCCAATTATGAATCAGTTTGACAGGATGAACTGGTGCTTCAGCGGGATTGTTGAGCTTCAGAGATAGGGCAGGGGGCATAAGAGATAGGGCATAAGGAGACTTTTTGGTGTCGCTGTGAGGTATGCGCTCAGCAGAGTGCATACCTCGTCATTTGTTTCGTTTTTGTCTATAGTTTCATTTGAAACAGTTTATTTAGCACTTCAGTCCTGTGTGCACTTCCTTGAAGCACTACGCTGACCCTTCCTCTTAGCACTTGCTGTTGAGATATTAAATGACCTATGACGGAATAGAAGATTTTGGCCAGCTTTACTGTAAACTCATTTTGCTCACTCCTCCGAAAAAGTAATGTTCAGGCGAGTAGGGGCTTTTGTGTTTTTTGTAGTACGGCCTACATCTGTAACCCAGTGCGTCGTAATGACACCTCAGGGACACATCACCGCCAACTAAACCTCACAGATGGTGGGACAAGTGACGGCGAACAACTGGGAGCGGAAGACCAGCGTGGTGCTGTGTCGTTCAACAGTATGAACCATGCTTCCTGGCTGCATAGCACGTAGTCCACAACACCTATCTGTTTTAAAAGAAACACATGGACTTTTTACATGGAAGTTATCCAAGAGTAGAGGCTTGGTGCTGTACTCCAGGGTAAGAGCCAGTTATGCTATCAAATGTTTACTTGTTGCCACTTGCCCATACTTTCTGTACACTGATTTCAATCTCTCATACCCCCACCCCTTTGCGATGTTAGGAGAGGTCAAACGACGCCAGAGGCACCGTGCTGGTCCTGGAATGTGATAAGAGGAAAGAGCAGAGCGATCGAGGGGATTGGGGAAGAGAAGATGGATTTTGCAGTGCTGAAAAATTCGATGGATTAATATGCTATTTTTGAGAAAGCCGCAGAGAAGGAGAGATGAGACTGAATATGATTGAGTGTGTATGTACTTATGGAAGTCGGTGTCCTTCACTCTGGTCCTTGACCTACTTATAGCCAAGACATCATTCTAGCCCAATGGGATTGTATGTTGCCACATGCAGTGTGCATGTGCATGTGTGTATGTCAGTTAATAAACAGTGGCGTCCATTTCAGAGACCCTTATTGTAGTGCTGTGAGGGAATGTACTGCAGGCTTAAATGCAAAGCCAGTATGTTTCTGTATGCCATGGTTTCTGCACATCAAATTAGTCTATCTATACCTGCTTTTTCTCATTTATCGACCCTCTTGAAAATTGGCATTAGCATGGGTATTGTGGATGGCTATATTCTTTGATTCTTTTGCACACAACCAACAGAATGGAGGATTGTTTATATGAGAAAGTTTGCACACAACAGACAGAATGAGGGATTGGGTCTTTGAGAAAGTGTGCACACAACCGACAGAATGAGGGATTGTGTATATGAGAAAGTGTGCACACAACCGACAGAATGAGGGATTGTGTATATGAGAAAGTATGCACACAACCGACAGAATGAAGGATTGTGTCCATGAGAAAGTGAGAACAAAACAGACAGAATGAGAGACATGTTACAGAGGGCAAAGACCAGAGTGCCAGGGATCCCAAAATCAAAATTTTTGCTTTGATTCAAACAGTTTAGTCTTCTGATTTTACATCCACATAATCATGTAGTCATGTTATCACTGTTACTTAAATAATATTTTTTTTAATAATATTTTTGTGATGTCAAAGTGCATTTTTCAGAGGCACATCACAGGTTGTTGTAGATGATAATAGGGTGTTATCATCGCGTGGTCTGTATGGAGCTCCATCCAGGGAGCTGTTCAAGTATGTTAAAGTAGAAAAAGGCATACTTCATCACATCACCATAAATCCCAAAAAAAAGTGCAGACTAGTTTACACTGTTACAGCCACTTATTCCAATCAAATGTTGTATATATTTGAATGAGGAGTATAATACACTCAATTTTGATTTTGAGATTCTTCGAACCGACAGCTGGAATTCGGTCATTACAGCGATTAAGAATAATTATGAAATATGGTTACGGGTGTCACGGTTACGGTGGTTGGCAGGGGGCGTGGCCAAGCCACGTGCGCTGGCGCCAGAGGAGTCTGGGTACCGGGAGGTCGATCCGCGGAGTACCGGCAGGTAGTAGACCGGCGAGTATTCCCGTCCCGGACTACTCGCCGGTCTACTACCTGCCGGTACTCCGCGGATCGACCTCCCGGTACCCAGACTCCTCTCCCGTCCCGGACTACTCGCCGGTCTACTACCTGCCGGTACTCCGCGGATCGACCTCCCGGTACCCTGACCCCTGGACTGTCCCTGATCACTCTTGTGTTGTGTTTGAGTTGTGTTGTGCTTGAAATAAAGCTTTATGTTATAGCTCCACTGTCTTGGCCTGCGTTCTGGGTCCCACCGACCAATCCCACTCGTGACAACTGGCTCACAGTGCGTGAAAGCTATTGCAAGTGAGTGAATATACGACAATTTTGGAGTTAGTTTGATACTTGATAATGTCCCCAGATATGTAATACCTTCCATACCTTCCTTCCGACATTGATTTTACCACGATCTACAACTGCTCAGGTGACTCATCTTTTCAGGGATGACCCAAATACAAAATACAAGAACAAAATAGCAATACTTAATGTTACCATGGGCACCACAGAGTCAGTGCATTAAACAGGGAAAATAAATGTTGTCCCACAGGACGAATATGGCAAGTTATTCTGTTGGTTTATGAGGGGTAATGTTGTCCAAGCAACACGATTGTCCCAACAAACCACTGTGCCAACTAAGTGGGCATTACATTAGCCAAGCATTGATCCAGCACAAAGGGGGTCAGCCAAGGCACACACACAGGCACACACAGGCACACACACACACACACACACACACACACACACACACACACACACACACACACACACACACACACACACACACACACACACACACACACACACACACACACACACACACACACACACACACACACACACACACACACACACACACACACACACACACACACACACACACACACACACAGCTGTTGTGCAGACTACAGATGTGTAAGAACACATACCCAGGTGGTCAGCTGCGCTATGACGTCATGAGCCCTCGATCACAACAGTCACGTCTTCCCTGCTCCTCTCTTCCTCATCTTGTTCCTGTTGGGGGTCTTCCGTTTTATTGTTTTTCTTCTGTTACTTTCCTTCCTCCCTCCTCCACTCCAGCTGGGGCCAGCTGAGAACCAGCAGAGGACAGAATGTAATGTGGCAGCCAAAAGGCTGGGTAACTACCACACAGTCTTTCGTTCCCCTCTAAACCTGTGTGCCTGCAGTGCACTCCCTGTTATTTATCTCTGGGTCTGTTTCTCCTCCCACGCAAGCCTCTTTTTGTTTTTTTGTTCCATTCTGCCTGTACGCTAATGTAATTCCTGTCGTAAATTTAAAGCAAGAACACAGGGAGAGAGGAGGGGCTAGTGTGCAAGACACACACAGGGGTGACATGGCACTTAATGTTAAAGTAATAATGACCAAGACAAAAGGAGAAGAGAGGGAGAGGGATGGAGATCCTTGCTTCAGCAAGAGGACATCACTAAACAGGCAGTGCTCTATAATGACCTTGGGCTTGGATGAATTAGCAGTCAGCAGCAGTGACTCTATCATCCACAATTTAAATAGGATGTAGGAAATTATGTTTACACTAAACCCCTATTAAAACATTGTTTTGCATAAGCTAGACAACAGACTGTATTATCACGGATCACTGCACAAATTATACATTAAGATTCCCTTCTTTAGCAAGCTGCAGTGACTCACATACAGCCCTGCCCTGTCCCAAAACGCTAATCCTCACAAACAATATACAAAAAAGTCATATATGAAATAATAAAAATCATTCTAAATGTTTAAGAGTTTGAAAACCCTTCCATTGCAGTTGAAACCGATTTAGAGTGCATCGGGGAAAAATGGGTGGCACTATGAGTTTGAGTTGACATATACCCAGCCAGTATGCATGTGGTTTGCTACTTGTTTGCATATGTTGTAACAGTGGGACCCCAAGAGGGACATACTCTACAACAAGCATGCCAACCTCTGATCAATGGTCCCTTCTTCCTGTCAGCTCCAGTCCTCCCCTGCACTGCATTCAGTGCCTGCACAGGCACAGCTGATGGACGTGGGGGGGGCCTGCAGGAGGGGCCACTGACACACAAACACACATGCCTGTGTGGACTAGCACACACACACACACACACACACACACACACACACACACACACACACACACACACACACACACCACACACACACACACACACACACACCACACACACACACACACACACACACACACACCACACACACACACACACACACACACACACACACACACACACCACACACACACACACACACACACACACAGGCCATATCCATGCTAAATAGGGACAATGACAAGGGCAACAAAAGGCAACGCATTGAGACTAACCAGACAGTGGTGCAGGGGAAGCACAGATGGGACCAAGATAGAAAACAGGAATTCCAGGAATAGAGACAAATAGGTAAGACAAGCTGTGTTTTCCCCTCCTTTGGCAGGCCACCATGTCCGTCACAAAGTGCCTTTGTGGCATTAAGACATGGTGGACACAATTAACTGTGTGGCTATTACTTTCAATACACAATTGTCTTTGTAACTAATGAGAAGCTGAGCTGGGAGATTTACCCATCTCAAGGTTTGACAAACACAGGCTGCCCATTTAATTGTAATATATTTAACAACAATGGAAGTTACCACTGAGGTGCCCTAACCCTTACCCTAGGTAAGAGTTAGTCCTATACCTAACTTCATTCATGCTCAGATTCGCTCAATAGTCATTAACTTTGATTGTGTGTAGTTTTCATAACAGAACATTTTACATAATTTGAAAACAATATATTTCTTGTGTAATTTGTAAAGAAAAACTCAACAGCATCAAAAATGATGATAATATGTCAATATATTTATCAGTTGTCTGTGTCATCAGACAGGAGACAGGAGGTGAGGAAGGAAGAGAGGGACGGGGATTAAGATGGAAAGAGGCGATGGGAAAGAGAGAAAACCTGCTTCCTGTTTACCAAGAGTGTATAGGAAAGGAAACAGTACCTCAGGCTGAGAGACACGGTACGCACTATGACAGTGATAACACACACACACACACACACACACACACACACACACACACACACACACACACACACACACACACACACACACACACACACACACACACACACACACACACACACACACACACACACACACACACACACACACACACACACACACACTCACACACTCTCTTTAGTTCAAGCCCTCTTCCCCAATCTTCCTCCTTCTGCTGCTGTGACATCTGGCAACACAAGATTTTCTCATGCTTTCATGTATCCTCTGCTCTGGAAAGACACTCGGTTAGCAGGAAAAGGCTTAAATACCAGCAGGCAGGTCCTCAAATGACATGGTCAAAGCACTGCCAGCAACATTCCCAATGATGGGCTGAACTGTATGGCGGGGAAAACAGTGGCTCTGACCAGTGAACTCCATGATCATACTGGGCCGGGTAAAGGATGGTACTCTTGTAGGCATATTACTTTATCGCTCCTACACAAATATTATTCTTTTCATGAAAGACAGCTTGTGGCCATCACATATTTCTTGCCTTGGCTTACACTCAGGATGTATTTACAACCAGAGACATACACAAAAGCCTCATTATCAACCCAATCCAGCTCTATTCACCTGGCTGCGGTGCCAGGCTCGGTTGCCATGTTGTCAGTTTGATCTCTCTGCCTCTATGAGCACTTCTGTTTCATATCCCTGTCCTGCAGCTTAGCACTATTGGGCTTGCTTAAGCTATTTCATCCACAAGGCCACATTAAACAGTAAGTGATTCAATAGCTTCCTAGCTGCTTTAAGTGCTCGATTAAAAACCAATTGCTGGGCAAAGTTCCAAGTGCACAAAAACAGAAATGTCACTTCAGATTTACCATACCCTCAAAGCAGGTAGGATGGTCATTGGAAGCCAATTCTGAAAGGGCTTCTCCCTGCTTTTTGGCCCCTACTTCACCTTGCTTTGCTATGGGACATGGGCTTCAGGCTTCTGCCCTCCAGGCCCACAGTGCCCAGGCAACTCTGTTACATCTCAGCCTCAGGCAGATTAGGCACAATTCCACACACACACACACACACACACACACACACACACACACACACACACACACACACACACACACACACACACACACACACACACACACACACACACACACACACACACACACACACACACACACACACACACACACACACACACACACACACACACACACACACACACACACACACACACACACACACACACACACACACACACACACACACACACACACACACACACACACACACACACACACTCTTTGTCGGACAAATGAAACTCACAAAAAAGTAATTTGCGGTGGCTTACAGTTTTTTTCAATTGCTAACACGCATTGTTCACTACAGAAGTCACTTTTTCAAAACTCTTAACACAGTCTCCATACCAACACGCATCTTGGCCAAACAGTTAATCTCACTTCCAAAACTCACTCAAACCACCAAAACACTTCATACTTGTCTCAAAATAGGTTTGTTCGTCCATAACACTAGCAACAGTTCTCACTCAGAAAGCATACATTGTCATTCATATCACACGGACCTACAAAACACTAACAACAGGGAGCATTACATAAATTATGAACTTTTATCTTTGAATGATGTTTTTACGTAATTTTAGAATACGATCTTAACACATTGTTGAGTGTACTGAATGATTGTATATTGTAACAAGAATGAATCAGCAATGCAACAATTTGCTTCAGTTACATTTTTTAATTGTTATGTCTTTACATAGTTATTTACAGTACTTTATGCATCACATTCACTCCCTGTCTTCTGCATTTGGCCACATGTTTTCATCCACATCACACCTTATATCCTCTCTAGCAATGCACCTTGGGAAGAATCTCTTTGAGTGTCTGATCCAACCCTGGCAGGCTTCAGGAGAAACATCTCCACACCCTGCATTCATTGCATCCAGCAAGGACAGCTGGTCATGTGGGGAGTGGTCATACACTTTCCACCTCCACGCGGAGAAAAACTCTTCTATGGGGTTCAGGAAGGGGGAGTATGGAGGCAAGAAAAGGGTGGACATCCTGGGATGTGCAGCGAACCAGTCAGTGACTGCATTAGAGTGGTGGAACGCCACATTATCCCACACAACAACAAATGTATTCCTTGCCCTTGGACCTCTCGCACCTACTGGCACAAGGTGATTATGGAGGTCGTCTAAGAAATAAATTAGCCTCTCTGTATTATAGGGTCCTATCAGAGGTTTGTGCAAAAGCAAGCCATCACTGGAGAGGGCTGCACACATGGTTATATTTGCTCCTCTCTGACCTGGAACATTCACAGTGGCCCGCTGCCCAATAACATTTCTTCCTCTCCGTCTCGTTTTTGCCAGGTTAAATCCAGCTTCATCCACAAAGATAAAGACATGTGGATTTGGTCTGGCCTCAATCTCCATTACCGTCTAAAATGAAATAAAACCACAGTTTTAGTACAGCACGTTATGCATAGCTATGTATGTATTCTGCTTAGTTTTTGATCAAACATCTGACCTGGACATATTGATAACGGATCTCTTTTACCCGCTGTCCATTCCTTTCAAACGGTACAGTGTATAACTGCTTCATCCTTACCTTATGTTTATCCAGGACTCTGGCAATTGTTGTAACGCTGACCGTGTTGACATTGACAAAAGTCACATTGTCTGCCAGCACTCGGTCCCCAATGGGTCTAAGTTTACAGTAATAGCATTGTTAGCAATGACCATATCAATGATGGCAGTCTCCTGGGCATCTGAAAAAATGCGGCCTCTCCCTCCTGTAGGAGGCAACCTTTGAATCCTACATATAGTAATACACAGTAAAACACAAAACAATCAATAGAATTGAAAAATGTAGGAGATGTAAAATGTAAACATAGTGTACTGTACTGTGACATGTAGTGTAGTGAGCTGTGTTTGGAATTATTTCATTTTATTGTCAATATTTTTATATTATTTTCCATAGATTTCAATGTGGCTGCAGAAGAAATAGACTTTTTTTCCCATCATTCTGTTTTGATTGTGTTTTTAACTGTTTTGAACAAAGTGTGTTAGCATTTGAAAAATGTGCTGCAAAAGTGTAGTGTTTTGGAGGCTGTAGACTCTGACTGAGAAAGGGGTTCATGAGTTTTGGTAACTGTAGTCATTGAATGCATTTTGTGTGAAAGCAATGAAAAAAGAACCACAGTTTCGACCGCATAGACTTCTGTTTCGCTGACTGTGTGAAGAGTTTTGAAAAAGTGACTTCTGTAGTGAACAATGCGTGTTAGCAATTGAAAAAAACTGTAACGTCTAAAATGAAATAAAACCACAGTTTTAGTACAGCACGTTATGCATAGCTATGTATGTATTCTGTTTAGTTTTTGAACAAACATCTTACCTGGACATATTGATAACGGATCTCTTTTACCCGCTCTCCATTCCTTTCAAACGGTACAGTGTATAACTGCTTCTTCCTTAACTTATGTTTATTCAGGACTCTGGCAATTGTTGTAATGCTGACCGTGTTGACATTGGCAAATGTCACATTGTCTGCCAGCACTCGGTCCCCAATGGGTCTAAGTTTACAGTAATAGCATTGTTAGCAATGACCATATCAATGATAGCAGTCTCCTGGGCATCTGAAAAAATGCGGCCTCTCCCTCCTGTAGGAGGCAACCTTTGAATCCTACATATAGTAATACACAGTAAAACACAAAACAATCAATATAATTGAAAAATTTAGGAGATATAAAATATAAACATAGTGTACTGTACTGTGACATGTAGTGTAGTGAGCTGTGTTTGGAATTATTTCATTTTATTGTCAATATTTTTATATTACAATATAATATATTATCTATTTCCATAGATTTCAATGTGGCTGCAGCAGAAATTGCCTTTTTTTCCCATCATTCTGTTTTGATTGTATTTTTAACTGTTTTGAACAAAGTGTGTTAGCATTTGAAAAATGTGCTGCAAAAGTGTAGTGTTTTGGAGGCTGTAGACTCTGACTGAGAAAGGGGTTCATGAGTTTTGGTAACTGTAGTCATTGAATGCATTTTGTGTGAAAGCAATGAAAAAAGAACCACAGTTTCGACCGCATAGACTTCTGTTTCGCTGACTGTGTGAAGAGTTTTGAAAAAGTGACTTCTGTAGTGAACAATGCGTGTTAGCAATTGAAAAAAACTGTAACAAACACATGTAGTGCGCATACACGTACAAAATGGGTTCGTTGTTCTGCAATCTATCTGTCGGCAGTAAGAGGAGATATGGGCTCTCACAGTAACCCAGATAGAATAACGCTACTCAAAGAGTCCTCAGACAGACAAACACACATACGCTCACACACAAGCTTGGATGTGCGCACACACACACACACACACACACACACACACACACACACACACACACACACACACACACACACACACACACACACACACACACACACACACACACACACACACACACACACACACACACACACACACACACACACACACACACACACACACACACACACACACACACACACACACACACACACACACACACACACACACACACAAAAGCGGCCCATTGCCAGAAAGAAGCCTGAGAGAGAAGAGAAGTGCTATACCAGGAGTCAACGGGTACCCTCTCACTCGTCTCAGAGCACTAGACACAGACCACATGTGTGCTGCTGCTTACTAGTGTCACTTGCCTCCCATTTGCACATGTGTCTTTGTGTGTATGTCTTCTGACAATCAACACTGATTTGTACAATGTATGAATAGCCTGAATCTTAAATCTCACACGTCTATCAAATGTTGTTAACTGAGATAACACGACTCCGATAAGTGGCAGGATGTGTGTATGTGTGTTATATTTTCAGGCGAGTAAGCCTGTGTGCGGCATTCTGAGTCCATGTCGACTGGTGCCATTCATAATAAACTAAAGATAGCCCACATTCGTTGTTGGATAGTAAATCATGTTTACACAATGCAACATAAATGTACAATTTAAGTAACTACTTAACTATACAGTACACTCAAATCCCACCAGGTCATTAAATGTACTAGGCCTATATTTATTGTAGCTGTAGGCATTAGCGTAGGTTATTGTGGGTGGTGTGCATGGTGTTGTGTTGATAGACCAAGACATGTGCTTGTGATGGACTGGTAAATGTCTCTATACTGGAGGGGCTATTCACGACGAACAAGGGTCAACGTATTAACGTTGTATTACAGAAATTGCTGGTTTGAGGCTGTTATAACCGTGACATGAACATTCCCACAGTTCCCATTTGTAGTGTTAGAAATGGGAACTGTGTAACCCTAAACCAGCACCGATCCCATATTGGGGATCCGTATCTGTCCGATATTGGCTCATTGGCAGATCCATAGGATCACTACCACTACATATAATTTCTCACCATTCACTTTTCTCCCCATTTTTTTCAACAGTCGTGCTACAGTTTAACTGGCGGATGCGGACCGTGCAGTGTGGACACGCGTAAGTGATTGTATAATTTCCATGACTGGAAAAATGAATTTGCTTATCCAAAGTTTAACTCAGCCATGGCTGTCCCTTTCTCTGCCTGTCCCTTTCTCTGCCTGTCCCTTTCTCTGCCTGTCCCTTTCTCTGCCTGTGCATATTAATAAATGCATCCGCAGCACATATCACATGCTAAACGTTTAGTGGATAATGTTAATTAAGTTAAATCAGTGTTGGTAGTGCGTATTCTACGTTTATTATGTTGCATGTGCGTGTGTGTATGTTTTGTGTCAATTGTATAAGTGAGTACAACTTTATTTATCACCAAAGGGGAACTTCAGTTGCCGCAACAGCAAAGTGAGCAAAAGAGAGAGGAAGGAAATACATGCTTCAAAATATCAAAATAAAGATGTAGATTACATAAAACGTATATGATATATGAGGTGTTATGAGGGGCAAGGTGATGGCCATGCGGTAGGGGGAGTGTTGAAGGGTATAGTGATCGTAATAGTCCATGTGTTATGTAGAGGGGATCTGCCACAGAAGGTATATTCTAGTAAATGGGCTAGCCTTATATTCGGGCTAGCCTAAATATTCAGGAAACAACGTGTTGATAGGAATCGGCTTCCAGTTTAGTTTCGGTATCAGATTGGAAACAAGTGGTACCGCTCTTTCCCTAGAACTAGACCGCTTGAAATGAGGTAGCCATTAAAACGAAATAACTAGATCTGACATCCCGATTAAAATGTTAATTTAAGGTTTCATACCATGCTGAATAATAGTTGGAGGGAGGTGGTGGGACTTTCTACTGTATAAAATCTGCCTGTCTCCAGTTCCTTTCCAGGAAAAACTAAAAGCTGACCCCCTTGAACAAAAGCAGAGCAAGAAGTGCATCCACAAGCCGATATGTAGCTAAAATGCAGGCAAATACATTTTAATTGAATTAAGATATAAGTGTGTATGAGTGAGTTTGCCACAGAACACATCTTCATGAGTCAGCAAAAATGAGACACACCCCCTTCCTTTAACAGCAGCGTGGGGGAGGGGGGAGGACCAGAGCCGTCACCATGGAAACTATGGTACAGGAAACCTTTTCCTGTGGGGTCATATCTCAGACAAATGCTGAGAGACACATACAGATGAATTAACAGCAGACACACAACAGGGGAATTGTTTCAGGTAAGATGAAGGTAAAGTACAGAATCCCTTACCGTTATTAAGTTTAATTAAAGACCACAACACACATACGCATAAGTATACACTTTGTGAATATTCATGTGTAATACTCTCTAACATGAGCAACGTTTAATTACATTAACCTCCTGCTTAATATGAATTACCAGTAGCAGACGACCAGCAGTCTAGATAACAAGGCTATATTTTGGAGTGCCACTCAAATGACATTTAATTGAAGAGCAATCAATCTAATGTGGGGTGTGATCTTTGAGCATCTCAAATGTCAAAAATGACACACGTGCAAATTAAACATCAAAAACAGAGAATTGTAACGGTGTCAAAGAAAAGGAGGAGATGAAGAAAATAAGACTTGACTAGCAGTCAGAGTAAATCTCAGCCAAAATACTTTGCTAAATCATATTTCCTTATCATCAATCCAGCAGAACAACTGTGTCTATCCCTCTGAAGGAAACATATGAGCCTCTGCACACAGAGATGATGAGCCATCCTCCACTAGCTTGAGGCAAATGCCATGCAATGTTGAGCTTTCGGTGATGGAAGTTGCTTGGTCTCAGAATAGCTCTTTACAACAGCTCAAAGGGAAAACATAAGCATTGGATTAAAAATGCAGCCGTTTGCTTTAAAGCTGTGCAGAGGTCACACTTTAGCTGCTAAATATGGACAGTATCATGTTGTGGTTATTGTGATACTGATGCTAGCTAGTGGAGGTGGGGGAAGAAAGGGAAATCGATTCATAGGAGTATCCGGATTTTTTGCTTCCGCAATACTTGCAGTGTTTCCCATACATACCTTGATTTATTTATGGCGGCCTGCCACAATATCAACATTGACCGCCCCGTATTGATTTTCTATGTTTTTTTTTTTTTTACTATTTAGGAAGTCAAAAGCTTTCACAGTCATACATTGTTGTTGAGGCTGTATAACATAGGTTTGCTCGCCAATGTTTAGTAGCTGCGGAGTTCCCCACGCGTTCAATCCCACATCTCAATCAAGCATGCGGCTTGATGTTACGCATTGTTTTGAAAGAGAAAGATATTGGATATTTAACAGATATTCACACTCTAAATTTGCCATGTGTAATTAGCAGTGAACCAAAGACGTGATCACTGGTATGAGTCCCAGTGTGTCTAGCGGTGTATATGCCAAGGCAAAATGGCTCTAGGGCTGTTGTTCCAACTGTTGTTCTCTGGTCATGTAGCACCAGTTATCTAGGGGTGTTATTCCAACTGTTGTTCTCTGGTCATGTAGCACCAGTTCCTACATTTTTTTGATTTCTACTGCAGACATTAAACATTAATAAAAGGCCCTACTTTCCAGCGTAAAACTACTTTTTAAGAAACAAAGTTTAAGCCAGAAACATCAATGTAATTTTAGTGGAAACATATACATTGTACCATCCTACTGAACAGAACGGAACATAGTTGATGTGAATCAACTATAGTTACACTATAGCTGATTCACATCAACTATGTTCAGTTCTGTTCAGTCACATTCATTAGAAAAACAATTGCAGACACCGACCTGTAGAACCCAAACCCCAACATTCTACCCATAGGAACAATTTTAATAAAATAAAATCACACCAAAAAAATCGGAATATTGTATATCTGAATTTTGACAGAATCGCAACACATAACACATCAAAATCGTATTGCGAGGTCCCTGCTCATTCTCATCTGATATAGTCGTTGGTGCTATGGCTAATGACATGACGAGAGTCCAACAGAGCTTTTGCCACCAGAGTTGGTACAAATATACAAGGAAAAGGTGATGACTTAGCAGAAACAAAGATAGTACTAGCAGACAGAAAAACTTCTATCTTGACCGGAACTTAATATTATATACTCGCATCTATTTGCACTGCTTGGTTGTTGTAATCTCCCGAGAAGACCGCTGTCCTTTTGTTTTTCAATTGATTGTGAATGATATCTAAACAACCTAAAATTAGAGTGTAATTGGCAGAAATCTCATTTGCCTCACAACTACACTTCTACACTTAAACTTAAACTTTTATCTACGATAGAGAGGTTTGTGTGTTTAACAAAAGTTGGTAGATCCCGCATGACCTTAGTATGATATCAGGGCTTCCTCGAGGCACTGGCTGACCCACTTTTGTGAAACTCTATTCCAAATGTGCTCCAGAGGACAAACACACACACATACACACACACACATGCGCACACACACACACCAAAACACACAAAACGATATGGCTTTAAATACTGTAAATATGAGAGGAAAAGAGTAGTGTAATGAGTAATGACTATCATGAATTGTTCATGTGCATTTTATAGGGTTCCTGATTTTCTCTCCATCCATATGTCAGTTTGAATCAATCTAATTAGCAGACAAATCTCCCATGTCAACAGTTTAAATAAAGAAAGACATATATATACAGCTCCTCATTATAGTATTAGAGTATAATACTATTGTAAGCTTATATTAGCATATTAGTCGTTATGATGCTGACAGCCAGCTATTTAAACGTATAATGTTCTGGAGCTAGTTGGAGGCATTGATGAACTTCCATATGTTCCATAAGTCACAGGATTGTTGATGCAAAATAAATAACTTCTAGGTTTGTGTGACACAACAGGCCTGTATTGGTTGGTCAAATTGACCTCCTCTTGTACAACAATACTACAATGTGTGTGTGTGTGTGTGTGTGTGTGTGTGTGTGTGTGTGTGTGTGTGTGTGTGTGTGTGTGTGTGTGTGTGTGTGTGTGTGTGTGTGTGTGTGTGTGTGTGTGTGTGTGTGTGTGTGTGTGTGTGTGTGTGTGTGTGTGTGTGTGTGTGTGTGTGTGTGTGTGTGATCCATCCATGCTCTGGAGGAAGGAACAATGGCATTCCTGTGCTCTGAGCTCCAGGTGGCTGGGGAAACCCAATCCCAGACCAAGCCTTTCTGGCACACAGAACACCAGGAACGCTGAATGTGACTGCCTCCCTCCGGAGACACGGGCCAGAATACGGCTATTGTTCCAGGCTGACCAACAAATACACCAAAGCCACTCAAGCATTCAAGACTCACCGGCACATGGTAAATAACACTATTTCGCAACACACAGCAAATTCACATGTATACATCACTCAATATGCAATGAAAGCAGCACGTCTTCCTTGTTCATTCACAATGACATCCAAGTCAAACTCGTACTCAATGAAAAAACGGTATTGATGAAAGAGCATCTACTAAATACAAATGAAGGCAAATAACGGAGCACATCTGCAGCTGAAATTCTGCACACATGACCAGTCGGCAGGAAATCGTCGTAACCCTAACCCTCTGCCTTGAAATAAGGAAAATGATTCATTTCCCGTTGATGCAAGAACCATGTTCTTAAAACAAGACTGGAATGACACGAGGCTCCGTTCTAAGGTTTAAACCCATACAGTTAAACTTATGTTATGTTCCAGGGCAGCAGTGTTCATGATTAAAGCTACTGAAGTACCAGAATCCATTGTCTTTTCGCTATGGATAATTACAGCATTGTAATCGTTAATGCATGCTTACTCACTCATCTCATTCCATGACACATACCGACTGTGTGTCGGTATATGTGTGAAAGACGGATAGATATAGATATACACCAAAACAATAAACTTACTGTGACAAAATAGAAATGCAAGGATGTCTTAAAATGACATGGTGCAACATAGAGGGGAGGTCGGAGCTACAGTACACACAAGGAAAGAAAATACCTAAGCATTGCACTTCAGTCACAAGAACTTTGGGAATATACCATTTCATCCCTACAGACCAATGCCCCCTTGTCCACTGCCATACGTCCCATCCAACTCTAGATTGATATACAACATATAAAGCTGTGTACTCTGTGTGTCTCTATTTGAATACAACTGTATGGCAAACCCGTCGCAGTCAAATGCGCCAAGCAGCAGCAGTGCACACCTCCATCCACCGTGTCTCTAATGTTAATACTACACGGAAAAGTAGTGATGAGAGAGAGAGGGCTGCTTAACATTACACTCCAAACCATAACACTACACTTAATGTTAAGTAAGCACTTCAGATGAACGTGTGTGTTACTTATATGCCGATGTAGCCTCATCGCGACATCCTTAATGGCTCTTCATTACCGTTGTTTTGCCTCTGTCAACGTGATCCTTTATCGCTGGATGGGCTCTGTGGTGTCTCCTGCTACCAAGTGGGACTACCAAATAACAAGCTTGCTAACCAAATGTGCTGAACCCCCCCCCCCCCCCCCACAAGCTTCATGTGCGTTAATATCTTACCTTGGATGTCACGTCGGTGCTTAATCCAGTGTGTGATGAACCCGACAGAAAGCTAGCGGTGTGCGTGTTGAAGCCAAAGAGCCGTGTCTGAACTCCCGGCTAGAGCGCTAGCTAGCTAGCTAACGGCAAGACGTCCTTTCCGTCGACGTTTCGGTGCTCTCGGCGGATGGAGGGTCTCACAAATGAATCCCGTGACGTGTTTTCAACGTGGAAGACGGCTAGAAGAGCGACGCGTTGTGTCAGTACATGTTGTACCAGCAAACGCCCATTGAGCGGTAAAGCGAATAGGCCCACTGTCAATTCTATCTGCATTTACGTTATGCGGTGTAATTACGCCTAGCGGACGACTCGGCCAGATGAAGAGCCCGCTGTGCGGAGCGCAGTAATGGGTCCTGCTGCTGCTGATGGGCCAGGCGGGCAGCGTCCTTCCTCCATCCACTACGACCACCCCGGGAAACAATACTATGACTTAACTTCTAAACTATGTGTTTTTAGAGGATTATTACTGTGTAATATAGGTTTTGCTTTCTCTTTCTGTGTGTGTGTGTGTGTGTGTGTGTGTGTGTGTGTGTGTGTGTGTGTGTGTGTGGTGTGTGTGTGTGTGTGTGTGTGTGTGTGTGTGTGTGTGCGTGTGCGTGTGTGCGTGTGCGTGCGTGTGTGTGCGTTTTTAGGGAGAGAGCAGTGAATGTGTAAACACTGAGCAGAAATGGGCTGGTTTCGTGCTAGCTCATAAAAAAGAGCACATTTTTATGGCTAATTAGATACTCTGCTACAACCTTATCACTATTTATCACTACTACCTGTTTCAGCCGCTACAGACACAGCCCCCTTCATCACAGTTTATTACTGCTGTAATAAAAGCATATCTTATTGAACAAGCATCGAGTGTCTGATAAAGCAAGCCAGTCTGTGGAGTAACTTTCTTCATCTAAGGGAAAATCAAGCAGCATTCATAAAGCTGTTTACTCACACAGGCATGGTAAATATACCGGTGCATATCAGGCCTTTCTAGTCTAAATATCAAGGTCATGTAAATGCCCTCCTCCCTCTTTCATGTAAAAGGGCTTATGAGCCAACAGAGGCATTGCCATAGCTGTTATCATCCAGTTGTCAGCTTGAGCTCCAGTATTTATTTCCCTCCTTTAATGTCTACTGACATTGAACATTACCACAAAAAAATGACACGTTGGCCTCAGAGCACACTCTTTCTATCTACATTTGAATGATCTCTCTTTCACTCTGTACACATACACATGCACGCACACACACACACACACACACACACACACACACACACACACACACACACACACACACACACACACACACACACACACACACACACACACACACACACACACACACACACACACACGTATGTGAGCAATCCATACACATATTCACACATATTCCACACCAGTCTATATACTCTTGACTAAGATCAATAGGCTATGCTTCAGGCTATGGCTTTAGATGTTTGTCTCACATACCACACTGGAGCAGAAGCATACACAGGAGCATACCACACTGGAGCAGAACGCTCCATCAGCCCACTTACACAATACACTCCTCAATTAAGTCTATGGCTAAAACGTACCCCTATCCGAGGCTGAGTGAATAGTTACGTGTGAATTTGATAAGGGAATTTTCACTGTGAGGGGGAAAATAAACATGTTATCAATTTGTATGATAATTTTCCAAATCAGTTTGTGATAATACATAATAACTATTATATTGACTGTGAGGTTGCTAGTTCCAGGAAGGATGGGCCTTCCCAGAAATCATGACCAAGGTTGACGTCTTCATAGTAAGGAGTGTTTGGTTCCACAGTTACTCCACAGTTATAGCTTACAGCTTAACTTTGCACATAAAACATTTATATGTGGTTGCTATTGAGCTCTGCCAGTGTCTATGGTTCTACTTTATTCATGTGTGTGGTGGAAGAGATGTGGCAGTCCTAAAAAATACATGAGACATCAGGAAAGAAAGACCTCCCTTGGATCAGCAGTTCCTTAGGGAATAAGAAACCACCTCAACACACACACACACACACACACACACACACACACACACACACACACACACACACACACACACACACACACACACACACACACACACACACACACACACACACACACACACATTATCACATTGTACTTTATTATTGGATTTCAGAGGTATTAATACATCCAATAATTGTGTAAGGCTAAACAATTGAGAGAGAGCTACATAAACACATGCCACTTAAAGTGCTATACCATTGTGGCTACAATATAGCTGAATCCAAACAGTCTGTCTCCAGGGCAACGACTGTTTTGCTAAATACTTTACAAAATACAAGAGCCAAGTACAAAACATTTTGCCCATGCAATTGTGATTTCCTGAGACCAACTCCCTACACCTTATGAAACCTTTCTGTGACATGATGGTTGTATTGAACTTTTGTCTGCATATGATCTATATGTTGGTGTTGGTAATGCAATTAGAACACAAATGGTATTAAGGATGTATAATCAAGTTCCCTCCAGAAAGTGGTGTGTGTGAGTTTGAGTGTGAGTGAGTGAGTGAGTGAGTGTGTGTGAGAGAGAGAGAGAGAGAGAGAGAGAGAGAGAGAGAGAGAGAGAGAGAGAGAGAGAGAGAGAGAGAGAGAGAGAGAGAGAGAGAGATGTGTCCAGTGGCTTTAACACCCATAGCCATGAAGTGCCTGGATAAACTTGTAATGTCACATATAAACTGTTCCCTAACTGAGTCCCTAGACCCACTCAACACACTACACACGGCCCTGCAGCACCTAGATAGGAGGGACACCTACGTCAGACTGCTGTTCATAGACTACAGCTCGGCGTTCAGCACCATCGTTCCCTCCAAGCTGGTCCTGAATCTGAGGGACCTAGGTCTGGGCGCCCCCATCTGTAACTGGATTATGGACTTCCTGACGGGCAGGCCTCAAGTGGTGAAGATTGGGAACAAAATCACATCCACTCTGGTCCTCAACACCGGGGCACCCCAAGGCTGCTGCCTCAGTCCCCGGCTGTACTCGCTGTACACACATGACTGTACTGCCACGCACAGCAATAATCGGATTATCAGGTTTGCACCACAGTCATCGGCCTGATAAGTGAGGGCGATGAAATGGAGTAGAGAGATGAGGTAGTCCAGCTGATGCAATGGTGTGAGGACAACAGCATCGCACTGAATGTCAGCAAGACTAAGGAGCTCATCGTAGACTTCAGGAGCCACCGGGGCACCCACTCCACCATCAGCCTGGACGGGACACCGGTGGAAGTTTGTCAGCTGCTTCCATCCAGAGGGTCGTGAGGACGGCAGAGAAGATCATCGGGTGTGCACTTCCATGCATTGAGGAGATCTTTAGGACCAGATGTCGGAAGAAGGCCATGTCCATCATAAAGGACTGCAACCACCCTGGGCACCATCTCTTCTCCCCCCTACCGTCTGGTCGCCGGTTGCGCAGCATCCGTACTAGTACTACCAGGCCTACTGAACTGCTAGGAATGCTGCCACTTTCACTTTCATAACATTGTCATTAACATTACACTTACATACTTTGCTGGACTCATCACAGTTACTGCACTGTATTCATGATTCTGCTGCACTACTGGTACTTTAAATGCTTTTAAAGATTATTGTAAAAAACTAAAAACTGTAAAAACTAAAAACGAGAGAGAGAAAGAGAGAGATAGAGAATATCTAATAATAATTTTAGAACTATTAAGAACGGACCGTTTTTATGCAGATCATCCTTTAAAGCCTTTACCTATTTCAAGCATTGTACTTCAAATTACTAAAACGGTAAGCAAGGTCAAATAAGAATAGCGCAGGACGGTTCAGAGTGTCGCAACTGCTCCATCTACTGTCGGGTACTCCACTTTACACCCAACAATTACCTCGAGAAAATCACATTTTAACACATTATAGATGTCATTAATGAAGTAGGTCTATATAGGTATACTTAATATAACATTGTCAGACCAATTAGGCCCTATATCTCCATAGTAGTATCCCATTAGAAGTTATATTCGAGTTAATTTGTACAGGACCATGCTAATGTACTGTGAGGATACATTATCATTAGAATATAATTATATAACATATATAAAATTATATTTGATTTCCGAATAATAGCTTAATTTTTTAATTGTTGTTAATTGTTAAAAGTCTATCTTAAAAATCAGTACGTATACTGGTTGGTGACTTTACGACACTTGAACAACAACATCCGGTTAAAGGCTTTTATTTTACGGCAGACACCAGAAACGTTCACGAGATTCACACATCAGAACTACATGCGTAGTTTGTTGTTGTTTTACAGGACCACACATGGCTTCTCAGGGTCCCACTACCCCGAACCCCAGGCCCGGTTCAATACCTGCATCGACAGCAGGCAAAACACCGATTTTAGCCAATAACTCCGCCGCATTTCGAGGTAAGAAGCGTCCTTCTAGTCCAGCGACCTCAAGCTCACAGCAGACCAGTAACATCATTGGCAAGAAGAAAAAAGCACCATGCACGACAACCCCAACGCCAGCACAGGTAGTCAACAGAGCCCCCCTCGCTATCTTCTATTTAATATATTCACTTTCTCTTGGTCCCACGCAGTCGTCACGTTGCAGCTTCAAGGCTTCGTGGTGGTGATCTGATGAATGATGAATGAATGAATGAATGTGTTGTTGTGGTGGGTTATGACAACGACATCGAATTAATACAGGGGTCTGTGATCTGTGTATTCAAATACAACGAATTATGTGATTTCTGGAATGTTCCCGTCAGGTGGTCGTGACCGAGATTGTGGCAGAAGTCAATGTAGTAGGTGTAATAGAAGGGAGTCAACCCATTACAGAATTGACAACAAACACTCTATCTTTCAAAGATCCTACATTCACGGTAAGCATTAGCCCATCTTATTGCGTAGGCCTACCTCTGGCTCAGTATTCCTAGTCCTTTTACCATATGATGATTCCTCCTCTGTTTCCTCTGTGCTAACCCACTATAGCATTCAGGGATTGGAGGAGCTGCAGCAGGTAAAAAAAATAGGACCTGGAAGAATCTCAAACAGATTTTGGCTTTGGAGCGGACTTTACCCTGGACGGTCAATGATCCTAACTGTGAGTTTCTGTCTGTTTCTTTAACTTGTGTGTTAAATTTGTCCAGTATGAGGTGAAATTGTAATGTCAAAAAGGGATGTATATAAGAATCATTAAAAACAATGTACATACAGATCAACTTTGCCAGGTGTCTAATGGAAACACAGTATGTGTGCATTCCAACGTACTTGTACTGTATAATACAGTACAAGGTAGTTGGGATTATACCCTGAAATAGAAGGATTTTCAAGTCACATCTGATTTATAATTGTTTTATCAGAAAACCATAATATGTGCTGTCCCTATAATTGCGAGCCTGCAGTGTGCGCTATACTAATGTATTGATACATATTTGTTGTCATCTATTCTTGTGTTCAAAGACTTCAGTATTGATGCTCCCCCTTCCTTGAAACCAGCCAAGAAATACTCCGACATATCTGGACTTCCTGTGAGCAACCATACATCCACATGCTAAACAACTGTTGCAGTCTGGTTATTGTAATCTAGAAATTCAAAAAGCGAGAATGTAACTTGTGACTCCTGGTTTACAAGGCCAGTGCTCAGTGTCTAGTTTGACACACTTAATGTAATACAGTCTGTTCATAGACGATATGAGTTGTCTTATTATTCTTTGTATTGCCATGATTTATTATTTAATCAATGGTTTCTCATGTTATTACACTCTGTCCGACTATTATTTAGCATTAACTTTTCCCCCTCTTTTTTTATTTTGTTTTAAGGCAAACTACACAGACCCGCAGACCAAACTACGCTTCACGTCTTCAGAGGAGTTCTCTTATATTCGCCTGCTCCCCACTGATGTTGTCACTGGCTATCTGGCTCTTAGAAAGGCAACATGCATTGTGCCCTAATTGCCCATCGAAGAACTTTCACATACAACAAGGTTGACTGTCTACAAGCATTGACTTGCTCTCTGAAATCACCAGAGACTGGCTAGAGCTCAGGCTGGCCAAAAGGAGACGAGAACAAGTGTTCTGAGGTACTCGGGTACCGAGGCCATGACGGTAGTTTAGGGCTGGATAGGACAAAGTAGTTGCAGTCAAAGTATGTTAAATATACGTTTAACTGTAAATGTGTCCGTTCTAGAACACAGAGGGCTTGAGGCATTTTGGATGTGTGCATTTCAACTGATTAAAAATTGTTGTTTTTAGAATAAATAATCTGATGGAAAGGAGCAGTGTATGTCTCAGAAATTATTCCTGAATCCCTTGTAAGGCCCTCCTATACAACGTATGTATAATAAAAAGGGTTAAATATGCAAATCTCTTAAAGATTTCAATACTTTTCAAAGAGAGTAGATCATTTTATTACAGAGTCACAGTAAAGTACTTTCATTAAATGTAAAGTATACAGTCATTGAAAGTACTGAGTCAATGCATTGTTAAAAGCTTTTGTTGCAGATAATCAATCTTGAACAGCACAGTGTTGGCATACATCATTTAATTATCAAAATAAGTTATACTGTTTATTTTCAGACTGATGACGCATGCTCTCTGCCAACGAAAGATACACCATCCAAAGTTCTCTACGGTCTTACAGATGGCATTGGGTTACCTTTAGAGCAGGGGTATCAAACTCGAGGCCTGCGGACCGAATCTGGCCCGCCACGTCATTTTATGTGGCCTGTGAGAGCTTAATACAATTTTAAAAATCGATATAATTATATATATATATTAATGTATTTGCTTTACAGCGTACAGTGACAATAAAATACATCTCCCACAATGCATGTCAATTTTGTGACCCGCGAAATTACTACATTGCAGTGTTTCCATATCGGCATTTACACAAGAAAAATATCTACAAATTATCCCAAAATGTCCAGAAGAGAAAAATTGTTGCAGAGTGAAGGCAATTTAATGAAAGATGGGAAAGTCAATACATGTTTGTGCTTGAATGTGAAAAAACAGTAAGTCTTCAGTGTTATGAGGCAGTTTCCGTGATGAAGGAATACAATTTACGTTGGCATTTTGCCACGAAACCCAGAGCTAATTATGCTAAAAATCCATTAAAGCATTAAAAGGCAAACTGCAAACGCATGTTTACAAAAGCTACAGCCAAAACAATTATGCAGCAGTGAAAGTTTGCTTTATTGTAGCTGAAGAATTCCAAATGTTTTTCAGAGGGTGCATTTGTGAAGCGGTGCATGCTAAAGGTATGTGAGCAGGTATGCCCCGACCAGATACAACCTTTTAACAACGTCAGTTTGTCAAGAAACATCAACGCAGACCGAGTTAAGGAACTAGCAGGCAATCTGGAAACACAGACGAAGAGACACGCAGTTACCTGGCTTTTTCATTAGCTTTTGATGAAAGTAAAGACAACACAGATACTGCGCATCTATCCATTTTCATAAGAGGCGCGAAGGAAGACTTCACTGTCAGTGAGGAGCTCTTGGATGTAGCTGCAATGCATGGGACGATGACTGGGAGGGACATTTTTGATGCGGTTGAGAAGTCTGTAAGTAAAACTAAATGACCCTGGTCAAAGGGTCTGAGCGTGATGAACGTGTTATGCACGTTTAAATTCGATTTCAGTCACGTCCACTAAACGTTGACTTTGACACGTTTATTGAACGTGTTTAAAGAGTTACTTTATGCCTCTGAATGGGCATTAAATGTATACATACAGGTAGGCCTGTGCTTTATAAGAGCATTTATGAGCAGGCCTATTTTACAATCTCAACAGAAACCAAGCAGAAGTTATGAATCATTTAAAATCTCCATATTTTATTAACACAATAAGAGTGTCTGGCTTGGGCTTGGGTATGGGCTTGAGCTAGGGCAGGTGGCGCTCCTCAGGTGGGCTGGGGGTGTGCTCCTCAGGTGGGCTCCTCAGGTGGGCTGGGGGTGGGCTCCTCAGGTGGGCTGGGGGTGTGCTCCCTTTGTGGGCTGAGGCCAGCTGACATTCGTCTCTGAAACAATACAAAAGGTGTAAATTAATTAGCTTGTGAGAAAGGTGATTTGCAGACGCAATCAACTCTGAAAAGAGTTTGAATACAAATACAGCACTGTGGGAGTGCGTCGAAACGAGGAGACGGGTTGTCGAGTCGAAACGTTTACTCCCAAACATGAACAGTGATAACAGCGGCAGTAGTCAGGCTTGCAACGGCAACAGTAATGACATGTGAACTAATCAGAACCGGTACATTCACATCTCCCGCTCTAAACTTTACCCAGAAAGCTTCTGGGTTGAATTGTCTTAAAAGAGCCGTAACTCCATCTCACAGTGTCCAGTGAATGTCTGTGTCCCAAGTGGGTCACCCCACAGGTCACCCCAGAACTCACTAGAACTGAAAACATGAAAAGTAAACTGTCAAAACTGAAAGGGTCCACAGGGTGGGGGGCGGACCGGGCGTCCAAAATGACTGCGCTTCTTGTGTGACGGGGCAGGGATGGGGGACAGGGCCCGTCCAACAGGCCTTTCGGCCCTGCCTCCAGTACTCGAAAGGGGCCGTCGTAGGGAGGTTGCAAGGGAGTACGGTGGCCATCGTGGCGAAAGAAGACAAAGGTGGCCGACTGAAGATCCTTGGGGAAGTAGGACGGAGGGAGGCAGTGGTGAGAAGTGGGGATAGGAGCAAAGTCGCCAGCACCGTCTCGGAGCGTAGTTCGATGTGAGACAGTAGACCAGGGGGCTACGGCAACCGGGAGAAACTCACCTGGGACCCGCAGCGGTTGGCCGTAAACTAGCTCCGCAGACAAGGCCTGGAGGTCCTCCTTGGGGGCAGAGCGCAGGCCGAGCATGACAACGGCAGGCCCGCAGAGCGGCTTTCATGGAGCGATGAAACCGCTCGCAAAGCCCGTTGGCCTGTGGGTTGTATGCCGTGGTGCGGTGGAGTTTCACCACCAGGCTCTCAGCTACAGCAGTGCAGAGCTCCGACGTAAACTGGGGGCCCCTGTCAGAGCTGAGGTCCGATGGGGTGCCAAAACGGGCCACCCAGGATCCGACAAACGCCCGAGCCACGTCAGCGGACGTGGTTGATGACAGTGGAATGGCCTCTGGCCACCTGGTCGTCCTTCCCACCATGGTGAGGAGGTGAGTGAACCCCCGGAGGGGGGCAGGGGGCCCACAAGGTCCACGTTCACGTGATCGAACCGCCTCTCGGGTACGAGAAACGGTGCCAAGGGGGCCTTTGTGTAGCTGGCACGCCACACAGGAGCCAGTCCAGCTCTTGACGTCCTTCCAAAGGCCGGGCCAGACAACACATCGGGCTTCGATATGTTGGAAGCACTCGGGCAACTTAATCGCTGCGGCGTGGACGTTAGCCGGGTTGTCGAGTCGAAACGTTTACTCCCAAACATGAACAGTGATAACAGCAGCAGTTGTCAGGCTTGCAACGGCAACAGTAATGACATGTGAACTAATCAGATACAGTACATCCGGTACATTCAAATCTCCCGCTCTAAACATTGAATTGGGTTGAATTGTCTTAAAGGAGCCGTAACTCCATCTCACAGTGTCCAGAGAATGTCTGTGTCCCAAGTGGGTCACCACAGTACATAACATATAATACAGAATACAAATGCAAGTAGTCTACATTATTTTGAAAGTCAATTATAATGGAGCTCAAGATGTAAACCCAAAGTTGTTATCCAAGCTGTCTCCAACCACAGACTTTATTTTCCAAAAAACTTCCTTGTACAACACAAGCTATACATTTATGTGATTGGTCGAGCGGTTTGCTGCTGGGAGCATCTCCTGTTATGAAAATGTCACTTGAGTCCTGAGCCAGATGAGGACAGCAAGGAGCAAGTACAGTTTTGATCACATTGCTAGAAGGCCAGCACCAGAAGAAGCAGGAGGACAGCTGGGAAATATGAGGTAAGAAAGCGTATGAATTGTATTTATTGGTGGTCGACCCGTATGGATATTCCGTTAAACCATGGTCAGGGATGGCTAGGTTAACACCAACCTGATTATTCTGGGGGGTCCCGACTCAAAAAGGTTGAGAACCACTGGGTTAGGCGTAACGTTAGCCTATATAAAGGTCAAGAAGTGGACAATGTCCACCCATCTTGATCTTCAGTGGACGATGTGAAGAAAATAAAGTCTTCATTCCGAGTGTTTCTCGGAATAAAGACCAAATAATCCATTCATAAATAATGTTTTAGTTTAGCCTAACTGTTAGCCCACTATTATTCATATCTGCGTCTGCCATGTGGCCATTTTCCTACTCCCATGATACAGCGTGGGAACAGAAGGTAGAGGAAGGAATTGATCCAACCACTTTTTATTTTCTGTGATATTTCTGTGATGTCTTAAACGCAGTTAACTTTGTAGTTAACTTAGTACCCGTAGCTAATTTCAATTGGTTTTGCTGATGTTGACAGGATTTTGTAGGTTTTTAGTTGAGTAAAGTGAGTGGGTATTATGCATGAAATTTAGTTTTTGAGACCTAAACCACGCATTAACGTTATGGTAATTAGGCTACTGATCATGGTCATGCAGAAAATGACCTTGCCTGATCCACCCTTTTTAAAAGGGGCGTGTTTAAGGTATTCAGCCACCTCCTTTTCAATGTCCAGGATCTTAGCTGAAAAATGACACCTGATGCAGGCCTCTGCATTAAACGCATCACAAATAAACATATCCTGATTACTAAGCTGTTGCTTACTGGTAGGGAATACACCAAAATGATTGCACTTGCACTTACTACCACCTGCATGAGAGGGAGGTCTGCAAAGCAGGCTTTCATCCTCCCTCATGCTGTACCCCGACCACAGCTCAGTGGTCCCTAGACGGCTCATCATTCTTCTGATGGTCCTCCCTACACTGCTTGAGCCTTCTAGGGACAGGAGGGATATCTGTAAGAGTAAACCATTATTTGTTGTCTGGCATTTAATATTCTTTTAAAGTTGTCAATTATGTTCAAGAAAATGTTATACTTTTGATACTAAGTACTAAGTGCCAAGTAAGTAAAGTACGTTTTTTGAAGGTGTCTTCCCTGTAAATCTTTCCACAGAGGTGAATGAGATCCTCCTTCGTACCACAGAGCCCAGGGAGTGGCTCAGCCGCATCACTTCTTGATCGTGCTGACTGGGACATGTTCCGGGTTGCCTCGGACAATAACATCTACGAGTACGCGTCCTTGGTCACCGGGTTCATCAAGAAGTGCATAGTTGACGTTGTTCCGACCAAGTCGGTTCGGATATATCCCAACCAGAAACCGTGGATTAACGGCAATGTTCGCGCTGCCCTCCACGTGCGTAACTCCGCCTTGGCTCCGGGAATATGGAGGAATATACGAGAGCCCGCTACGACCTCCGTAAGACCATCGTCACTGCCAAGCGGTACAGTACAAGATTCACGATGCAAGGGGTATGTCGTAGGGGTTACAGACGATAACGAACTTCAGTTGTGTAGAGAACTTTCTCTACCTCCCTCCCAGGAGAGCTAAATCGTTTTTTTGCTTGGTTCGACGTGAATGGCAGCCCGCCGAAGCCAGCGCCGCCTGAGGAGACCAGCCTGCTGAACATCTCGGAGGCGGATGTGCGCCGCACCTTCAAGCGGTTGAACATCTGTAAGGCGGCAGGCCCCGATGACATCCCGGGCCGCGTCCTCAGAGCATGCGCAGACCAGTTGGCAGCAGTCTTTGCAGACATCTTCAACCTCTCCCTGTCCCAGGCTGTTGTTCCCGCGGTCTTCAAGATGTCCACCATCGTGCCTGTTCCTAAACAACCCAAGGTAACATGCCTGAACGACTATAGACCTGTAGCCCTCACCTCGATTGTCAGCAAATGCTTCGAGAGGTTGGTCAAGGACTTGACGAGACAGCCTACAGCAGGGGTATTCAAATAGATTAGGAAGGGGGCCACAATTGTAAAATGTCTTGAAGGCGAGGGCCACAAGACTGTGACAACGAAAATGAACAAATGCCATTGTTATTGTACAACCAACCATGCAATAATAATAATGATTATTATTATTGTTATTATTATTATTATTGTAGTAGTAGTAGTTCCTGCTCTTGAAGCAGCATTTTGAACAGTCGGTGCTGCAGTCCTGACGTTGAGCGAATATGATTCACAATTTTTATGACAGTCTCCATTGCTTCTTTCAACTCCCCTGACAATTTCGCACACAGAACTGATTGATGTATGATGCAATGCAGTGTGTTCACTGTGGGATGCTCTGCACATAAGCGAGATGCAAAGCCCCTTTCTTTCCCAATCATGGACGGGCAGCCATCGGTAACGAGAAGGTTGATCTTACCTAGATCCAAACCCTTCTCTTCAAAAAAACTCCAAACTGCAGCGAAAATCACTTCACCTGTAGTGCTGGTTATCAGTGGTAAAAGGCATAACAACTCCTCTTTAAAAATGTCACCATCGAAGTACCTCACAAACAGCGAGAGCTGTGCCGTATCTGTTGCATCGGTCGATTCAGCGACAGCGAGTGACATGTACTCTGTAGATTTGAGATCGGCAATTAATGCTGAAAAACAGTCCTCAAACAGTACCTCTACTCTTCGACTTCCCGATGTGTCAGAGAGCGGTACTTGCTTCAAACGGTTCATTATATCTTCCTTTTTTTATCTCCTGCAAAAAGTTCATCCACCATCACAAGAGTACACTCCTTCACAACTTCAGCGTCAGTGAATGGCTTTCTCTTTTTGGCTAAAGCGAACATCACTCGTAGGGAAGCAGCAGTGGCCTTTTCCTGGGCTGTATAAGCAGTTGTAAGAATAGTGGTCGATGCAGTGTAAGAAGATTTAAGTATTTCTATTTTACCACGTCTAGCTGTGCTACCAGGCGGGTAAGCAGCATTGAAGTTAGCAGCATGCTTGGTCTCATAGTGGCGCCTCACATTAGCAACCTTGCAGACTGAAACAGTTATTTGACATATTAAACATAAAGGTCTAGGATTGGCGTGCGATGGTAAAATAAATACAAAATCATCAGTCCATTTGGGGTTGAAGTGTCGGTTTTCACCGTCAATTTTCCGCCGTTTCTCTCCGCTCATTTTGGATCAGTAATGAGAGTAACGAGATTGACACAATGTCGCGATAATTACACGCTGATCAGTCCAATGCAAGATTGCCTTTTAAGAACTATTGAAGGAGAAATAATTTGGACTCATTTAATTCGGATAACATAATAGCGAACATATATTGACATTTATTTAAATGATTATAACATTTTGGTGGAACTGGTACGGGAACGGTACCGCATCCGAGCGCAGAGCGCTTCAAAGGGTGGTGTGGACGGCCCAGTATATCGTTGGAGGTGAACTTTCCTCCCTCCTGGATATATACATCAAGCGGTGCGTGGCCAAGGCCAAACGCATCATAAAAGACAATGCCTAGCCCAGCCACGAACTGTACTCACTTTTACCGTCAGGCAGGCGATACCGCAGTATCAAGTGCCACACAGACTTAGAGACAGCTTCTACAGTCAGGCCATCAGGCTGCTGAACAAGGGTGTATAGCATATAACAATGTATATTTTATTACATTGATTTATATATATATACTGCTCTTTTTCTGTGCTAATATATTGCATTTTATAAATGCATTTATGCATATATTTTTTATTTTTATATATTTAACTTTATACAGTTTGTACTTTTTACTTCTTTTTTATTCTATTCTGGGTTTTTATAACTGCTGTCTGTCGTCGGGTATTGCACATACGATTTTCACTCATTGCTTATACTATAAACTGTGATGTGACAATAAACTTGACTTGACTTGACTATGTTGGAGTTTACCTCGGTGTCATCTGACCTGAGGCTGCATGTTTTGGACACTCGGGTGAAGAGAGGGGCAGAGCTGTCAACCGATCACCATCTGGTGTTGAGTTGGGTCAGATGGTGAGGGAAGCCTCTGAACAGACCTGGTAAGCCCAAACGTGTAGTGCAGAACTGGGAACGTCTGGTGGATGCCCCTGTCCGGGAGACCTTCAACTCCCACCTCTGGCAGAATTTCTCCGGCATCTGTGGTCATTGTTCAAAACTTCTATTGCTGAAGCTGCGTTTAAGAGTCATTGGTTAATGTCATTGGTACCTCAAGGGGCAGCAACCCTCAGACTTTGTGGTGGACACATGTGGTCAGGGAACCTGGCCAACTGAAAAAGGAGGCCTTCCGGGCTATGGTAGCCCGAGAGTTTTCGGACTCAGTTGCAAGGTATCGAAAGGCCAAGAGGACTGCAGCCTCAGTAGCAAAGGCAGCAGATGTTGGAGTTCAGAGAAGCCATGGAGAATGACTTTCAGTCCGCACCAAAGCGGTTCTGGCAAACTGTCCGGCGCCTTAGGAGGGGGAAGCAAAGATCTATCCAAGCTGTTTACAGTAAGGGTGGGACACTGCTGACCTCAACTGAGGAGGTGATGGGGCGTTGAAAGAGAACTTTGAGGAATTCTTTCTTTTGAGGAATTGATGGATGGCAAACATCAATCTCCCGGGAGGAGGTCACTGCGGTAGTCAAACATCTCCCCAGGGGTTGATGAGATTCTTCCAGAAATGCTGAAGGCTCTGGGTGTTGAGGGGCTGTCCTGGATGACACGTCTTTTCAACATTGCCTGGAAGTCTGAGGCGGTGCCTGAGGAGTGACAAACGGGAGTGGTGGTACCCCTGTTAATAAGGGGACCAGAGGTGTGTGCCAATTACATGGGTATCTCATTTTTTTTCTTTTTCTTAGCCTCCCTGGGAAAGTCTACTACAATGGGGATTCCTCCATGGAACTACGGACCAGCTTTTCACTCTTGCAAGGTTTCCTGGAGGGGGCTTGGGAGTGTGCCCATCCTGTTGTGCCCCCACACTCTAATCAATCCCAGGTGTTTCCCATCATAATCGGGCCTGCTGAGGCTAATGAACACCTGGGATCTACCCTTCTTAAGGCTGCTGAAGACCGACGTTGGGCGCTGTTAATTAAGAACCTTATGGCTCCCTCCTACGCGAGAACCTGTGTCTCCAGCTCCGACTCGGTTGCGTCTTGTCCTACTCCCCCCCCGCTCCAAGGACCCTCTCCACGTTCCACCCTCTGGACCCTCTCCCTGTGTCGACCATACTTCGTAACCCACCCTGTTGTTTTTAAGTTTGTGGATCTTCCAGTAAAGACATTATCCGTTGTTCTAGGTGTCCTGTCTCTTCTTCTGGGTTATCTGGCACATTTGGCTAGCCGGACTCGTTGGGTCATAACACATCTGGTCTACTATGTGCTTTGTGGATTTGGAGAAGTCTTTGTTCCTACCCTCACCTATGGTCAAAAACAATAGGTAATGACTGAAAGGACAAGATTACGAATACAAGTGGCAGAAATGACTTTCCTCAGGAGGGTGGCTGGTATCTCCCTTAGGGATAGGGTGAGAAGCTCAGTCACTTGTGAGAGACTCTGAGTAGAGCCTCTGCTCCTTCACGTAGAAAGGAAGGCCCCCGTAAGCAGTGTTTTGTTCAAGTGATGACCGCCCAATGATCATTTGCATCACTTCTTGTAGGGCTACAGCCACAAAATGTGTAATCTTCAAAATCTTGTATTATGTTTCTCGGTTGATAAAGCATAATGAAGCAGACATTTAGAACATTAAATACACAATATACAATAATCACAAAATGTCAAAATGTACAGAGTACAGTGCAATAAGTCAATGTCAATAAAGCAGGCTCAGAGGGGCTCCTGCAGCCCAGTGGTGGCGGTAGCTCCGCATCGACATTGTCTAGGGCAGATGACTCCATAAACTACTAAAACAAGAGAAAAGTGCATTAAAACATGACTCCATAAACTAAAACAAGAGAAAAGTGCATTAAAACATGTCTCCACTACACTTCACTGTTTTTAGAAGGTCAGGGACAGGCGAAGGGTCTGGATACCGGGAGGTCGAGGTGCGTAGTACCGAACGGGTAGTAGGCAGCCGGACGATCAGGACCAGGGAAGAGTTTCACCTGGGGACTAGTAGCGTACATCAAGGGTTACACGAAGAACGAACGAGCGACGTCTCCAAATGCCGCCGCGGTATAAATAGCCCCCAGGTGAGATAATTGGCAATCAGCCACGGTAATAGTTGACAGGTGCGTGTGTGCGCCGCCAGCGCACGCGGCCTGGCCACGCCCCCTGTCACCCACCGTAACCGTGACACGTATCACCTGGCAGTTCATGCCACTTTAAAATATTATTATTATTATTATTATAGGACAAAACTGTACATAAGAATTAGGCCTACATTCTACCATTAATTGTGACGTGGGAAATTTTGATTTAGTCTATCTGTGAAAACCAATAGTTGAATGTGTCAGGATATAGACGTCATTGAACTTCAGTTAAACTGCTTTCCTAAATATAACATAATAACGAGGCTGCTTCAACTTTATTACAATGACTATTATAGACCATTAAACAATTCAAAACTAGAATATAAATTGCAGTTAAATGTGCACATCTGCAGAGTTAAAGAAAAGCCTTTGTTTAATAAAATACACAACATACAACTCAGAGTCAGAGAGATATTTTTATATATGTAGTACTAGCACATTATTACTTAGGAAACACAGATTGCATTGACATTTGCGGGGACAACAAACAAACTAAAATAAAACAAGACAAAATGGCTGACATCAGGCTAGTAGATGTCAGCCATTGCGTCTTTTACAAAAGGGTTATTGTTCCATAGAAAACCTTGGTAGTAATGCATGCACTGATGAAGGTGATATAACAGATCATGTTTATAACCTCTAGCAAGAGAATCAAAAAAAGCACATAAGACTGGAAAGGTATGTTTTGCCATGGAGACATGTTTGCAGATGTTTTGAGCTGGCTTGATGAAAACGGCACATAACCAAAGTAATTCATGTCTTTACAAACATTTCATGATTCCAATATGTCTATGATTACATGTGATCTATTTTGCATTGTTTCAAATTACATTTTGTACCACAATACATGATTCAATCTATGATTTACTTCCAATATTTGTACCATATTGTTGCCATGGAAGTTTTCTCAATGATCACCAAGTCTCATTGACATGAGCTCAGCTCATAATGCAGTAGGCCTCTACTACCTTGGTTGCGGTGTTTTGATAATAAATAAACTATACA
The DNA here is from genome assembly GCA_027704905.1 of Muraenolepis orangiensis. Lineage (NCBI taxonomy): Eukaryota > Metazoa > Chordata > Actinopteri > Gadiformes > Muraenolepididae > Muraenolepis > Muraenolepis orangiensis. The sequence goes on along the minus strand of CM051008.1, from coordinate 7,897,061 downwards.
TCCATGTTTATCACCACATGCCACACAGGTGAAGGCAACATTTTTCACCTCAAAGTTCAACTGCAGCTCAAAAAAAATAATCGAAACAATGCAAATTTAACAACAATTAAAGAGATGAAATGAGATGATGCACACTTTCCTTGCTCATTTAGGGTTTAAGAGCAAAACAACCACACTAAATGCAGATTTCATGCACAAACGTATGAATATATGTTCATGATGGTACACAGGAATATAGGTCTATGTATTTCAAATTGTTGTCATACTGTTTAATTACGCTACTAAACTAAACCATAGCTCCAATACTCAAGAGAAGCGGGAGCCAGCGATCAAGCTCAGATCAAGATCTACTCTGAGAACCTAACACTTGTCCTCCTCGCCATCGTTCAATCCTGCTGGCTCTAGTTTTTGCGGTGGAACGCTCCAGTTCAGGTTGAAGTGAGTCTTTCCAGCACTGGCCAGAGAGTCAGATAGCTGAGGAGAGGAACAAGGAGATGCATTATTCTTTAACCTTATTTCACATCAGTAACAGAGAGACCTTAAATGTCTGTATGGTGTTCATTTTGACATGACACTGAAAATCTGCTGCTTTTTACAGTTGCTAGAAGCATATTTGGTGAGGTAACCTGTGTCTTGTGCTACCATACATTCTTAAAGAGCCCCTCATCTTAGCATCAGCTGTAGCCATGACCAGGGTGTGAAAAATGATTGATACTTGATTGATACTTGAGACACCCTGAATGCCTCAACAGCAAACATTTGGGGGATCTCTATGAAAATCTTAACTGTCTGAAAAGCTTTTTCTCACTTACAATTGTCCCTCAAAGTGTTGATGGACGATAAATGTTTTGCAATCTGAATTTGAAGTCAAGGGGAATAAACCAAACACAAACAGCTAGTGTACACAAACAAACAGTTTAAGATATCTCTAAAGTATAATTTCTATGTTCCATGTTCCACACACCTAAACGCCAATCAGAATATCCCAGAATTTGAATTCAGTCAAAGGATAATTGTTTCTGAAACATGAGCTGTAATATACCAAAAAAGGCTCATTGAAAGATATTATAGTTGTGGAATATACAACTATCACCGCTAGATGCCAATAAATCCTACACTGCACCTTTAAGAAAAATATGTTTGTAGTCATGTTTGTAGTCCTTACTTGTAGTAGGATGTTGTCCATATTGTTTTGGTTTGTCAGGTCCAATTTAGACTGAAGAGTGATCTTTATTCTGCTCTGTTTCCGACCTATACCACCGGGAGGGAAGATATCACACTTTTGACTGAAAACATCCTCATTTAAATTGTTTAGTTGTATTCTCCCATTACACCCTACATTTTGTCAAACAAGCCAATCTATTGACTTGGCAGCATACCTTAGATTAGATTAGATTCAAATGTATTGTCATTGCACAGCACAAGTACAGTACAGCGAAAATAATTTGGCATCTAATCAAAGTGCAAATGTTTCAGTAAAGTGCATGGTAATATATAATGTGCAATAAGATGGAAAAACAGTCGACTAGGTATAAAAACAGATAGAAAGGAGGGGAGGGGTGGGGGGGGGGGATGATGTTGTCCCAAGATCTGTTAATGTTCCAGCCATTTGAACATGATATGTTCACAATGGTGCAATTTGCATATCATTATAGTTTTAAAGTGATTTCAGAGAGGAACAGGGAAGCTGACTCATTGAGTACATACTTTTTCTGGTGGTTATTCCCATGAGGCATTACTTTCCCCAAATTGCTTACTCTGACCTTAACCCGCTAAATCCTTACCAAAAGTTTACCATCCCCTCTAACCCATAATGAGATTCAACCACTAGAAAAGTCCTTATATAACACACTATCTTCTGTGGAAGAATGAGAAACACACATTGGGTTTGTAAAGCTTGACTAGGACTTCTCTGCACCTCCACACTGCCGTGGGAAATGCTCAAATAAGGGCTGGTCAATATTGTCTGTCAATTTGGTTTTTCAACCAAATAATTAACAATTTACTATAAAGGTACTTGGGGCAGGCTGGAATCCCCCCCCACCCTACACTATGTAATGTAATCAATCATAATTCAACAATGCATGCATTACAGTTAAACATTACACAGCAACTTTACACGTACAGTCAACACAGAATGTGGGCTGTCAAAATGTAAGTCAAAGACATGAAATAAAAAATATTTAGGGTTATATAAGAAAGTGATGCATTGCATCTGTTATTAGCTGCTTACCTGTACAGACAAATGGAAACTTAGAATCACATGGCATGTCGCTAAATCCACCATGATACAATGTGGCACATAACTGATCAGAACCACTATTATCGGGCTCATAGCTCCACCAGTGTCTGAAGGAGTTGTTGGTCCCATCAGACCAACTCCAGAGAACTCTGGAGAGACCGATCCACACAGCAGTAGTGATTGAGGAGAGGAAACCTGTTGGTTCTCTTCTTCATTCTCGATCATGGCGAGGTCAGTGTAATGAGTACGGCAGTGACTCTTGGCGGACTCCCATGATAGTGGCTGGTTGATATGATGGTAGGTCTTAGCATTTAAAGGACCTAAAGCAGAAAGAAATAGTGTTGAGCGGTAACAGGCTTTTGGTGAAAACAACATAATATACTGTGGGTCTCTGTCTATGAGCTGCTTAAAGTAAATGACACCAATGTATGCATACCAATGCATACCAATGTATGCATACCAGATGAGGTATGTTATATATATATCATGTTATAATCTGTATAGAAAAACAAAACAGTGTGTGTTGTTTGTGTGTTTCTTTACATGCGGGGATGTGTAGTGTATGCATGTGTGTCTGTTTTGTTTTTCTCTTACCAGAAAAACAACAAAAGTTGTTGAGAGAAGAACACGTTGAATCTTTCCAGGTACCATCAGTCAACATCTCCACACATTCCTCTCTGCCTCCTTCATTATTAGGCTCACCAGATGCAAAATTCATATAGCCGGTTTGGCTCCTTTTCTGGGTCGACCATCTCCATGAGTTTGGGTACAAGTCCATGGTGTCCTTGTTGAAATCATGCATTCCTGTCCATGTCTCTGCAGCTGCTGTCAAGTCTGTCAGCTCATTTATGTCGTCCATATTGTTGACAGTGGTCAGATCACTATATGTGTGTCTGCAGTACTCCTGTGCTTCAAACCAGGTCTTCTCCACATTAAGCAGAATGTATTTATGGAGTCCAGCGCTGGAGAAGCATACACCTTTGAATAGAAAGAACCGTGTGTAAAATGTGGTTGTAAATCGAAAACAAAGTCAAATTAAATGTTCAAGCTGTTTTTTAAACCTTCTTCTTAATCTAAAATCTGGAGGATTCAATCCTCTTTATTGGTCACATACATGGAATTATTATATTATTATGAGTTGAGAGTGATGTTTTTTAGTTTTTTTTATGCAGCAGCATCATGAATACAGTGCAGTAACTGTGATGAGTCCAGAAAGTCCAGCAAAGTATGTAAGTGTAGTTCACTAGCCACCTCTGGCCTATTCCGCGTTTTCTGAGGCACCGCAGAGCATAGAGGCGCTGATGTGCCTTCTTCAGCATGACCCCAGTGTTGCGGGTCCAGGCCAGGTCATCGGAAATCTGTCCCCCAAGGAAACGGAAGCAGCTGACGACTTCCACCGGTGTCTCGTCCAGGCTGATGGTGGAGTGGGTGCCCCGGTGGCTCCTTAATATGACCCCTTTAACAAATGTATTTCTACATTGGCCAGTCTACTACACAGGTTTGCTTAGTTTATCAATGCTGGCTGAGTTTATGGATTTACAGACTGAGAATTATGGAAGAACAAGCACAATTAGTTGATACCAAGGGCATATGAGCTGCAAATGCGGGATGTGACAAAGTAAATGACCGTAAGATGGCTAATGGGAACATTTACATTTGGTTTGAATCCCCTGAAGGCTTAGTGTGCACTTCGAAATATTGTTTATTTGTCATTATTTATCGCCGAACTGCCCACCAGGGCTACTCTCCCCGTTGACCACCAACTCCTCCCCCCATCACCCACAGACGTGCGTGCAGCACTGAGCAGAACAAATGCGCATAAGGCAGCTGGTCCTGACGGCATCCCCGGTCGAGTGCTCAGGAACTGCGCTGAGCAGCTGACTGAGGTCTCTATTGACATTTTCAACTTGTCACTAGCTCAGGCAGTTGTCCCGGTGTGCTTTAAAACCACCTCCATTGTGCCAGTGCCAAAACACTCCTCTGCAGCGAGCCTCAATGACTTCCGCCCTGTTGCACTCGCCCCCATCATCATGAAGTGCTTCAAGAGGCTGGTCCTGGCTCACCTCAAATCTGGCCCGTCACCCTCACTGGATAAACACCAATTTGCCTACCGTGAGAACAGGAGCACGGAGGACGCCATTTCCTCAGCTCTTCACTCCGCTCTCTCCCACCTGGATGAGCAACACCCACGTGAGAATGCTGTTCATAGACTTCAGCTCAGCATTTAACACCATCATACCCTCCAAACTCATCTTCAAACTTGGTAACCTCATGAAAACCAAGAACCTTGACATCAACTCCCAGTTTGTAACTGGTTATTAGACTTCCTAACCAACAGACCCCAGTCAGTCAGGTTAGACCATCTCACCTCCTCCACCCTCACCCTAAACACCGGCGTTCCACAAGGCTGTGTGCTGAGCCCTCTCCTCTACTCCCTCTTCACCCACGACTGTACTCCTGTACATGGTACAAACACCATCATCAAGTTTGCCGACGACACAACGGTGGTGGGCCTCCTCCAAAACAACGATGAGACAGCCTACAGGGAGGAGGTCCAGCACCTGGTGGCGTGGTGCGCTGACAACAACCTGGCCCTCAACACCAAGAAGACCAAGGAGCTCATCGTCGACTTCAGGAAGACCAGAGCTGGCACACACGCCCCCATCCTCATCAACAGAGCGGAGGTTGAGCGTGTCTCCAGCCTCACTGGTAAAGAAGGCTCACCAGTCTTCCTGAGGAGACTGAGGAAAGCCCACCTCACCTCAGATTCTGGTGAACGTTTACCGGTGCACTATTGAAAGCATCCTCACCAACTGCATCACAGTGTGGTACGGCAACTGCACTGTTTCCGACCGGAAAGCGCTGCAGAGGGTGGTGAAAACCGGCCAACGCATCGTTGGACTACCCCTCCCTGCAATAAACACTACCCACCACAAACGGTGTCTGAGGACGGCACAACAAATAGTGGATGACCCCTCTCACCCCAACCATGGACTGTTTGCCCTCCTCCCCTCCGGGAGGCACTATAGAGACCTTTGTTCCAAGTCAAGCGGGTTTAGGAATAGCTTCTTCCCCTCAGCTGTCATCTCCCTGAACTCTGCACCATGAAGACACAAACTCCCCACGGAGGTCACGACTGCAGAGTCACTCCCCATCTTCCGCCGCAGGCTGAAAACCCATCACTTCAGGACACACTTCCCGGATCCTTCCTCGTAGCGTCAATTAAGTCATTCAAAAGTAGATTACATATTATAGATAGGTATGTATTGTTCTAGATATTGTTGCATATTGTTTGCCAACTTATTGTACTTTTTCCCTTACACTTTTGCCTGAATTATTGTACTTCTACCTGAGCGCAGTTATTGGAGACTTGTTAGAAATGAAATGCACTTTTGACTTCTGATGACGAGTTGTTCTCTTACCTGTAAGTCGCTTTGGATAAAAGCGTCTGCTAAATTAAATGTAATATATGCTCACTTGTATATACATTTACATGTATATATATTTATCCTGCTTTCAATAACGGCATACCCCTGATCACTACCTGTAAATGGACATTTATATAGCGCTTTGAGGTTAGAAAAGCGCTTTACATATCAAGTCTCACATTCACCCATTCATACACCCATTCAGCCATGTCAGCCATGCAAGGAGACAGCCAGCACGTCAGGAGCAGTTAGGGTTAGGGTGTCTTGCTCAAGGACACCTAGACAGCTTTTGCTAGGAGGAAGCGGGGATCGAACCTCCTGAGCTAAACTGACGCCCAACACCTGTATATATATATACCTATTATTATGCTGCTCATATCCATTTAATACCTAGACTGTCTTTTAAGCTGTAAATTTAAACTGTAAATTATATTACCATGCACTTTACTGCAACATTTGCACTTTGTACTTGAAATGTGCAATGAAAATAAATTTGAATCTAATCTAATTATTTTGGATTCTGTCTCAAAATTAAAAGTTTAGCTTGCACAAATCGTTCCTGTGTTTCTGTAAACACAAAATGCTTTGTTAAATTTCATTATAACTAATCCCTTTTTAAATCAATCATATTAAGCATCTGCATTTGTGATTTAGTAATGTTTTACTATGATATGATAGCAGAGTAGTAGCATAACGTTTGAGGGCTACTGATTTCTGAACGATTTTTATTGATTTCTATTTTGAAGAAGAGTTCCTTATTTTTGCTGTCCTGCTAACTGAAGGAAGACTTTGCTGGTTTTCAACCAGTTATGTACCATTACAATGTGAATAGTTAATGTAAATAAACAATGATCAATCCCCTCCATTTTACCAGCTGGGTGACGTTTTGCATCTTTGGTGTTAGCCAATGGACATTTTCTGGCTTTAGGGCTGTTGTTAGAACTGTTCTCTGGTCATGTAGCACCAGTTCTCTAGGGCTGTTGTTAGAACTGTTGTTCTTTGGTCATGTACCACCAATTTCTATTTTTTGTTGCGCCTTTCGACTGCATATAGCCTGTTTTCTGAAAATCACTTCTTTGATGGGGTTCATTTAGCTCACATAACGCTGGCCAGCTGATGTAATAATTACGTGAATCATACCTGAGAAGAGAAGGCCCACAAGCACCCTGGTATCCATTCTTGTATTCACTGCAAAATAATATGGAAAATACCAATTACATTTTGATTGGTATGATTACAATTACAGATTACTGTTACGTACATCGTATGATCCGTTCCTCGTTACGGTTTGTGTTGTGTTTTGTTTTCCTTTCCGTCTCCCTCTCCTACTGCTTTTTCCCCAGGTGTTGGTGGTCATCGTTAACCTCAAGTGGCTGAACTATCCTAATCAGCTGCTTATTTAAACCTCCTGCGTTTGTTCCGAGAGGGGGGGTGGCATTTTGGTGTGTGCTTGTGTGTGTGTTTGTGGTGCTTCCTTGACTGCTATCCAATTTTGTTAGAGTCCGTTGTTTGTAGTCCTGCCTGTTGGTAGTCCTGTTTGTTTTGCCAGTCGGTCTTGTCCCGCTGTGTAATACCCTGGGGAGGGCGAGGTAGTTCGCTGGTAAGATGCCCATAGGCTTACATTTTACATCACGCAGGTATTCTTTGTATAGATACACTAGGTAAGTTTCCCCCGGCGGGTACCACCTCATGTATTTATTGGGACCAGGTCAGGGACAGTTAGTTTAGTGGGATAAATTGACGCTTAGTAGGTTAGGTAGCGGTAGGGTCAGAATTAGCTTGAGGGGGTTTGTTTTGTTTGTTTGTTTTGGTACTCGTTTGTTCTGGTGTCCTCCCCAGGCCTAGTTACTGTCCCCGTGTTACCAGTAGCGTGGCGTGGGGAAAAATTTAGGGGAAGCCAGTTTTTTTGGGTCGGGGGGTGGTCAATAACGTAACCAGATGAGTGATTACAGCGCCCGGTATCATTTTACACAGTTGTATCATACAGATGCAGGACTTGCACACGCCTGTTATCTAACCGACAGGTCCGCACGCACTCTCCAGCCAAAACTCTCTCGTCTTATTAATTTAAGCATTTCCCCCCCCAAATGCATAACCAGCCGCTCAATGCGCAGTGCAGATTCGGTAATGAATAAAAAGAAGCATTCATTCACAAACTAAATCAGGAGACCTTTAAAGTTTTACGTTCACATCAAAGTATCCCTTTTTCCTCTGTGTACACAGCTCGAGTGTGGGCATGGGCCTGTCATCTGATTTAATTTTTAGTTGCTGCTGTAGCGGAAGTTTAGTAAAGTTATGTTTGATTAAGTACACCAAATCTCCACCCTCCATAATGCTTAATTTGCTTGATACTTTCTAACGGCGATGATGACAGTTACAGTACTACGTACTACGAACTGATGTTGATGTGATTTGATTGGATTGTGAGGCAAGGGATTCCCTTGCCTCACAATCCAATCAAATCGCAATCAAATCGCATCAACTGGCTTCCCTTGGCATGGCCCTGACCAATCACAGGTTGGCAGGGGCATGACGTGGGCCTCATCTGATTGGTCAATCCGGGACAATCCCTCCATTTTTTTTCACCAAGGGAAGCCCGATTCGGCTGGCCTCCTCTCGTGACAGTGAATGCAATTTACTTGGCTTGTGGCCTTATCATTGTCCGGGCCGGTTATTTCAATTACACTTGACTTATGTAAATAAATCATTGCTAGCATTTTATTCGGTTGTCAGCCTCGGTTCCTGTCACACCACGACCTCACTGGCTTTTCCCCGGCATATATGCATGACCCCACGTAACAATTACACAGAAGTCATCTTTCACAATGGTTGATGAGGGATTTTCTCATATATTTGTTTAGGGGGGGGGGGGGGGGTCGTATTTTATGTGAAATAGGACCTCAGGGACATTAAACATTACCAATTTCAAGGCCCTAGCTCTACAGGAAGTGACTCACAAAACATCGTCCATTGAAACAAATCTAAATTTGTATGAAAAAAAAAAAAGAGAACTTGGCCTTTAGACCTATCAACCAGAGGGCGCCTTGGGATGGCAAATATCACACCTTTTGGGGAATGTTAGTGAATTTGGGATAGTGAATCTCTAACCATCTCGAGAGGTCATGAAAAGGTGTGGGACCGGCATTACAGAGATAGGGTTAGGGCCAAAAACTCCTTTTTGGACCCCGTAAATAGTGTTCAGGGGTGGGTTTCCCGATAACGTTGTCTCTTAGCGTGTTACGAAGACTTGAAAGGTATACCTTACTAAAGTTGTTTACTGTTCTACGTGTGTTCCACGAACTATCCCTCAGGCGGCTGCTTAAGGTATACCTTCTTACGTCCGACGTTGCGCTGAAATCGATGACTCGAGAATCGACTTTTCACTCCAGGTAGCGACTGTTTCACCGCGTTATGCGAGTTTTATCAATAAAACACTGCAGGAATACTAAAGAACATTGCATTTATCATGACTGAGAACATATTCATAGAATTTAAAACTTACAAACTCAATTATCAAACCGTAAATCTAATGATTGCCTACAGGTGGCACGAGCCCGCCACCTCAGATTGTGATATCAAGCCTCTTCCCGCTACACCACCTCAGCAAATTACGCCTCCTACCAGTACACCTTATTTGGCAAGAAAAGGTTGATTTAAATATTTTTTATATCATTGTCATGGTGCCTTAAATAACTTTGCAATTAGGGTTGATTAACCAGCAGCCCCATCACATAACTGGTGTAGTTCACAATTCTCTCTGATTGGCTGACAATTTCAATAAAAGCGCACCAACAAGAAATAAACATTAGATATGTAACATTAGATATGTCAGGCAGTGGTGTTGCGCAATATTTCGGTGGTGGTCCGGGCCGGCAGGTATGCCAGATGGCCAGTCAAACCGTGGTGCCTAGCAACTTAACAGGTAGGGGGGGGGGGGCCTCCTAAACTCCGGGGCTCCCCCGCACCGCGGGGTCTGCGGGGGCCTCCGCTACGCCACTGATGTCAGGGCAAAAACATCGCAAAAAGCGGTCCGCCAGCGTCACCAATGTGGAGATGGAGGTCATGCTGGATGAGGTGGCGCTGAATCGTGAAGACTGTTTTCGAGCACTGTTTTCGAGTTTTAGGAGTTTAAGAGGCGATTTCATGTTCAATAAAGTGCAAAATGTATCCACCGTAATGTACAATTTCGGCATGAAAACATTCCCATTAATGTGGTATTTTTGTTGTATATTATTACCGTTATGAACTACATATTGATTCACAGATTGAAATAAAACTAGGCCAACAGCTGATTTCAGAGGCTTGCGGGTCGGAACAGTGGTGGCCACTAGCGGAGAGAGCTGACAACATCGCTAAGGTGGAGTTAAGAGAGCTCCAGACCTGCCCTACGAAAGTGTTACTTACGGAAGGTATACTTAGCTAAGAACGTTTCGGGAAACACGGCGAGAAGTTAAGGTGGAACTTAAGGTGGAACTTACGAACGACGTAGCGTTAAGAAGGCTTCGGGAAACGCACCCCAGTTCTTGTGATGACCGCCCAATGACCATTTGCACCACTTCCTGTAGGTCTACAGCCACAACATGGATAATCATATACTGTATGTCCTTGAGGCCCTCTTCTATCATACTTTATGTCTTTGTGTAACCGTCTGTAAAGTTAAGGTTACACGGTCAACTTTCTAAATATATTCACTAAAACAATGTAAATAAGTTGAACCTGAAAACTCTTGATAACAAATTCATACAGCAATGAACACGCATAATAATACAAGTTCCCTTCAAGAACAATTAAGACAAACAATATTTAGGGGTTTGCTCTGAAATCAAAAACAATCATCATGTCAATGTTACACATAGTTTAGGGCCTACGACTGATCAACTAATTATTAGTATCACAAGCATTAACAATAACTAACTGTATGAATAACAACTATCAGTATATAGAGGTGTACTTACATGCCAGGGTTCCAGTCTGCTGTAGGCTAGTCATTGCTTTAGTTAAATGGCTGATGAGTGAAACCACATAAATAGTCTGACAGATAATCCTGCCCACCTTCTTACAAACACACACACACGAGGCCACTCAGATGACTTATTTACATATATCGTAAAAACCAAATCTAGTCAAAGGGGGGTAGACAAAGAAAACCAAGCTTTTTGATCACATGGAATAGCTCAATTATGAAGCAACAATTGATTCTAATATAAACGTAATCATGTATTGTATGTCACTTTGAAATATTAATATTATTATTAAGAAACCATGTCCATGAGAATCAGGCCTAAATTTGACCATTATTTGTGTCGTGGGGAAATTCGATTTTGTTATTGTATTTATTTTAATACATTCTATATTTTATCTATGACAAACCAATAGTTTAAGGTGTCAGGATATAGAAGTGATTGCACTTCAATTTAACTGCAAATTTCCTAAATATAACAAGGCGACTCCAACTTTATAACAATTACTATTATAGACATTAAAACTATTAAAAAGTACAATATCAATGTGCACAAATTCTCATATAATCCAGGACCCCTTCATCGTTAACTAACAGAGAATATTGAGGGCAATGAAAAACTATGAAAGTCTTGTTACATTGTGTATTTATTGAATAGCGTTTTAATACGATATAACCGTATACAATAAATGAGAAATCAATGCTTGCATGTGGTGACACTTTTTTTAGAAACACTGACACCTTGTTGGAAACATGAGTCACTTCATACAATCTGCATGTTGGTTTCATGTTAACAGTTCATGACCATAGCTTCCGGAGGGCACTAAAAGAGACCTTGCAGTAAGTTGCAGTAAATAACGATTAATCGACGGTGTTTAATTAAAAACTCAACATATTCCTCAGACACCTATTCATTTAACGTAGTACAGAAATCAGAATGACAAAAGAAAGAATACAGCATATTGTTACTTTAACTGACTTAATTATATTAAATATGAATAACTAAATACATTCAATTTGTTAGTAATACATCCACATGTGTTACAGATATATCTTTCCATATATATAAAAACATAAAAAAAACATTTGATATATATATATACTATATAAATAAATACATAACATGTTTTTTTATGTTAATATATATATGGAAAGATATATCTATAACACATATATATATAGGATATATATAGATATAAATAAATATATATATATATCTATATTTATACATATAGATATATCTATATGTATATTAAATATATAGATATATATCTATATATAGATATATATAGATATATATCTGTATATAGGTATATATCTATCTATATATAGATATATAGATAGATATATCCATACAGGATCATCTGATTCCTGTCCCTTCATAGTATCTGCCTCCTCCAACTTCTGACCAATAAACTGTTGGTTGATTATCAAAGCACACAAACTCATTGATCCTATGTTCTCTATCTGTGTGTAGCGATACTGAACCACGGAATATTGATTGTATGCTTGCATTTTTCTCAGCCTAACTTGTGGGCCGCTTTGCACGAAAGCCACGGCTAAATGATCAAATGTAAATGTGAACGTAATGTAGTGAATCCCAGACTGATCAATGAAGCAGGACTTATTGGGAATCAAATTTGTCGAATCCCATGGAAGAGAAATTTGTAAGTCAAATGGATAAGGCAAATTAAATGAATTTTGCGCAAGAATACCTATGCCAATTATATGTAGGGTATGGCTACAAGACCTATGATGACTATGATGACCTCTTGTCCTATGCTATAGTCATGATGTTGTTTCTGTTGGTATTATGTAAGTGGGGCATAACATCCTAGTTTACAGTAAAACTAAGGCAGCAGCCATTAATGGCAGTAAAATCCTGGATGCGCAAATCCCATCCCTTTGATTTATTCCAGGTTCAATTATATATTTACATAGAAATGTAAGAAGAGAAGGAAAAATGTTTGGTGCTTAGGCTCATGAATGTAAAATTGCAAATATACCAAGCAGTGCATTGTTCCCACAAACAATCAGACGTTAATATTTAATGTACACTCAACACAATCCTGTAAACATTATTCAGATCTTGAAGGTTACCAAGGCTACCATGTGTTCAGTCCTTGATTGGTCTTTTTTCAAATTAAAACATTTCCTGAAAAGGCTAAATGTCTGTGGGTGAAGGAATTGCCAACTCAAAATATAGACCAATGGATACTTCTACATTATATTTAGGAACCATATTCTGTTTTATTTTGTTCATTTTGGCGATAAGCTGTTGAAAGATAAATCATTTGAAATAGTTTTAAATGATACTGCATGAAAGCATGAGTTGCATGAAACTAGTTTGACAACGTTGGAATTTTGCAACTGTTGCGACTGGTTTTAGACATTTACAAGTGTGTTGCAGAGTGTAACTGCAAGTCAGTTATTCAATATTTGTGTTATTGTGGTCGCTGCCTGGTGTATTGTGTGGCTTTGTGGTGAAACTTTTCTGGACACATTTGAATGACACACACTACCAAAGAAAATATTGAGCACGAAAGATGTATCCATAGATGTTTGATAAGATGTGAAGACAGATTGTTTAAAATGATTGTGTCACGGATTAGGGTTGGATATAATATCACACAGACAGGGACAGGCAGAGATGTAGTCGGGGACAGGCGGTAGATCAGAACCAGGCAGGGCGACGAACCAGGCAGGACACAGGTGGAAGCGTAGTCGGGACAGGCAGAGGATCAGGAACAGGAATCAGACTTGGTAACCGCTGGAATGTCTGCCTAGTCAGGAACAATCTGGCCCCGGTGAGTGCGCGGGGTAGACTTAAATAGGAACGTTAACTGTGATGCGCTGTAGCTGCGGGTGAGAATTACAAGGGGGGTGGCTATGCGGTAGTGCGTAGTGGAGCGTGGAGACAGGAATGTGGAATACGATTAGGGGGCGTGGCTATGCGTAGTGCGGAGTGGGAGCGTGGAGACAGGAATGTGGAAACGATTAGGGGCGGCTATCCTGGTTGTACCTCTAGCGAACCAATAGTATTAAGTTGATGTTGTTACTTTGACCACTAGGAGTAGTGGATGTCTATGATGCTATTGTCTATATAATGTTGGGTATAGGAGCGCGTCGTCAGTTCTGCGAATTGGCGACGGCAGGCCTCCATTCTCGGTTGCCAACTGATGAATTTGCTGCTTTGTTCATATAAAACACCTGAGAACTTAGTATCCGGACCTCTGAGAAAAAAGATTCTTCACTATCCACCGAGTAGAAATTATACTACAATATATCAAGGGGGCGTTGGCTATTCGGGCGAGTGCCAAGTGGAAACGAGGGATGGAGGAGTGCAAACCTGTGACAGATTGATTACAGACTGAACAAAGTTTCACCTTGGAAGATCTCTGTGGACAGTTAGCCACTTTAGTAATAGGGCAGCCAACAAGGTATGTCCGTAACAGCTTTTTGTTACCGTAGTTTATGTAACGGTATTTGGTTTATGAATGATACAAGGTTAATGGAATGTGGCGCCGTAGAAAGCACAAGTTTAAACTGTATTGTGTTCTTGTCTTGTTTTCATGGGTTGAAAGGACGCGATGGAATAAGCCATGTTTTTTCATAATAAACGAAAATAAAATGTAGTTTCACCAAAATTTTAACCAATTGAAGTTGCGTTAAAGTTTCACGTGTAAAGCCAACCCAATGCATTGAGTCGTAGAGAAGGTTTCCCCACCCAAACTAAACCTGTATGGTATCCAAGCGTGAATAAGACCTTTAAGGCCAAGATTAAACCATTGGGAGTACTTACGAATGTACATAAAAGGATTATGCAATTGGTCAAAGCAAGTCAATATAGGTCAATAGTACAGGACACAGGGGGTTCATTCTCCCAGATTAAGCGCATCATGTGGACAAAACAGGTGCTGATGTGCTCTAACTTGTGGGGCGCCGTGGCATGAAAGCGTAGGCTAAAATGACACAACATGTAAATGTACGCCAACCGTAATATAGTGAAGATGGATGTGTTTCTGAGCCTAAATGCAGACTGGACCATATTTGGAAATCAAATGTAGTGTAATGAGTATGGAAGTGAAATAAGGACGAAGCAAAATGGATAGGCTAATTTAAAGAATTGTGCGCAACACAATACATATGGCAATACTACACGATACAAGATAAAAAACCAATATTTGTTAGTGCCCCATTTGCAACAAATACAATGGAATGCCTAATCCCCATTCCCCTCCCGCAGTCTGGATTCCTAAAACAAAATACTAGAAAAATACTGTTACACAATAAAAAATAAGAAACATAACAAAAAAGATTTTTAAAAGGCATTTAAAAGTGCAGTAGTTGCAGCAGCAGCATGGATACAGGTGTAGTACAGTACAGAACAGTGCTGTAGCTGTAATAAGTCCAGAAGGTCCAGCAAAGTTATGAAAGTGTTATGTTAATGGACAATGTTACTGATAGTGGCAGTTTAGTAAGCCATGCCTGTGGATTAAAACTATCCTCGAACATTGGTTAGTCCTTGTAAGGATGCTGTGGAACCGGCGGGACCGGGACGGTTTTAGGGGGAAAGAGATGGTGCCCAGGATGGTTCGGTCCTTAGTGATGGAGAATGGCCTTCTTCCGACATCTAGTCCTACAGCTCTCCTCAATGGCATGGAAACAGACACCCGTGATCATCTTTCCTGCTGTCCTCACGACCCTCTCTTCCGGATGGCTTTTCTATGTCCTGGGCAGTGATGTTGCCGCTACCACCACGTGACGTTCACCGTCAGGACGCTCTCTACGGTGCCACGGTAAAAGATATGCCCATAGGTTATGGCTACATGGGACCGACCTATGATGACCCCATTGTTGTCATTTGCTATTGTATCGATGTTTTTTTATTCCTTCTCTGTAGGGATGCTCCGATCAATCGGCTGCCGATCATTATCGGCCGATATTCCTCTCTTTTTAAACATAACTCGTTGTTTACACTTGTACGCTTTTTTAGGTACCTCATGACATGTTTGGTTAAGTCATCCAAGTGTTGTACTTTTGGGCTCTGATAGATACATTTTGCCTGACTACCCAACCTAAAGTCCGGTCATGCACATGTCATTACTGTATTTTCAGGACTACAAATCACACACTGAGTATAAAAGTCACTTATCAAAAAAATGTGCCAAAAAAACCTAACATTTTTACAGTCGCATTACCAGCCAGAAGCCGTGACTGCAAACAGCGTTAACTGGTGACGTAAACTTGCACCGTTGATAGTAGGGATGCTCCGATCGAGCGGACGCCAATCATTATCGGCCGCTTTAACTCTAAACCGTCAGAGCTCTCAAAAAAGGGCCAATCAGAAGATCCGATCAGATGACGCAAAAAACATGCGACTTTTTTTGGTTGCAAAGAAAAAAAATGCAATGTGTGTGAAGCGAAATGCCGGCAGCAAATGTCGAAGCTACCGGAAATACAGATGATCATATTGTGCTCCTAGATTTTTTATCTTTACGTAACTGGTGGTATGATTGCCTCAAAAGATGTGCACTTATATCGTAATGCTGCTTCACATTGCCGCTTTAATAATGGCCACAGAACGTAGAGGACAAATGGGTTTGAAAGCCCATAGGAAGAAAGGATCTGTAGGAGTCTGTTTCACTGTCTACCTTACTGTTTTTAGAGAAATCCTGTGAAATTACTCAGGGATGTTTCTCTCTCTTTCTCCCGTGTGTGTGTGTGTGTGCTGTGTGTGTGTATGTGTGTGTGTGTGTGTGGTTTGTGTGTGGTGTGTGTGTGTGTGCGTGTGTGTGTGTGTTGTGTTGTGTGTGTGTGTGTGTGGTGTGTGAATAGCTCGCTTACTGACAGAGATGATTGATAGGCTGAGTAGCATCACATGAGACGATTTGATAGGCTGAGTAGCCACACATGAATTATTTGTATTCATGGACAGTAGTTTGAACGCAGTAGAAAAAAACCCTATATAAGTGTTCGGAGATAAGTCGCAGGACCAG
>CM051008.1:7807190-7880332 GCA_027704905.1 Muraenolepis orangiensis | reverse complement strand
CCCTAACCCTAACTAAGTGGACACTGGTTATTAATATTTACAACCTACTGTAACATCCCTGAGCATTCCGTCATTGTGTGCGTGCTATAAGTTGGACAGTGAGTGCCTATTTTATCATTTTTAATGTAACACAAAATGTGTTTATGTGTACACTAATGTTTTAGAAGGGTACATGGAAAATGAAAGCATGTTTAATAAAATAAATTGATTTGTGTGGCAAACGGGGTGGTGGTACGTACCCCTGTTCAAAAAGGGTGACCAGAGGGTGTGTGCCAATTACAGGGGTATCACATTACTCAGCCTATCTGGGAGGGGCTGAGTAGGAGGGTTCGGCCGATAGTCGAACCTCAGATTGAAGAGGAACATGCGGATTCCGCCCTGGTCGTGGAACAACGGACCAGTTTTTCACTCTTGCAAGGATCCTGGAGGGGGCTTGGGAGTATGCCCATCCGGTCTACATGTGTTTTGTGGATTTGGAGAAGGCATATGATCGGGTCCCTCGGGAAATACTGTGGGGAGTGCTGCGGGAGTATGGGGTGCGGGGGTCACTACTGAGGGCTATCCAATCTCTCTACTCCCAAAGCAAGAGCTGTGTCCCGGATTCTCGGTAGTAAGTCAGGCCTATTCTCAGTGGGTGTTGGCCTCCGCCGGGCTGCGCTTTGTCACCCATCCTGTTTGTGATTTTCATGGACAGGATTTCAAGGCGTAGTCATGGAGGGGAGGGGTTTCAGTATGGTGGCTCAGGATTGAATCGCTGCTGTTTGCAGATGATGTGGTCCTGTTTGCGTCATCAGTATGTGACCTTCAGCACTCACTGGATCGGTTTGCAGCGAATGTGAAGCGGCTGGGATGAGGATCAGCACCTCCAAATCTGAGGCCATGGTTCTTGGCAGGAAACCGGTGGATTGTCTACTCCAAGTAGGGAGGGAGTCCTTATCCCAAGTGAAGGAGTTCAAGTATCTCGGGGTCTTGTTCTCGAGTGAGGGGAGGATGGAGCGTGAGATTGACAGGAGAATAGGTGCAGCGGGAGCGGTATTGGGTGCACTTTGGCGCACCGTTGTAACCAAAAGAGAGCTGAGCCAGAAGGCAAAGCTCTCGATCTACCGATCAGTCTTCGTTCCTACCCTCACCTATGGCCATGAGCAATGGGTAATGACCGAAAGGACGAGATCGCGAATACAAGCGGCCGAAATGAGTTTCCTCAGGAGGGTGGCTGGTATCTCCCTGAGGGATAGGGTGAGAAGCTCAGTCACTCGTGAGAGACTCGGAGTAGAGCCGCTGCTCCTTCGCGTAGAAAGGAGCCAGTTGAGGTGGTTCGGGCATCTAGTAAGGATGCTTCCTGGTCGCCTCCCGAGGGAGGTTTTCCAGGCACATCCAACTGGGAGAGACCACGGGGCAGACCGAGGTACAGGTGGGAAGAGACCACGGGGCAGACCGAGGTACAGGTGGGGTGATTACATCTCCACACTGTCAATGGAGAGCGATCTATTGTCTGTCAAATATCACAACCTCAGAATAAAGAATATTGGATGGAACACATGCCAAAGGAAAAATATACTTTGTATAATAATAATAATAATAATAATAATTATTACATAAACGTATTATTGGTTATGGAACAATACAAAAGGAAAAACATAATTACCGTATTTTCCATAGATAAGTCCCACTATTTGTAAGCTGTCTGGCTGGTCGTATGATTTATACTCCGAAGTGATTTAAGTGACCCTACTTAACCAATCAAATTGCTGCAGTCAGTGAGCGAGGAGATTATAAACACACACACACACACCCCCACACACACACACACACACACACACACACCCACACACACACACACACACACACACACACCACACACACACACACACACACACACACACACACACACACACAAACAGAGATTCCCATGTTATTCAAAACTAGTCTGTCTCATTTGTTCCGTTGCGATTATTTAATGTGGATATATGAAGCGGCACTACGAGATAAAGCACACATCCTTTGAGCAATCATACCCACCTAAAATGATATAAAAGATCTAGGAGCCCAATATGATTGATCTGTATTTACCGGTAGCTTTGGGCAGTGCTGCCGGCCTTTCTGCTTCACACACATTGCATTTTTTTTTCTCCCTGAGAAAAGTCTCAGTATTTTGCATCATCTGATCGGCTCTTCTTTTTCAGAGTCGTTTTTGAGAGCTCCGATCGATCGGTTTAACACTATATACTACCTACGATATGTTATACTATATACTATGAACAACACTATACCAGTGGTGAAGCGTCAGGGCCTTCAAGGTATTCAGAGAAGACCCTGGAACTCTCAGATGAAACAAAAAATCGAATTAATTGTATTAATAAAATGTAATAAAATGTAATAAAATTTAATAAAATGTAATACAATTTAAATAAAATGAATAAATGAGTATCATATCTGTGTTGTTGATCTGTTATATTACAGTGTTACGTTGATTTGTTTGTCTTTCTCGGTCCATGCACTACGCATTTGAGTGGTTTTGTGTTGGAAAAACAATGCAACCAATCAGATATTTTTCTAGGTTGCTGGGAAGAATATCCTTCAACCAAAGTACTGCCGCATGCTTTGGCCCTTAGACTGAATGAGAGCGTACGTTTGGATTGACAATTTGATCAACCAATCATATCGTGATTTGTAGCCAATGGGTGCAAATAGTGTGCTAGAAGGTCTAGTTCCCTGGCTCGAGACAGAGGATCTAGCGTAGTGCTACGTAGGTTTTTTACGTCTAAACAGGTGAAGATGATGTTGTTGCGTAATTGTTGTTAGTACCCTTTTCAAGACGACCATTCAGTGTAAAGATGGACATTAAAAAAAAACGATCCCCGTCACCACTGCATCTGTGGAAAGGACATTGTCCGCCCTCAAAGGGATAAAAACATATGGAGGAACAGAACAGGACAATCCCGACTCACTGCATTAGCTTCCATAGCTATTGAAAGGCAACTTATTTTGGATCTGAAAAGCAGTGATCAGCTTTATGACCAGGTTATCGAAACATCCAGAAGGACAGGAGAATGGATTTAGTCTTAAAGTGAACATCATTGGTGAGTGAGACTCATTTGTCTTTGCTGGTTTTGTCTCAGTGTTGTGTCTCGTTGAGCTGGTTGTTGCATTTTGTTTCCACACACTTGTTGACTGATTAGTTAATGGCTGTCTTGAGTTTGTTAAGCATTGTTGTGCATTTAAATTGAGAGTTTTGACTTGATATTTCTTTGCATCGCTTAACGTGAAAATACTTAACGTAACTAAGAGTTACAAAACAGAGATCAATAATCACCTAATTTCTCTGACATGTGTCTTGTCATTAGCACGTTCACCTGTCAAAATATCTCAACTTATATCCTACCATTATGGACGTTATGTGACATTTACTGTTTTGCTCTCTATTGAGCCAGTAAAGAAAAGTCTTAACGCAGCTTTATGAGAGGAAAACTCTTAATGTAACATAACTTCTGTAATAGTAGGATTTAGGTTTTGATATTTTGACAGGTGAAAGTGCTAATGACAAGACATATGCCAGATACATTTGGTGATTATTGATCGCTGTTTTAGAAATGTAAGTTACGTTAAGCGTTGCAGACTGTCCCTTTCATCGATAGCCTGTGTGGTGGTGCTGTGTAGGGCTGTCACTTCACTACATGGACACTGCTTTGACAACTATGGTCAACTTGTCAATTAGCTGCGACAATCTTATCTGCCTAAATGAGATAACGCATAAAGTGACGTGACGTCCGTCTGACTAGAACAACCGAATGTTCGAATGGGTGGTCTACAGAAGGTTCAGTTTTGATAGACATGGTTCGCCACTGCACTATATTATATACTATACTATATAATATAAACAATACTATACTATAACAATACTATACACAATACAAATAGTGATACCATAAACAATAAAGTGAATGATGGATAATACAGTATATACATATGGCAAATTGTGCAGCATCATGAATAAACTGCAGAGCAGTGCAGTTTTCATAAATACTATGTAAATAAGGTTAACCTGAAAACTCTTGATACAAAACAAATTCATACAACAATGAACAGACATAATATTGCTTCATGTTCAATGAAGACAAACAATATTTAGGGTTTTGTAACGTTTGTTCTGAAAAACATCAATGACCATTTCATTGTTACCCATAGTTTAGGGCCTAACTAATGACACACTTATTATTAATATCACAAGCATCAACAAAACTAACTGTATGAATTATAACTATATATCAGCAGTACTTACATGGCAGGGTTCCAGTCTGCTGTAGGCTAGTCGTTGCTTTAGTTAAATGGCTGATGAGTGAATCCACATAAATAGTCTGACAGATAATCCTGCCCACCTTCTTACAAACACACACACATGAGAGGCCACTCAGGTGACTTATTTACATGTATCATAAAACGCAATGTAGTCAGATCTAAATCTTGAATCCTCTTTATTGGTCACCTAAACGCACAAACACACAGTGAAATTAGTTTCTCTGCATTTAAATTAAGAATTAGTGTCAAACCAATAGTTTTAGGTGTCAGGATATACAAGTGATCAATTCAACTGCAATTTTCCTAAAGTGGAAGTGCTGATGATCTTTCCCGCTGTCCTCACAACCCTCTTGTTGTGCAGTGGTATTGCTGTACCACACAGTGACACCAAGTTCATTAGACATTTAGTACCAGGACATTATCACTTATTATCATTATCACTAAAGATTGCATTGACATTAGACGAAAACAATAAAAAAACAAATAAAAGCAAATTAATTGTATCCATTTATTTACAGGAATAGGTACATTACAATGCCCCCAAAAATATTGAATTGACCAATAATATCAATGATACTAATAATAATAAGAATTTGAACTATGTTTATGGTATGAAGCTGTATGAGCTTATTTGTAGTTTGGCGACAACAGTAACCATGTGTTAATGACCTTTTGACATCTCACCCTAGGGTAGGGTATCCATATCCATATAATTGATATCAATGGGAACAGGGGAATATTGGTTGTATGCTTTTTTTTGCTTTTTCTCAGCCTAACTTTTGGGCCGCTTTGAACAAAAGCGTCTGCTAAATGATCAAATGGAAATGTGAACGTAATGTAGCGAATCCCAGACTGATGTTGTTCTCTGAGATACATGCAGCCGGACTTATTTGGAAATCAAATTTGTGGAATGACTTGGAAGTGAAATGAGTCAGTCAAATGTATAAGGCAAATTTAATGAATGAGCAACAAATAATTGATATACTGTATATCAATAAATAAATAAACAAGTAACATGCACTGACACAATGCTTATCATGTAGCTGTAGCCTGAACCTCAACATGCATTTAATAATAACAATAATATTGGCACTACTCATATTGTGTACAAAGATATATTTTCAGTTTGTACTTTTTTACAATTTTGCATTGCTTTTCGTTGTGGGTCTCATTTATAACCATTGCGTATAGGGCCGGCTCTAGGCATTTAGGCGCCCTAGGTGAGATTATGATTTGATAGCAATAGAGACAGTAGGGAATGAACTTAATTGAATTACTTAAATATATTTTGTTCTGTGCCTGTGTGTGCCGCCTGGCGACTACCTAATTTGCCTATGTCTAGAACCGGCCCTTGTGGCGTACAAACTAAAATTGGCCTGAAAGATGCTAAATGCGTGCTTTACAAACAAAAACTTGACCAGAGAATGTGCGACCCAGCGCAGACGGAGCCTCCTGCCGGCTACACTGGGTGACACCACAGACGGCAAACATGGCCGGCACTTGATGTCCCCGGCACGCATATCCGCACATGGCATCTCCCTTATGGACAGGGTGAGAATCTCGGTCACTCGTGACAGACTCTGGGTAGAGCCTCTGCTCCTTAACGTAGAAAGGACAACAGTAAACATGTGTTAATGACCTTTTGACCTCTCACCCTAGGGCAGGGTGTCCATATTATTGTCACCTGATTCCTTGTCCCTTCATAGTATCTGCTCTCCTCCAAATCCTCCTTGATGACTGCCTGCAATGGACAAAAACAAACCAAACTCACAACAGGTCATGGTTTGTGGTTGTTTATTAATCATTTATCAATGGTTCCAAAATACAATGTCAGTAAATTCACACATAAGCCAGAAAGATTCATTCTGACCAATAAACAGTTGGTTTGTTATCAAAGCACACAAAATCATTGATCCTATGTTCTCTGTATCTGTGTGTAGAGTTACTGAACAGGGGAATATTGATTGTATGCTTGCATTTTTCTCAGCCTATCTTGTGGGCCGCTTTGCACGAAAGCGACGGCTAAATGATAAAATGGAAATGTGAACGTAATGTAGTGAATCCTAGACTGATGTTGTTCTCTGAGATACATGCAGCTGGACTTATTTGGAAATCAAATTTGTGGAATGACATGGAAGTGAAATGAGTCAGTCAAATGTATAAGGCACATTTAATGATATGAACAAATCATTGATATAGATCACTGAATAAACAAGTAACATGCACTCACAAGATGCTTGTCATGGGATTCCTCGGGATGGTGACTTTTTATCACCAGTAAATCCTCCAGGCGGCCACACCATGCACACCCTGTACGAGGCCCTCAAGGGCAAATCACCCAACCAGACCATTGACTGGATGGCCAGAAGGGAGGCCGCCTTCACTGCCACTATAACTGCCCTAAGCCAAGCCCCCATGTTGGCTCACCCGTCACCCAAGGCCTAGTCAGGGGGCCAACACTGATATTGCAACTTAAGTAATCGCTTTTGGGTAGAAGCTGTCAACCTATCCAGTATTCATGTTTAACCCCTTGACATATGGCCTAGCTATGTTGACATCTTTGAAAATGATTTTTTTTGGTCATTTAATCATTGTATCATTGTAAGTGGTAAAATCAGACCTTTTTTCACAATGCTGCCAAATTAGTGACAATTTGCTCTGTCATTTCTAACAATTTTGTAATATTATCCCTCAATATATCTCCTGTGAAAGTATGATCTTAACTATTGATTAAAAAAAAATCAACCAATGGTAAAACAATATCATAGCCTACCACATGGGGTGCTGTGGGTTGATACAGCAAAAAACAGCAGCAAAGTCAGTGAAGCAGAAGAGTTATACAGTTCAAACTAATGGGTTCATTCACCTACAATGAACGTGCATCCTTGGCAGAGGATACCAGATCCCTGTTTGGACTGACACATGATGACGACGATGATGAGGAGACGCACAAAGACTGCCTTCAATCAAGAATCAAGAGGGATAATCACGATGTCATTCAACTTGTTGATCAGTTCCAGAGATACAACGTCTTCCAACAAGAGCATATGTATGATTTAGTGTCCCTGACAACTGGTGATGTTGCCTCAGAAGAGATACTGAATGACCTTACACATGCTGCAGAGTCTGGCAAAAAACAATCACTGAGTTCGTGAAAAACCGACTGGGCACAACGAACACAGACTTCCACGCCAGTCTCACCAAGAGAAAACCGAAAACATTCTCAGGCCTATACAGCACAGATACCAAGCTTGAACAGCTCAGATCCAAGTGTGTGAAGCCTGACAGGGATATTTCTCGCCGCATCATTGTATCCATGGAGAGTGGCAGAGAGGTCAACATGGATGAGCTTCTCCAAAAATAACTGTGTGCAGTCCCCCTGTCACTTGCCACAACAGATTCAGTGCTCAGGCCTACAAACAAAGCTTACTTAGCCACCATACTACAAGCTGGTGCAAAGGAAACAGAGCTCAGTCCATCTGTTATGAGAACATGCACCATCATTAATGGAATGGCCTTAGTAAGAGCCATGGGAAAACCTCAAAATGCATCAACCTTCGGGGAATATGCAGATGTGTTCACACAGAGAGTGGCATCTAATCTACATATATCCAGAGTGGATATAGTGTTTGATCGGTACCAACAAAACTCCATCAAGAGTGGAACAAGAACAAAACGCAGCACTACTCAGCGAAAGGTTCGCACAATTGTGAGTAGAGATGTAAAGCTACCTGCTAACTGGAATAGCTTCATTGAAATGGATGAAAACAAAGCCAACCTTACCCATTTCCTATCAACTGAGCTTGAGAATCATGTGCAGCTTTATGATGAGGAAATTGTTATCAGTGGAGGGTTTGAGGATCCTGAAAAAGTCACGTCAGCAGCTGGGATTGATGTATCTCCCCTACAAGCTACACATGAAGAAGCGGATACACGCATACTACTACATGCAGCTGATGCAACAACGAAAGGGTTTCAGAGGCTCATCATTAAGTGCCGAGACACAGATGTGTTGCTGCTACTACTTGTATTTGCAAACCAACTAAGCCAAGAAGTTTGGATGAAAGCAGGAACAGCTAAGAAACCACGCTACATCAAAGTCCATCAAATCACACTACCAAATGAGATGCGCGATGGTCTGTTGGCATTTCATGCCATCACTGGATGTGATACTACGAGCCAGTTCACCGGAATTGGAAAAAGGACAGCATGGAAAGTGTTCCAGCAGTACCCGCATCTTCTCCACAACTTTGGTGAGGAAGTACCAAGTACCACTTCCTGGCAAAACAGTTTGTATGTAAGCTCTATGACCTTAAGTCAACCAGCAACTCTCCTCCTCAGTGTCTCCTGTGCCCCACTGGATTCCTGGGCCTGTCCTCGTCCTCGTAGACACCAGGATTCTAGTGCCCCACGCTGCCTTGACTACACCTCGTCTCCCGTGCTCACGCCTTAGCCTACACGCACACTAACAACACTTCCAACATTCCCATTCTGCACACAATATGCACTACACACGCTTTGCACTCATACACATGGTCAGGGACACATTTCATATCCAGAATTCCAGTTGCACCATACACGTCCCAGAAATTTCCCTCCCTCTTCCAAATAAACACGCCAGTTGGCTTGAACATGCCTAACCCCTGAGTTGCTCTGGTTCCTTCCGACCCTAACACTGGATTCATTTTATTGTTTTAGTTATTTATGTTTTATGTAATATTTTGTATACATACAATGGTTCCATTAC
The DNA here is from genome assembly GCA_027704905.1 of Muraenolepis orangiensis. Lineage (NCBI taxonomy): Eukaryota > Metazoa > Chordata > Actinopteri > Gadiformes > Muraenolepididae > Muraenolepis > Muraenolepis orangiensis. The sequence continues at coordinate 7,871,289 of CM051008.1, read as the reverse complement.
TGGGAAGATGATCCTCAGTAATCCACAAAAATATTTTGTCTCATCATGGTATCCAAAAAGTCAAAAAGCATTAGCACGAAAGGTCACCTGGAGAATCATATAGATTTCCGCTTGGACATTACTCAATTTTTCAAATTCTTTTTTTATTATTCAAACCTGTGTAGTATTGCACTGTATCAAATTACTGTGCTCTAACTTGGCAAAAGTACCTAGCATACATTGGAATCATGATTCCTAAATTATTTGGGCTACTATCTCATGTTTCCAAGCTGATATTCACTCTAAAAACATGTTTTCTTTTAGGCGGAAATTGAATTTTTTACTTTTTTCAATGGTCTAGCTCTATTTTCTCTGACCCAGTATCCATTTACACTTCTGCAGCCATCCCACTGCTGTCACCTTTCTTTTGATACCAGGATTATCTATATGGCCCTTGTGATTGGGGAGATATTCTATATTTATTGTGGGCATGTCATTTCGAGCAGGCAATCTGAAAAATTGGCCTGAAATGGCCTCTAAAAGTCACAAAATAATTGTTCAAACTTGTCAACCACCCTAGAACATCTTACATAGGTCCCCTCTTACCAAACAAATATGTTGACAGCTTCTACCCAAACATGGCAGCAAAAGTGTTAACGGAAGCACTTTTCAGGATTGGCCCCCTGACTATATTCACCACCGACGCGTCTGACTTCCCCTTCTGTGCGGTGCACGAACATTGGGTCGACTGCGCCCGGCTGCCACTCGCCTTTTTCAGCTGCCAGTTGACTCCGGGAGAGCGCAAATACTCACAAGTATTGTGCTTTGTGCTTAAGGCGATAGAGCAAGAGGGACGGACTTGCAACAATGTGCCCAGTGTTTTAACGAGATAAAACGCATGTTTATTAAAGGAAAACCGTTTGTTTGGGAAAAAGGGAAATGTATATGAATTGTGGTGTAGTAAATCTAAATGTGTTTGTATTAGATAGGAAGTGTATGTATGTTTCCTTTGCTTCAGGCATCTCTTGCAATCACTGTTTTTCCCATACTAAATGGTTATTGTGACGACGCATACCACTTAGATCACTATTTAGACGGGACATTATTCTGTGTGCTTTGTGCTGCGTGTCTTATGTGTGCATTATTGTTGCGTCATTATTGTGCTTTACGTGTGCCTTTTGTTGAGTGCCCTCTTAGACGTGTGGTGCTCATCTTTGATTTCTTTCTGCGTCCAACTACCTGCGTCCAACTGTGAATGCCAAACTAGTGCTGTCAAGTCTTATGGTTTTATACTTAGATAAAAAGTGTAACTGCATGGTTACTTTTAACATATGGTGTAGTTTACAGTTGTGACGATTGTTCCTTCAAGTCAAAAACTCTATACTCAAATACTTGTACATGGTCAAGACTGGAGACTGGAAAAGTACATTCTTTACAAATCACATCTGTTTACAATATTTCTATGATTACATGTTATATCTTATTCGCATTGTACAATTCATTTTCATATATATCTACATACATCTCTCTTCAATCTATTATTTACTTCCAATATGTCATAAAGTAAGCGTTCAACAGAGACATGGGAATCCGTTTACTAAAGGATCTTTTTAACGTTCCGGAAGGCCTATTACATAGGCCTATTAGGGACGTAGGGCTATTAGGCCTATTAGGGACGTAGGGCTATTAGGCCTATTAGGGACGTAGGGCTATTAGGCCTATTAGGGACGTAGGGCTATTAGGCCTATTAGAGACGTAGGGCTATTAGGCCTATTAGGGACGTAGGGCTATTAGGCCTATTAGGGACGTAGGGCTATTAGGCCTATTAGGGACGTAGGGCTATTAGGCCTATTAGACAAACTCCTCCGCAAGTCTTGTGTGAGGCTGATAAGGAGGATGAAGGTCCCTCGTTTCATGTTCTCAGGGGTAGCGCGTATGTCTGTTTGCACTTTGACAAGGAGAGCATATGCGTCTCGAAAAGTGGGCGGAATAGGCTAATAATGTCGGGTATGTGTGTGATTAAAAGCACTGGTCCTGACCCCCACACACACTTCATCTCTCATCCGAATAGAGCCACATAATGTCGGGTAAGTGTATGATTAAAAGCACTGGTCCCGAGTAGGGCTGGGCGATATGGACCAAAAATCATATCCCGGTATTTTTAGGCTGCATCGCGATACACGATATATATCGATATTTTATACGAATTCGGCCAATTTTTCAGTTTTAACTCAATGCCACATGTATGATGTCACAAGCACTTTTATTTAAGCACTCATATACAGCTATGATACAGAAAATATACAGCTGCACACTACATATTAACACGTAAATGAAAAGGTACATTGAAATAATCAAAATCCATCTAATAAATAGCCTATATTAAATACATAGGCATACCTCTGCTCCTACACAAAATCGCCTTCGTTATATGGCGATATATCCAGATAGAGCCACAAGACACAATGTCGGGGAATTGTATGATTCGGATTTAGACTTCTTCACTGTAGAGTGTTCATTCACTACTTTTGGAAGGTTATGCAGCGATGTTGTCCAGCGATAACTGTCCTCCATGGTGAATGCCAAGGTGAATGCGTTAACCGGAACTTGGGATACACTGCTTCAGCGATTTTTAACAGGTACTTCCGGCTTTCAACTGTGCCGTGATATAGGCCTATAGTCTCTTTGACATGGTCTTTACTGCGCGTGAGCATAACAGGAATTACATCTTAGCTCAGCTCATAATGCAGTAGGCCTACTTTACCTCGGTTGCTGTGTTCTGATAATAAATCAACTATACATCCATGGTTCACAACATGCCACACAGGTGAAGGCAACATTTTTTTGCAGATCAAGATATACAATGACGAAAAACGTACATTAAGTTACAACAACCACACAAAATGTATATTTCATGCTAAAATATATTAATATACAGTATCTATGTTAATGAATGGTACACAGGTATATAAGCCTACATATTGCAGTGCTAGCAGTGGATATGTATGTATGTATGTATGTATGTATGTATGTATGTATATGTATTTATTCATTATCATACTATTTAATTAATTTCTGTACTAAACTAAACCATTGCTCCAATACTCCAGAGAAGCGGAAGTCATCGATCAAACTCAGCCTCTCTACTATGAGAACCTAACGCTTGTCCTCCTCGCCATCGTTCAATCCTGCTGGCTCTAGTTTTTGCAGTGGAACGCTCCAGTTCAGGTTGATGTAATACGTTCCAAGACTGGCCAGAGAGTCAGATAGCTGAGGAGAGGAACAAGGAGATGCATTATTCTTTAACCTTATTTCACATCAGCAACAGAGTACTTAATGTCTGCATGGTGTTCATTATGGCATGAACGGAAAATCTGGTGCTTTTTACAGTTGCTAGAAGCATATTTGGTGAGGTAACCTGTGTCTTGTGCTACCATACATTCTTAAAGAGCCCCTCATCTTAGCACCAGCTGTAGCCATGACCAGGGTGTGAAAAATGTGGGTCTAAGACCCCTTGATTGATACTTAAGACACCCTGAAAGCCTCAACAGAAAACATTTGGGGGATCTCCTGGGAAATCAAAAAAGTTATTTGTTACTTACAATTGTAGCAAAAAGTGTTGATAACAAATGTTATGACAATAAATGACAAATGTTATGCAATCAGAATTTGAAGTCAAAGGGAATAAACCAAAAACAAACGTCTGACTAGTGAACAAAAACACACAGTGAAGATATCTCCAAGTATAATTCTATGTTCCATGTTCACACACAACCTAAGCAAATCAGAAATCAGAAAGAATATCCCAGAATTTGAATACAGTCGAAGGATAATTGTTTCTCTGCCAAAACATGCTCATCGGTGTGTAAGAGTCCCCGCTAGATGCCACTAAATCCTACACTCTGCACCTTTAAAAAAATATGTTTCTTACTTGTAGTAGGATGTTGTCCATATTGTTTTGGTTTGTCAGGTCCAAGTCTGACTGAAGAGAGACATTTATTCTGGTCTGTTTCCAACCTATACCACCCGGAGGTAAGATATCACACTTTTGACTGAAAACAACCTACTTTTAATTACATTACATTACATTTCAGTCATTTAGCAGGCACTTTTATCCAAAGCGATACAAGCTTACAATAGTGTGTTTCAACAAATCTTAATCTTAGTTGTATTCTCCCATTACACCCTGTATTATGTCAAACAAGCCAATCTATTGATTTGGCAGCATTCCTATGATGTTGTACCGAGATCTGTTAATGTTCCGTCCATTTCAACATGATATGTTCACAATGGACCAATTTGCATATCGGGCCATTATAGTTTTAAAGTGATTTCAGAGAGGAACAGGGAAGCTGACTCATTGAGTACATACTTTTTCTGGTGGTTATTCCCATGAGGCATTACTTTCCCCAAATTGCTTACTCTAACCTTAACCCCGCTAAATCCTTACCAAAAGTTAACCATCTCCTCTAACCCATCATGAGATTGAACCACTAAAAAAGGTCCTTATATATATATAACACTATCTTCTGTGGAAGAATGAGAAACACACATTGGGTTTGTAAAGCTTGACTAGGACTTCCCTGCACCTCCACACTGCCGTGGGAAATGCTCAAATAAGGGCTGGTCAATATTGTCTGTCAATTTGGTTTTTCAACCAAAGAATGAACAATTTACTATAAAGGTACTTGGGGCAGGCTGGAATCCCCCCCCAACCTACACTATGTAATGTAATCAATCATAATTCAACAATGCATTCATTACAGTTAAACATTACACAGCAACTTTACACGTACAGTGATCACAGAATGTGGGCTGGCAAAATGTAAGTCAAAGACATGAAATAAGAAACTATCTAGGGTTATATAAGAAAGTGATGCATTGCATCTGTTATTAGCTGCTTACCTCTGCAGGCAAATCGAAACATAGAATCACATGGCATGTCGCTAAATCCACCATCATACAATGTGCCACATAACTCCTTATATTGAACATTATTGGGCTCAGTGCTCCACCAGTGTCTGTAGGAGTTGTTGGTCCCATCAGACCACCTCCAGAGAACTCTGGAGAGACCGATCCACACAGCAGTAGTATTTGAGGAAGAGGAAACCTGTTGGTTCTCTTCTATATTCTCGATCATGGCGAGGTCAAAACAACAAAAGTTGATGAGAGAAGAACACGTTGAATCTTTCCAGGTACCATCAGTCAACATCTCCACACATTCCTCTCTGCCTCCTTCATTATTAGGCTCATCAAATGCAAAATTCATATAGCCGGTTTGGCTCATAGACTGGGTCGACCATCTCCATGAGTTTTGGTACAAGTCCATGGTGTCCTTGTTAAGATCATGCAGGCCTATCCATACTTCTATACCGTCGACCAAGTCGTCCAGCTCGATTATGTCGTCTAAGTTGTTGAGAGTGGGCAGATCGCTATCGCGTGATCTGCAGTAGTCCTGAGCGTCAAACCAGGTCATCTTCACGTTAACCATAATGTTTTTACCGGGTCCAGCGTTGGACAAGCATACACCTTTGAATGGAAAGAACCGTGTGTAAAATTAGGTTGTTCAACAAAAACAAAGAAAAATGAAAGGTTATTGCTTTTTTCAAACCTTCTTCAAAATCTCAACTCTAAATCTGGAGGATTGAGTCCTTTTTATTGGCCACATACATCACATGTACACACAGTGACGTTTGTTTTTCTGCATTTAACCCATCAAAGTTTTAGAAGCAGTGAGCAGCTGTTCTTTATACAGCGCCTGGGGAGCAGTGTGAGGGTGCCTTGCTCAAGGTTCACCTCGGCAGTGCCCAGTTGTTTTAGGGACTCGAACCACCGAAAAAAAGTAATAGGCAACAGTTAACAAGCAATGCAAGGCAGTGGTGCCTGTACAATGGTTCATAATCGGACTACATTTACAGCTATTTTATAGTTGAGTGAAACCACATTCAGCTGGATTTAGTCAGATGAGAGGCATCTACAGTATATGCGTGTTTCTGCTTACAACTTGTGAATTCAAAAATGTAATTATTTTCTTGAAAATATTTTTTAACCATGCTAAATAGAAATGTGACAACACGACAATAACCACAAAATTAATTAGATTTTTTGTCGTGATATTTGGAAAAGGCTTACAATTAAGGATTTTTTTACAGGCACAAATAATCTCAGATCAAGACGTTTGACATTGCTATAGATGAAGATCTGGGGTGGAAACCAGCAGGCGAAAGGGGTGGAGTCCCACAGGGATTCCTGTTTTCTTAGAGATATTCATCCTGACTCTTAGAGAAAAATAAAATGCAATATGGAGGTTTCAGAAGACAAAGGGGTCATTATAGCAATGTTTCTCATGACGTCACAGCCAAAGTCACGTGTGGTTTTTTTTAATGTGTGGTGGTTGGCAAAAAGCGACGCGTGACCTGAACTTGATGAAATGATGAAAAATGACTTTACAGGCGATTGTTTGGAAAAGTAACCATTGTTTTAGGCATCATTCGGGCTAGTTGTTGTGTTATTGGTTGCACAAATCGGTTTCAAAAGTGTTCTAGTATATGTTTCCTGAGGATTTCAGAACGCCAACCAAAGTGAGGGGCCTGGATCTCTGGGGTAAACACTCAAGATTCAAGATCTTTATTGTCCATATGCAATGTACAATGGAATGCTTACACCTCATTTCCTCCCGCAGTATAAGACTTTAGGCCTACTATAAGACATTGTACACAATAAAAATAAAATTAAGTGACGGATGGATGATATGTACATCTTTGTGTCAAGTCAGTATTGGGTAATTATTATGTTTAGTTAAAAAATGTTTGAAGACAGTTTGCTTTATTCAGCTTTATCTCAGTTATTGGAATAAAAAACTTTGAAAACTCTTAATAAAATGCATTTTCCTGAAATAACGGTTAAATAGTGGTTTAACATGACCGCTAAGGAAAAACGGATAAGCTTTTAGTGATTTGAAAGACTTGAGAGACTCCATTGTGTCTATCCCTGGCTTGTCGATGAGGTGAAAATATCACCGAGGCTCAAATCTGGCCAAAGAGTGGGGTTATTATGCTTACGGGTCTGGAAGTGAAGCCGAACCTTCTGTCACGGTTACGGTGGTTGGCAGGGGGCACGCGGCCCCGTCTGCTGACGCCGCGCCGTACCCGCCCGACGGCGTCACGCGGCCCCCGTCTGCTGACTACAGAGGGGGTCCAGAGTAGACCCCAGAGGAGACTCCAGAGGAGGTCCCGGAGGAGACCCCCAGAGGAGACCCCCGGAGGAGGTTCCAGAGGAGACCTCCAGAGAAGAATCCTACCGACCTGGGCAGAAGGAGTGGCTCTCTTCCCGGGCCCCGCCCGCCCACCAAATCTCCTCCACCCCCCCGGATCATCGACTGGGAGGCAGACGGTCCAGAGGAGCGGGGTTACAGTCTGGATCCGTTCTTTTCCCTTGACTGCCACCGGGAACACCCCTTCAAGCCAGGTTGGGCGCCAGGAGGCGCCCGTTGAGAGGGGGGTACTGTCACGGTTACGGTGGTTGGCAGGGGGCGTGGCCAAGCCACGTGCGCTGGCGGCGCACACACACACACACCTGTCAACGATCACCTTGTCTAATTGCTAATCACCTCACCTAGGGTATATATACTGTGACTGATGTCCCGGAGATCCAGTTCCGGTACCTATCCCGCGTCACCCGTCGGTCTCGCGTTACCCTGGTTCATACGAGTGTGCTGGTTTAATATTACCCCTTTAACAAATGTATTTCTACATTGGCCAGTCTACTACACAGGTTTGTGTAGTTGATCAATGCTGGCTGAGTTAATGGATTTACGGACTGAGAATTATGGAAGAACAATTTGTTGGTGGCGAGGGTGTAAGAGCTCAAATGCGGGACGTGACGGAGTACCTGACCATGAGATGGCTAATGGGAACATTGCTGTTTGGTTTGGATCCCCTGAAGGCTTCGCTAGTATCCACGTGTCACCAGCAGATAGGAGGATAGCAGCGCCAGAGTAGTAGCATAACTTTTGAGGACGACTGATTTCTAAACTATATTTATTTATTTTATTTTGAAGAGTTTCTATTTGGTTGTCCTGCTTACTAAAGGAAGACTTTGTCATGGAGCACCAGTTCTCTAGGGCTGTTGTTAGAACTGTTGTTCTTTGGTCATGTAGCACAAATTTCTATTTTTGTTGCGCCTTTCTACTGAACAAATTTTATTTTTATGAAAAGCACTACTTCCAGACGAAAATCAACTCTTTAATGGGGTTCATTTAGCTCACATAACGCTGGCCAGCTGATGTGATAATAATACCTGAATCATACCTGAGAAGAGGAGGCCCACAAGCACCCTGGTATCCATTATTGTATTCACTGCAAAGTGAAATATGGAAAAGTAGCAATTACATTTTGATCATCCACAAAGCTATGCTATTGATTGATTTAGCTATTGATTGATTTAGCTATTGATTGATTTAGCTATTGATTGATTTTCGATGCATCAAATGGTAATGGAACAAATACAAAAAGGTAAAATATAATGATGACAATCACACAGCATGTGTGTTGGTATGATAACAATTACAGATTACACAGAATTCATCTTAAATACGGTCGATGAGGGCTCAGATTTTCTCATATATTTGTTTGGGGGGGGGGGGGGGGTCCTATTTCACATGTGAAATAGGACCTCAGGGACATTAGACATTATCAATGTCAAGGTGTGCCTTGGGATGGCTCTGTGCAAACATCACACCTTTTGGGGAATGTTTGTTCATTTGTGCAGGACCGGCATTACAGAGATAGGGTTAGGGCCAAAAACTCATTTTTGGACCCCGTAAATAGTGTTCTGTTCTTGTGATGACCGCCCAATAACCATTTGCACCACTTCCTGTAGGTCTACAGCCACAACATGGATAATCATATATGTCCTTGAGGCCCTCTTCTATCATACTTTATGTCTTTGTGTAACCCTCTGTGAAGTTAAGGTTACACGGTGTTACACGTATTTTTCGTATATTTTCACAAAAACTCTTGATAACAAATTCATACAGCAATGAACACACATAATAATACAAGTTTCCTTCAAGATAAATTAAGACAAACAATATTTAGGGGTTTGCTCTGAAATCAAAAACAATCATCATGTTACTCGTACTTTAGGGCCTAACGACCGATCAACTAATTATTAATATCACAAGCATCAACAAAAACTAACTGTATGAATTATAACTATATATCAGCAGTACTTACATGCCAGGGTTCCAGTCTGCTGTAGGCTAGTCGTTGCTTTAGTTAAATGGCTGATGAGTGAATCCACATAAATAGTCTGACAGATAATCCTGCCCACCTTCTTACAAACACACACACACGAGGCCACTCAGATGACTTATTTACATATATCGTAAAAACCAAAAGGTCAAAGGGGGTAGACAAAGAAAACCAAGCATTTTGATCACATGGAATAGCTCAATTGTAAACCAACAATTGATTCTAATATAAACGTAATCACGTATTGTATGTCACTTTGAAATATTATTATTATTAAAGTTAGAAACTGTCAATGATAATTAGGCCTACATTCGACCATTATTTGTGTTGTGGGAAAATTAGAATGTGACAAACCAATAGTTTAAGGTGTCAGGATATCAATAGTTTAAGGTGTCAGGATATAGAAGTGATTGCACTTCAATTTTCCTAAATATAACATAACTAGGCTACTTTATAACTACAACTTTATAACAACAACTATTATAGACCATTAAACAATTCAAAACTAGAATATAAATTGCACAACTTCTCATATAATCCAGGAGCCCTTCATCGTTCACTTGTGTGAACAAGGAGAATATAGAGGAGAAATGACTATAACTATGAACGTCTTAATGTTGTAATATTTAATTAAAAACACAACATATACAGACACCTATTTATTCAAAGTAGTACAGAAATCAAATTGACAAGAGAATGAATACAGCATATGGTTACTTTAACTGACTTATATGTATTAAATATGAATAACTAGATACCTTTAATATATTAGCCATACATTTACATGTGCTACAGATATATATATATATATAGATCCATAAAAACACTTTATACACACATTATAAAAATAAAATAAAATAAATAAAACAATTAACAACAAGGTTGATGATTTGTTTTTGTACATCAAATATCCATAGTCACAGACAATTTCGTAAAATACATTTAGTAAAAGTACATCATCACAAACAAAACCAGAATAGGTCTCCTCCCAAGAAAAAAAAATAGGTTGTATTTCATATTGAAATACAAATAAAAGCAATAATACTAATACTTATAATAATTTGAGCTTGTTATTCTTTAAATGGAAGCTGTCTGACCTTATTGCAGTTGTGGCGACAACAGTGAACATGTGTTAATGATCTCTTGACCTCTGACCCTAGGGCAGGCTATCAATATTATGGTCACCTGATTCCTGTCCCTTTGTAGTATCTGCTCTCCTCCAACACCTCCTCGATGACCGACTGAAATGGACAAAAACAAACCAAACTCACAAAGGGTCATGGTTCATGGTTCTTTACTAATCTGTTATCAATGGTTCCAAAAGACAAAGTCAATAAATTCATGTAAGCCAGCAGCCAACAGTTGGTTGGATATCAAAGCACACACATACACTTGGGTCCTATGATCTCAAGATTCAAGAAAACATTTTTTATACAATGGAATGCCTACTCCCCATTTCCTCCCGCAGTATGAACTTTCTAAAACACTGCTATAAAAATACTGTACAAAATAAAAATAACAATAAAAGGACTGATGAATGACATGTACATGAGTTCAATTGTACAAAAAGCACTTACATTTAAAAGTGCCAGTAGTGCAGCAGCATCATACATACAGTGCAGAACAGTGCAGTGGCTGTCATGTGTCCAGAAAGTCCAGCAAAGTATGATAGTGTGAAGTAATATGGATGACAATGTTATGATAGTGGCAGCAATCCTAGCAGTTCAGTAGGCGGACTGCCTGTGGATATGCCTCTGTATCTGCGTGTAGAGATACTCAACAGGGGAATATTGATTGTATGCTTGCATTTTTTCACAGCCAAACTTGTGGGCTGCTTTGCATGAAAGCGTCGGCTAAATGACAAAATGGAAATGTGAACGTAATGTAGTGAATCTGAATCTGAAGAGTGACGTTGTTCTAAACTTAATACCACTGGACATGTATGAAAATCAAATTTGTATAATGCCATTGAAGAGAAATGAGTCAGTCAAATGGGTAAGGCAAATTACGCACATAAACTAGCTGACAGACATGACAAATGCAACCCCTATCCATAAAAACACAAAAACCTCATGAAGCAACAAATAATGAATATATTTCACTGAATAAATAAGTCTAAATGTGAAAGATTGAATCCTCTTTGTTGGTCACATACATTTACACATACCATCCTAGTAGTATGAGGAGCAGTAGGGTAAGTAACATGGGGCGGCAGTAGCTCAGGAGGTAAAGCAGTTGTCTGACAACCGGAAGGTTGCTGGTTCGATCCCCCGGCTGTGTTGAGGTGTCCCTGAGCAAGACACTCTAACCTTAACTGCTCCCGACATGCTGGCTATCGCCTTGCGATGGCTGACTCCGCCAATGGTGTATGAATGGAAGAGTGTGAGACTTGACTTGTAAAGCGCTTTGAGTGGTTACCACTGGATAGAGAAGCGCTATATAAATGCAGTTCATTAACATGCACCTGCAATGCTTACATACATACATACATACATACATACATAATAAACGGCAAACAAATCCAAAACAGACCTGCATTTGTTCGTAAGAAACACCGCCCCTGAGAGAGCCTTTGTCCGTCCCGTCTGAGAACAAAGAGATAACAGCGTACAGTTTCAATCATGTTGCACATACAGTATATACTGTACTCTTCACATTTGAGACACTTATGTTCAGAATTTACAATCATGTACTTGTAGCCACAGTGGTCTGTAATGTTTCCATTATTCTTTTGGCAATGCCAACATTTTCTGTTTGTACTTTTACTATAACTCTTATTAATTAATATACATTTACCATTGAATTTGATTACTACTACTGTCATGTACTTCTGCTGTGGTCCCCGATTTCCCTGTTTTGGATGAACAAAGTAACATCTTTTCTCATCACATCTTATCTTAGGAGAACCAGAGTAGATCATCGGGTGTGCACTTCCATCCACAGACGTTCGTTTTGTTGTTCATTAAATAGTCACATTTAATTGAGGTCTTTGTCCTTCTTTCGTCAATCTAGGTGTACATTATAGTTGCGTTTGTAATATAGACTGTTTTTGAAACATGACCGGTAAGTTTCGAATTTCTCCGGTAAAATAAAATCTGTCCGGACACTTGACCGGCAAGAAAAAATCCTAGCGGAAACCCTGATACCTACCTAGTAGACTGTCTATACATCTTATATAAACAATGTAAATTATATATTACCTTGCACTTTACTGGAACTGGTTAGATGCCAAATTATTTTCGCTGTACTGTACTTGGGCTGTGCAATGACAATCAATTTGAATCTAATCTAATTTCCATCAGAAAGGCCTGCAACCACCCTGGGCACTATCTCTTCCCCCGCCTACGGTCTGGTCGGCGGTTCTGCAGCATCCATATAAGGACTACCAGGTTCAAGGACCATTTTGATCCCCAGGCAGGGGGCCTGCTGAACTGCTGCCACTTTCATACTATTGTCATCCATATAACATTACACTATCATACTTTTGCTGGACTTTCTGGACTTATTACAGTAACTGCACTGTTTTCCACTGAACTGCACTGTAATGGCACTTTAAAATGCTTTTAAGTGCTTTTTGCACAATTCAACACATGGATGTATCCTCCATCAGTCAATGAATTGTTCTTTTTATTGTGTACAGTATTTTTTATAGGATAGTGTTTTAGAAAATTCATACTGCGGGGGGAGGGGGAATAAGCATTCCATTGTATTTGAAGTATAATAGCTTTATTTTATTGTATTTAATAAATTAAAAAAGTACCAAGATGGTGGCTTGGAATGAGCGCGGCATCATTCCTACAGAATGTTTTCACCAGAGAACCAGGATCTGTGTCTAAAGAGACATAACGGTACCTTGGTTTTGAGGAGTGCACAGCGGTGCCTTGATGGAGAGACTCTGTCCCCACCAGTCGGAGCTGGCCGAGCCCAACTCCACTGACTCTGAGGAGCCCTGCAGGACCTGGAGGTTCAGAGTAGAACCAGAGATGGATCAGAGATGTTACATCCACCAGACACACCCGGGACACAAGGGTCACAGGGCCATTACTTTACCATCAGCTGTGTGGTAAAGTACCCATGGTTATTTTGGTTATATCTTTGGTTAAATAAATGGGTTTTTTTAAACCCAACCTATGACTTGCCTCCCTCCTTCGTCATTTCCCTTGAGCTCGGTTATGACAAATGGGGGCTGGAGCAGGTATAGGATATTGATTCTGGCTGTGATGTAAATCCATAGTTTTAGTTAGCGCTGTTGGGTTCACTGACTGGGTCATGTGACTGGCTGGAGTTCACAAGTTTACTCAGTATACCGTTTGGATTTTTTGGTAAGCGCTCATGTGCTCAGGTGACAAGTTAGTCTGTGAGGTGATGAGTTGGCTGGTCGGTTGATGAAATTGGTTGGGAGATAAGTTTGGCTGGACTACTTTTGGTATTGCTGCTGAGCTAGTAGCTTAGTTCCACTTGTGTTTGTGGCCTCTGCCGGATTATCGCTGTAGTTTTGTGTGCTGTGGAAAGAGGAACACTGTTTGTGTCCTCCAGACACTTGCCCAGTGACTTATTCCACCGTGTACGTTGGGCATTTTGGGTAATGTTTGTGATGTTTGTGTGGTGTCAGTGGCTAGAGCAGTTGTCTCGGGAGCACCTCGGTAGCACGGGGAGGGTCTGCCAGCTGCTGGTTACTTTCTCAGCAGGTTTGAGTGCATAATTATCCACCACAAAGCCACATGAAGAGGTGAGAGGGTGAGTTATCTAGGACAAAGGGAAGCTCCTTTTCTGGACAGCTGAGCTCGGTGAGGAGGGTGTGGCTGACCCTGATGATTCTGTTATGCAAGTAGGCTGGAGAGTTCTTGAGAATCCCTTGTAAACTTGGATGTGTTGCTTGCTCATCTGCCTGTGTCTGGACGTTTGGAGTTGGTTAAATTGACTCATACATGAATACCTGTCATTGTTTGCAGACACCCCTTCCCACACACGTCTGGTGGAGTGGTCACCTAGACGATGAGATCAAGTATATGCTGGAGAATAACATTGCTGAGCTGTGTTGTTCTAGCTGGGCATCTCCGTGTCTCCTGGTCAGCAAGCCTAATGGTACATTTAGATTCTGCACAGACTCCCGAAAGGTAAATAGTGCCCAAGCCTGATTCGTATCCCCTTCCTCGAATGGAGGATTGTGTAGGATGGATGGAGTCAGGTTGGATCTGCAGTGTTTGTCAGCAAGTTTGACCTGTTAAATGGTTATTGGTGGGGGCCCTTGTCATCTAGATCGACAGAAATCTCTGCCTTCATCCCTCCATCTGGACTCTAGTCATACATTCATTTATGTTTTGGTCTACAAAAATGTCCCAGCCACCTTCCAAAGATAGATTCATGTTGTTGTTGGTGATTTGGAGGATTGGGGCGTTTATCTGGATGATGTGGTTGTGTTTAGTGACACTGGGAGAAACATCTTACCCGTGTGAAAGATCAGTTTGACCGTCTCGCTGAGAGTCTTACAGTTAACACCCAGCTATGTCTTGTCTCCCTCCATGTAATTTCCCTTGAGCCGGGTTGTGACATGTGTTGATTAACTATTATTATAACTATTACTATTACAAGCAGTTCTAAAATCCACCCTGTAGTGACATCATAAGTGGGAGTGCCCACCCAGTCCACTGGGCGGGCTGGTAGGCTGATCCATCTGTTGTCATATTTAGGTATAGTTATTTTTTTTATACTTCGGTATAGTTACAATATAGCCATTATACCGTAAATAAATAGCGCCATCATATTTAGGTCATTAGGGGTTAGATCTTATAGGCCATTTTGTTTTTGTCTTATGATGAGATAAATCAACCGTTGACTTCTGACCTTGCTGAGTGTGACCTTCAGGCTGAGGGCGCTGCTGTCCTGGTGGAACAAGCACTTCTTGAATCTCTCCACCAGCCGCCTCCGGCTGCTGCTGTGAGGAGCCGGAGGGAGCTGGGGAGCGAGGAGTACAGCCGTTAGCGCGCACACACACACACACACACACACACACACACACACACACACACACACGTGGAATGTGCACTCTCACTGAAACAGCTGAAAATCAGTGAAGTTTATCCATTGTTACGTTAAGTGTTAACCTGGGTAATGTAGGCGTTACCTGGGTGATGTAGATGATTTTGTGCAACAGGACCAGGAACCTCTGGATGGGGTCGTCCAGCTCTCTGAGCCTCCGCTGGGAGATGGAGATCCCTGCCGAGACTAAAAGACAACACGCGGTGAGTTAGTGGAGCGATGCAAGACGCTTCACATGTCTTTAACAAGCCCTACATGTCAGCCATGTTGCTGTTGTATCCGCTGGCTGATGCACTGCACGTGCCTCCTGCATTGTTTTCCTATGAGTCAATGAGAGTAGAAACATGTGTGTGTGTGTGTGTGTGTGAATGCATCGCTAAGTTACCTGGTCGTGATTTAATCTTCGGAAGAGTGCAGTTATCCCTTATGAAGAGAAAGAGAAGAACAACACAAGGAACCAACAAACGTGTGGTTTGTCTTTATTGTTTATGCTTTTGCTATAGAAGTGTATTCAGTAGAATCGATTTGTCTACCTAACTGACGATCTGTGCTTACCCATGGAGAGCGGTGTGAAGTGGGGCAGTGGTCCGGCCGGACTCTTTATAAAACAAACATACAGCTTCAGCATTCTCACAGAGAACAAACAGCTCCTTGTTATCAGCCCTGGGGGTCTCTGGTCTGACGGTCTGCATCTCTTACTCTGAAACTAACTAACCCCTACCTGCTCCTACATGACCTGTCTCTGTATTCTCTGTCTAACCCATACCTGCTCCTTAATGACCTGTCTCTGTATTCTCTGTCTAACCCCTACCTGCTCCTAAATTACCTGTCTCTGTATTCACCGTCTAGCCCCTACCCGTTCCTTAATGACCTGTCTCTGTACTGTCTAACCCCTACGTGCTCCTTAATGACCTGTCTCTGTACTGTCTAACCCCTACTTGCTCCTTAATGACCTGTCTCTGTACTGTCTAACAACAACCTGTTACTTAATGACCTGTCTCTGTACTGTCTAACCCCAACCTGCTCCTTAATGACCTGTCTATGAACTGTCTAACAACAACCTGTTACTTAATGACCTGCCTCTGTACTGTCCATCCCCTACCAGCTCCTAAATGACCAGCCTCTGTACTGTCTAACCCTTAGCAGCTCCATAATAATCTGCCTCTGTATTCACTGTCTGACCCCTACCTGCTCCTTAATGACCTGTCTCTGTACTGTCTGACCCCTACCCACTCCTTGATGATCCGCCTCTGTATTCACTGTCTGACCCCTACCCGCTCCTTAATGACCTGTCTCTGTACTGTCTGACCCCTACCCACTCCTTAATGACCTGTCGCTGTACTGTCTGACCCCTACCTGCTCCTTAATGACCTGTCTCTGTACTGTCTGACCCCTACCCACTCCTTAATGACCTGTCGCTGTACTGTCTGACCCCTACCTGCTCCTTAATGACCTGTCTCTGTACTGTCTGACCCCTACCCACTCCTTAATGATCCGCCTCTGTATTCACTGTCTGACCCCTACCTGCTCCTTAATGACCTGTCTCTGTACTGTCTGACCCCTACCCACTCCTTAATGATCCGCCTCTGTATTCACTGTCTGACCCCTACCTGCTCCTTAAATAGTTTACATGAAAACATGTGTCTTGGATGGGACTGTCCCCTGGCCGAGGGGGTTTACACTCAGACCCAGACTCTAAACATGAACAAATGACTCACCTCCAGGTTTCCTCGAGTAGCCATTGCTGGTTTTACTTCCAACATCAACGTCATCCTCTGAGGCATCCCCTGATGGATGCAACATACCTGAGAGTAAAATCACAAAACATCCATCCATATATACAGTAAGTGCAATCAAATCAAAAGTAGCTGATATCGATGTGGTCGGTGCATGTGGTTTGTGTCATGTGACGGGTCATGTCATGACCTTGACCACTGTCCTGCTGGATATGGTCCAAGCTGCACGCTGCAGAAGAAGGAGAAGGAGCCGGGGTCTGGGTCTTCATTGAGGACTCCTCTGTTCCCTACGGAGCCTCAAAGACACGCTTCATACACTTAACCAGCGTTCCCTTTTCATTTGTTTTGCTCATATTGTTTGTTCTTAACATAACCTCACTGCGGTGACATCCACCTGTCTGGGCTTAATCAAGTGTGCACACCCTTATCTAATTTCAGCACAGATACGCAATATTAAAAAAGATCAACACAAAGGTACTGGCTTTGATCTGACTAGAAATTCTGAAGCACCTAGCTGCTTCTTAATGATCTGTGTCTGTACTGTCAAACCCCTACCTGCTCCTTAATGACCTGTCTCTGTACTGTCTAACCCCTACCTGCTCCTTAATGACCTGTCTCTGTACTGTCTAACCCTTACCTGCTCCTTAATGACCTGTCTCTGTACTGTCTAACCCCTACCTGCTCCTTAATGACCTGTCTCTGTACTGTCTAACCCCTACCTGCTCCTTAATGACCTGTCTCTGTACTGTCTAACCCTTACCTGCTCCTTAATGACCTGTCTCTGTACTGTCTAACCCCTACCTGCTCCTTAATGACCTGTCTAGGTACTGTCTAACCCCTATCTCCTCCTTAATGTCCTGTCTATGTACTGTCTAACCCCTACCTGCTCCTTAATGATATGTCTCTGTACTGTCTAACCCCTACCTGCTCCTAAATGATCTGTATCTGTACTGTCAAATCCCTACCTGCTCCTTAATGACCTGTCTATGTACTGTCTAACCCCTACCTGACTTGACTTGACTTGACTCCTTAATGACCTGTCTATGTACTATCTAACCACTACCTGCTTAATGACATGCCTCTGTACTGTCTTACAGTTAGACAGTACAGAGACAGGTCATTAAGGAGCAGGTAGAGGTTAGACGATAACCCCTACCTGCTCCTTAATGACCTGTCTCTGTATTCACTGAAGGACATGAATCCTTAAACTTAAACTAAATAGCTCCTTACCACCGGCAGTGGGTTGGAGGTCATACAGCCCATCTCCCCCTTGCGCCTCTCCAGGAAGTACTTCTGCGCCCTCTTCCTGTCTCGGTCCGCCCTGCGTTGCAGTGCATGATGGGAGGCACAGAAGCTATCCATCAGACTCATTATGATGTCAGAGATACTGGCGCTCACCTCCAGCACGTCGGGGCGCTGGTCCGGGTCTGGACTGAGGCACCTGGAGGGAAAGTGCCATGGTGAGGGGAAGGGATAGATATGGATCTATAGAACGTATGGGGCATTAAGGGGTACTACCAGGTGTGGTGTTGATTAGCCATTACAAGCCTGCCCTAAATCTACCCTACATGGACATCACACGTGGGGGCGTCAAAGGAGTGGATTGGTGGAATGTGTCACCTGGTCCACTCGTCCACTTGTGATGTCACCAACAATTTTTTTTAAACAATGGCTTGTGATGGCTCATAAACTAAACGGGCTGTCACTGTTACCACCTGGCTGGTGGTAAAAGAGGGTCAATGTAAGTGGATGGCAGGACAGACACGGATTATGTGGTGTTGGAGCAAGTTTTGGGTTTCTCACCACTTTATCATGCCAGTGACTCTCTCTGAGAACAGTGGGTCCTCCACCGGCTCGTAGGCAGCCTCCACAATCTGAAAACACACAACAAATCACAAATCTGGAATCCGGAATAGCATTTTGTGTGTGTGTGTGTGTGTGTGTGTGTGTGTGTGTGTGCGTGTGTGTGCGTGTGTGTGTGTGTGTGTGTGCGTGTGTGTGTGTGTGTGTGTGTGCATTACCTTGGTGGCCAAAGACAGCATGTTAGTGCTGTGGAAGGGGGTCTGCAGGGTGGTCATCTGGTACAGGATGCACCCAAGAGCCCAAATGTCTGCCTTCTCCCCGTACGGCTCGCTCTTCACAATCTCTGGACTAACACACAGACACACACACACACAGACAGACACACACACAAAGTCTCACCATTCATCCACGGTCTCACACTACTCAGTCGGTTCTCCTACCAAAAGTGGGGACTCACCAGGAGTAGAGGATGGTGCCCACCACCGACGTAAGCTTGCTGCTCTCCTGCTTCTGCTTCGCCAGCCCAAAGTCAGCTTGAGCCAGAGGGACAATAAGACACCGCCGGTCACACGGAGGGAACGAGGAAGCGCTTGTGTGTGTGTTGTTTTAAGGAAGGCGCGGCGCCGCGCAGCACTCACTGATGGTGACCTTGTCCCCGTCCCCCAGCATGATGTTGTTGGGCGTCAGGTCGCGGTGAACGATGCGCTTCTCCTTGTGCAAGTACCTCAAGGCCAAGCACATCTGAAAGTGATACCAAGTTAGAAGAACTAGAGCATTTCTATTTATTAGCATTCTGTATATCCTATAAGATATACATATTGTCAGAACTTGGATGTATGTCATTATGGACCAGGCAGAGGTTTGGGGGGGGGGGGGGGCATCTGGCTGTGATGATCTCTACAGGTCTGGCTGAACCCAGTGCCTTTAGGAGACAAACTGCACACTGGGAGTCATCACCCAACTCCTACACAGGATTCAAGAGTCAAGAGTAAAGACTCTCTAATTGAATGCTTACTAATATTAACTATACTATTCTATACTGTCTATACAATAAACAACACAAATCTTTACTATAAACAACACTATACTACACTATAAACACCACTATACTAAACTATACTATAAACAACACTATAATATGACAATATTATAAACAATAAAAAAAGAACAATTAAGTGTCTAGTGGATAATATCTACATATTGTGGCTGGTGCAAAAAAATATTATTCTTATTTTTTAATTGACAGTAGTGCAACTGCGTAGTGAGTGGTGGCAGCATCATGAATACATTGCAGTATGGTGCAGAACAGGTCTTCATGTATTCACTACACGTTCACGTTTTGTTGCATCATATGTAACGGCCAACTGTAGTTTAAACACACGTGTCGGGAGTGTCGCTGACCCTCTACCTGTACAAAGACGTTCCACACTCTTTGCTCGGTGAGCTTCTGCCGCTTCTCCTTCAGAGCGCTGAAGTGGTCGGCCAGCGTCACTCCCTGGATCAGCTCCATTACGATGTACAGCCGATCCCCTGGAGGGAGGGAAGCGGACTCTGCTATCGCACACCGTAACGCTAGGCTAGGGGCAGTGATGTAGGATCTAGGTGGGAAACCTTTATGCCACCTGCATGGCCTTGTAGCGGCCTCACACTTGAGAAAATAATGGCCGTCTGAAATGGTCCCATTTGGACACCGTGCATTGCGATTTGTGTGTGAAAATTGCTTTCCTCACCTTCTATAAAAGTCTTGTAATATTTGACGATGTTTGGATGCGCCATCTACAGAACAAAGAAAACAGAGTACGCATTAGATGTTTAATGACTGTTCTGTAGATTAGCCTACACTTTGAAAGTGATAGTCAATTTAATGTTGTCATTCCTTTGTATTCATTAATGAGCCGGTAGGGGTTAGGCATTTTGAGGTCATCAGGGATAATGTGGATAATTGGGGGTTCGAACCCGGAACCTATGGCTTGGGAGCCCTGATCGAACCACTAGATTCCACACATGCAGGTGTTTGATGTAAAGCTCCACCTGCTCTTTGATGATGGTGAGCTCAGAGACAATCTTCTCCACGCTGCTGTCCCTGGAGTGCTTGTCCTTACCGAAGGCCGGGTTGTGGAGGTTCACCTCCTTCAGAGCCAGCAGGTTCTGACCACACTGCTTACGCACCTGACCGCACCCACACACACACACACACACACGATGGATCTGTCAGTGGATTTTTAAATGATTCATGTGGAGTGTGTTGGGTTGGTGGCTGGTTTAAGTTAGACTGTAAGTGAGTTAGACTGATTGGCTAGTGAGGCTGCACACCTGTGGGTCCTCAAGTTAAAACAGCCACCACCACACACACTCGTTGAAGAGCTCTAGCTTGTACCATCTGCTCTGTTCACAATGATTCAAACTCTTGCAATAAACCAGATTCCTCATCAACCTGTGTCCTGGTCTTCGGGAGGAGCCCTGGAGAAGCAATTTTAATTGCTGGTGGCAGCGTCAACTGCTACAATTCATTACAGGTAACCTTTTTAAAATGCAGATATCCCCATTGCTTTAACACATTGTTTGGTTGATATGTGCCCGGCCAGCATCTAATGCAATTCTGGCCGTCCCTGAGTCCTCTCCATGTGTTCCTCCTTTCTTTTCCCAC
This sequence comes from Muraenolepis orangiensis, assembly GCA_027704905.1. Lineage (NCBI taxonomy): Eukaryota > Metazoa > Chordata > Actinopteri > Gadiformes > Muraenolepididae > Muraenolepis > Muraenolepis orangiensis. Next base: position 7,849,831 of record CM051008.1, on the reverse strand, counting down.
TGGCTGTTAACTGTTAATGGAGTCATATTGTACCACCAGGTGTGAGACTGATTTATCCCAGATAGATCTGGGAGGACCTCCCAGACTTGGTGATGTCACCAAGTAACAGACCATTTTAGTCACATGACAGTTTTGAAACTCCCTGTAATCACTCACACCTGGTAGTATAATTTGACCCCTTTAACTACTTACGAAATGTGGTACAAAACAGGCCTGTAAAGACCATGAGTGCTAGCATAAAGACCCATGCTAGCGGGGGGCTTATTCGTGGTGACGTCGCAGCACCTTGAAGACGCTGCCGAAGGCCCCGGTGCCGAGGTGGTCCAGCACCGCGTAACCACTGATGACTCTGATTGGTTGGCAGTTCTGATTGGAGGAATCGATGCCCTCCCTCAGAGCCTGGAGCTCCTCCTCCTGCAATACATCACAGCCAATGAGAGCACACCTGAGCAGAACTAGTACCAGAATAGACCAAAATAGATGCGTAAAGTAGAATATAACTGAATAGATTAAAGCAGAGCAGAATGAACTACAGTAGCACATAATATAATACAGTTAAACTGAAAAGATATAACAGAGTATCTGAAATATAACATAATAGGACAGTGTAGAGTAGCACAGAGGAGACCAGACTGCAATAAAGTCAGAGTAGAATAGAATAGAATGGCATAGACTACAATAGAACACAATACAAGTGACTTCAACAGACTTAAACATAGAGTATATATATATAACTACAGTAGTGTAAAACAGAATAGCCTTGAATAGACTAAAATAGAACCAAATAGAACAAAGTAGAATTTTGATAGAATATGAACATTTCTCACAGTGTAGAGTGAGACTGTGGCTTGCAGAGGATCGTAGGCAGTCAGGTCTCGTACATAATGTCCAACATCAATAAACATCTCAAAGAGCTCTGTGGGAAAGAGCCTGCAATGGAAACCAAGGGATTCCTCAGCGGAGATTCGCTCCAAAACAAACATTTGCAGAAGTCTTCATACTGCTTTCTGTAATAAATAAAACTGCACATTCTTTCATGTGGCTTGCAAACTTCCACTTTTTTAAGCATTTAAGAGCGAATTGGTGGTGTATGAGGAACAAAATTTAAAAAAATATTACACAAAAACACAAAAATACTGTTTGTGTATGTACTGTATGTATGTGTCGTGTTCCAGCTGGACCACTGTGTCACATCATCACCTTTTAAAGAGACCCCTGTTTCTCTCTACGCTGAAGATGAACCGCAGCATCCGGAACGCATAGCACTGCAAGAGAACCACACAACATACATATTTATCACTAACACTATGACATTCAAATTGTATGAATATTTATATATATATATATATATATATATATGTATATCCTATATGTTCACACAATGCTTTGTGTCTGACCTGTAGAGCCTTTGCTGCTGGGCCCTGAGGCAGAATCAGCTTAGCAACCACATAGATGCCGTTCTCCTGAAACCAACGTGTATTCACCTGGTCTTTAACACTGTCCTTTACGGCAACATCATTCAAGATTGATCATTTAGTCGTTGAGCTGCACATGTTTTTTTATCCAAAGTGACATCACATCCTACCTGGCTCTCCAACAGCTGTCAACACATGTCACCAGGGCATAGCTTACCTGAACCAGGTGGTAGGCATTGGAGTCATCCAGGACAAGCTCAGTCAGAGCTGCACAGCATGCTGGGAAATGAAGGAATCAAAAATATACTTTAAATTAACATTATCTAAACAAATGTGCGTTGTTTTCCAACTAGCAACCTCTAGTGCAGTGGTTCTTAACCTGGGTTCGATCGAACCCCAGGGGTTCGGTGAGTCAGTCTCAGGGGTTCGGTGGAGGTCAAGACACACACACTGTGTGTGTGTCCATTCCGTTCACCTCGTACGAAAGCGTCTGGCTGCAGACTCATGGGCAAGTGGAGCTCCACTCCAGAACGGAATATTGCATTTTCTAAATTGCATTTTTATTTTATATATTTAACTTTATACAGTTTTGTACTTTTTTTTAAACTTATTTTATTCTATTCTGTTTTTATTTAATTGTATCTTATTTTTATAACTGCTGTCTGTAGTTGGGTATTGCACATAATAACTCACTGCTTTATACTTGTGTAAACTGTGAAGTGACAATAAACTTGACTAGACTTGACTTGACTTGGAAATACGTCACCTCTACTCACCTCCACTGTCCACCTCCGCTCTTTTAAAAAAACGTCAATAGACAAAGACTAGCCTACCTTTATTTTGTTAGACATTTTGTGTGACAAACGCTACTTTTAATAATCCAAACGTCAATGTCGCCCAGTCCTTATTCACGATGAACATAAAACATAAGTCAGGCTCTTTGTTAGGGACTTAGTAGGTTTGTGTTATTTATGTCTTTGTTTGATATTTTTTTTTATGTAAACATACATTATGGTATTATAATGTTATTTTAACCTACGTAACTTCCACATGTTTTTTAAAAGCACGGCGCTGGACAGTGGAGGTGACGTATTTCCGCTCTGTATAGGGCGGTGGAATCAACATCATCAAAGCTACCGTTATGGAAACGACAAACAGAGAATGATAAGTTTGCAAACTTTCCCCTGCTGGACGACTGTGAGTAAGTAAGATCGAAGACGTGTCTGGAATCTGAGACATTTCTGTACCCGGGGAACTGAAGCAAGCAATTGCAATGCACTTAGATCAGCTCGCAAATTCTCTCGACGGATACTTCCCCACAAGAGATCCAGCATGGGTGAGACGGCCGTTCACGTTTAGTGTTGCGACAGCGGATGTCAATGATGAATACCTCGACGAAATCATTGAAATTCAGCAGAGCCAGGTTCAAAAGCGACTATTCAGAACATCAACGCTCTCAACGTTTTGGTGTCACCAAATCGTAGCGTACCCTCTAATTGCTAAGAAAGCCCTTGAGATTTTCATACCGTTTGTTACAACGTATCTTTGCGAGCAATCCTTTTCGAGGATGGTTGATATTAAAACGAATAAAAGGAACAAACTTTGTTTTGCGAAAATGATATGAGAGTGGCACTTGCCGAGGTGAAAGGCAACAGCAAAAGTCACATTGATCTGTAGTAAATATTCATGAGTGTTTTTTTTTGTTTTGTTCCTTTTCTTCGTTTTACCCGTTTAACCATCCTCGAAAAGGATTGCTCTTTGAACAGTGATTTTGTGTGCAACTGATGCATGGTTCATTTTATGCACCAATAAAACATATACCTATGTTTTGAATTTGAAAAAAAGCGGACAAGAATAAAACCATTTAAAGCGGCTTGTTTTTGAGAAACTGTAGATTTATTACATGTATTCCGTTTAGAACAGACCTTTTGAGGTCGTAGGGCTGTTAGGAAGACATGCACCCTTCTTACCAGACTGTAGGGCCAGGGTGTCTTCCTTCTGCTCCTGGGGGGTGAGCTCCTCAGAGCAGGTCCTTCTCTGGATGCGGCCGGCGGCGTTGGCACTGGACAGGGTCTCGACGGAGGAGCGGTCGGACACGTACGTCCCCTCGCTGGAACACAGCATAATGTCCCTAATAACTCTAAGTATAGCAACTGAAGACTGATTTTAACACAATATATGCTTTGATGTCCCAAAGATTGTATTCATTGTTTAAGGTGAACATGAAATAGGACTTTCATATTTCACAACGAAATTAATAATATTTGACTTCTTATTTTAGATTAGACATTCAGATTAACATTGTTGTGGACAGACATACTGATGGCTGGATTGCACACAGAGACACAGAGTCAGCCAGCCTGCCAGACAGAACAGACAGACAGTCGAACAGAAGAGACATCCATTCAGACGTCCAGACACCCGGCCAAACAGCCGGGCCGGTCAGTCGCATCCACTGGCCTGTTGAGGAGTCTGAGGAGCTGCTGCAGGCCCCCCCAGCTGCGGACCTCCACACGGGTTTCCTGGTCCTGGCAGAGCTGCACCAGGATCCAGGCAGAGCTCCACAGCAGCCGGAGGTGCTGGCCATGGAGCAGACCCAGCAGCGCTGGCAGACCCTCCAGGTCCCGCACTTGCCGCCTAACCTCCACAACCGGGACCAGCAGACGTAGCAGCTCAGCCGCCATCCTGTGGGGTGACGGATGGCGCGCCAGAGAGACGCTTTAGATATCATAGGGCGGTTTTGATAGTCTAGTTTTCCTACAGGGTAGAGTAGGACTTGTACACTAACATGTGAAATGCTTTGCCCATTAGTGCATAGGTACTGCAGGGTGTCCACCAATTTTTGCCATTATAATTTACAATTTTCACCCAAATTATTCTTGAGGATTAAAAAATAGAACTAAAATGATACGGCTACTCCTTCCACCTCGGCCGAGGCCACATAGGTCCATAATAATAAACAATAATAATTATGCAGGAACATTTTATCCATCATAAACACATATAGGCGAATGACCCTGTATATAAATAGGTTAATAAGGTGAAATAAAAGGTGAATAAAGTAAATTGATTATAGGCCAGGCTTAGAATGTGACAACATTTTTTGTTGGATTAATTACATGTGGGGGGTCCCTGTTCTGTTTGTCTCTCGTCCAAGGGGTCCTTGGGCTGAAAAAGGTTGAAGACCCCTGGTCTAAAATGCTAAAACCTCCTGACCTCTTGGATAAGGAGTCATACTCCTGCAGTATCACCAGTAGGTCTTCCACCAGCGGCAGCTCCCCGATCCTCTCTCTGCTCTCTGGGCTGTGAGGAGGAGGAGGAGGATTAGGGGGGTGAGGACTTTTATGATGATGGATTTCTCTCCATAAGCTCCACATTTGAATACGATGCGTCGTGATGTGCCTATGTCATGCGAGTCTGCCATCAGCTTGGTGTTGTTTTCACATCGGACGAAAATTTAAATGAAAATGTAGTAGTAAAACAAATGTCCTTTGCATCTTCGCTACTCAGAATTATGAAGCAGCCTTCAGTCATTTGAAAGGATGCTTAGTGTTAACTGCCTCACATGAATTGTCCATGGCAGATACTGATACTGACCTCTCCGCCAGGGTGGTGAGGGCGATCAGTGTCCCCAGCAACACACTGCTGTCTCTGGACGACAGCAGCTTCACCAGAGTCTGCACTCACACACAAACACACACACACACACACACACAGTAACACACACACACACCAAAGTCATATCATAACCATCTAAAACCACATAAAAAATTATGGAACTACTGAATACGTGAAGAATAAAAATGCCAATAACCTCAACATAGATCAAACAAGGTTGAGGTTATCACACACGCACACGCACACACACACACACACACACACACACACACACACACACACACACACACACACACACACACACACACACACACACACACACACACACACACACACACACACACACACGTGACCAACCCTGTGGGCTCCGCTCTTGATGACCCAGTCCCTCTGACCTTCCTGGGCAGACAGCTTCTGAAATATGTCTGGAGGGGTCATGAACACATTAGTGATAAGACAACGCACACAACACAACACACACAGCCCCTCTCCTTATCAGCACCAGGCCAGGGGGTTACTCACAGGTCAGCGTTACCAGAATCTGCACGGTCAGCGGCCGCTCGCCCAATTGTACGTATTCGTCCGTAACAGACTCCAGGTGCTAGAGAATGAGACAGAGAGAGAGACAGAAATATGAACTGTATCCTCTCCATCATTGTCACTGCCACTTAGTTGTATACATTTGCAGATTGTCCATGTCTTGTATTTTTGACTATTGCATTTTTTTAATTTTGTATCTTATGCTAATGTTTATGTGCTTTACCGATGTAAATGCATGATTGAGCGAGAGAGAGAGAGAGAGAGAGAGAGAGAGAGAGAGAGAGAGAGAGAGAGGGAGAGAGAGGATCAGAGGAACGTAGACGTCATGTGCATGTGCAATGTTTGAGTATATTCACCCGGGCGAGCAAACCAACACCGTGGAGCTGATGGAGAACGACCTGAAGGGGGGGGGGGGGGGGGGGGTAGAGGGAGGGGAGAAGGGGTTAGTGAGGTGAGGTCAGTCCGCATAAACCAAACTGTCTGATGAGAGAAACATGACTTGCGAGGTGCCACCTGATAGTGAGGGTCTCTGATAAGGAGACGCAAGCAGACGAGAACTCTGAGAGCAGACTCTGCCGCCACGCCGTCCATCCATTCCCTATAGGGGGAGGAAAAACCAGGGGGAAAATGCTAATGTTTGTCTTTTGTTAACATAACCTTGTGGGGGGGGGGGGTTGTTGACCTGTGTTAAGGGATATCAGTAACCCACCTGCACAGTCTGTTCTTAACCAGAGAGGTGAGAATGCCTGAAAACAGTTTGTGTTGTGGGTGGCTTCGGAAACATCTCTGGTTGCCGTAGGTTATGCTATGTAAAAAATAAAAACAGAAGGTTCTGGATAAATCCTGAAACACGCACGCACGCACGCACGCACGCACGCACGCACACACACACACACACACACACACACACACACACACACACACACACACACACACACACACACACACACACACACACACACACCCTTGGTTATACCTGAGCACATACACATACCTGAATTTTTCCAGCAAGGCAGTTTCAGTTCCTGTGTTGCCAACAATTCTATATACAGCGTTGTTGGCAAGTCGGGTACTTTCGTGGTTGGGTTTACCGCGACTCATTGCTGCCCCCTGGGACCAAATACAAAAATACACACACGCACACGTACACACACACACACACACACACACACACACACACACACGAAATACGACCTGTTTTGTATCGTAGACACGTGACGTGTCTGCCGGTGATGTCAGATACTTTTAAGTATTAGTGCTATATTATAGGGCTACCTCTTGTCCGGGCAAAGGTTTTTCAAGTAAGCATAGAAGTCTCCTGAGTTCATTAGGTGATCTGAAAAAAAATATTTGATCTATGAATATAGGCTATTCTACCGTGTACATTCCTACAGTGCAGTGGGGATTGTCATTGTGAATTATAATGAAGGAAAACAACTACTTACGTGTTATCAGTTCCTTTAGATTTTAGTGCTTGTTGTCCTTGCGGGGCTTTTTTACCCGGATTGGGCATGGTTGTTATCATTATTATTATTATACGTTTTATTCGATTCCATGGGTGGCGTAGGATTAAACTGTAGACATTCGATATAGGCTACCACAGCCTCTAACCTTGTCACCCGAAGGTAAGCACATTTATGTTGAATGGCAAACTTAAAAACAGACTCTTAAACAATTACCTTACTACCATTCGAGTACATTTAAGTTCGTCCTTACAATCGGGTTTGGGTCCTCTTATTCAACGACGTTATATGAGTTATTTGCGATGTATAACAGTAGAAAAAACTCAATACTCAGCCTCAGTCTATCGTCAACCAATCGACACACAGATGACGCTGGCGCTGGGGTTACCATGGGTACAACGGACGCTATTTGCATTCCGTCGCGAATCATGTCGGAAGATCAACTCAAACATATGGTTGAAACGGACAATTATGACACAATTATGTCACAAATAATTAAATGCAATCATAAAAAGTATGCCTACTAATCTATCTATCTATCTATCTATCTATCTATCTATCTATCTATCTATCTATCTATCTATCTATCTATCTATCTATCTATCTATCTATCTATCTATCTATCTATCTATCCATCTATCTATCTATATATATTATGTTTTTCTATATATGAATAAATACCTAATTAAATCACGATTACTACACATAATAGTGTTCTGTTATTCGCCAATATACATTACTGTCGCGATAACCTGTCAAAAGTGAAAGAAACGCGTGTGCCTATCGCGAGACTTCAATGCTCCACCTTTTTCGAATTCACATCGGATGTGCGCTCCTTTCTCGGCGTACGGCTGCGTACCCCAAGTGTAACTGCGCACGCCGGACTGCGTAGGCAAATAGTGGTACGCCCAGTCGGTAGTAGTAAGAAAGGGAATGTCGGGCTGTGAATGATCTGTTTTTGTTGAGGCGGCAGGGGAACGTCAACGTTATGGGTGAGAGCGCTGTTCCGAGCAGCTGTCATATTTGTCGAAAGCCGCGTTGATATCCCTGCTGATAATTATTCTTTCAATTAGATTATCGATCCGGACGGCTGTTTTTTTTTTTACCAGCACCGTTAAGGTTGTCTTGAATAACCAACGCCCAAGTCGGCTGTATTGCTAGCTGGCTAAATGTAGCCTCAGGTTAGCTAGCTGGCCGCATACTTTAACGGGAGTGTCATTTCCTGTGCTAAAATAGCGTGGTATAAAAGTAGATAAAGTGCTAGTTTGGATTGGTTTACGAGTGTATCTACGTCGATACTTGCATGTGTAGTTATTTTGAGGGGTTTTGGGCTAATTTGACTGCACGTTAATTAGAGTATTTAGTCGTGCAATGGATTAAATGGCTAACCTTAATGCTATTTAGGCTGAGATTGCGGACACACACTGGGCTGAATGAACTGTAACCTACATTTCGGATTGATTCTCGTATACCCTGACACAATTTCAAAGTAATCCAAGTCAATATTAATGACGTGTGTGTGTGTGTGTGTGTGTGTGTGTGTGTGTGTGTGTGTGTGTGTGTGTGTGTGTGTGTGTGTGTGTGTGTGTGTGTGTGTGTGTGTGTGTGTGTGTGTGTGTGTGTGTGTGTGAAGGTCAAAGGGGAGTCCATCGTTTGTCTAACAGTTGAACTTGAAGCAGTGTCATTGGGATGACAATGGGGAAACAATTTGGTCGAACTAGCTTTTTTACAATTTAATTTGATGGCGGTTGAATGCGGTACCTGAGCTTTGATTTAGTGTCTGTCGATTGACTTTGTTTAGACCACTGGCCTCCTGGCCTTTGTATTCTCTCAAATACACAAACAATGAAAGCTGCACGTCAGTGTTAAGTGCCTTTTCAGACTGACACACGCAAACCTCAACTAACCTGCTTCCACCTGCAACACTGCACAGAGGAAGTGGTCACAATGAATCTGCACAAATAACCCTGCACTGCCATACTTAACTGAGCTACTGAGCTACACCATAAGATGTGGAAATTGAGTGTCAAACTGATCGGTGTATTATGTTAAGTCATAATACCATAGTAATAGCATTACTATGTGGGGTTTTCAAAGTTTGCTCCATATACTAAGGTTAAAATACGACGCATGAATCATTTGTAAGCCTCAGGCTACAGAAAATCCAATGGTAAATAGTTCTGGTTTGCACCACTGAAATAAGCAAATGAAGTGGAACATTGCACTGGCCAACTCTCTGTGTCATTATGCCAGGAAAGAGCACACGTGATTTAGCTCCAAGCCTTTCCGGCCAGAGAAAACTATGCTAAAGGGTGGTTAAAAACTTGGAAAAACAGCTCAAAGAATTCACGGTATTGTTGTTCTGTCTCTGCTTCCCTCTTTGATCTTGGAAATACTGACACTGTGAAACTGTTACCACATCCTATGGATCTGCACACCAATCAGCTGTGAGTATTGATGGAGATGCTATTCTATTGGTTGGCTGTCATGGACTGTGCTGGTAGGGGGTAGGGTGGGCGGGCTTTAGGATGTGTTGCTCAGTGAAAGATGGGGTGCTGTTAAAAATGTTATGTCTCTTTATGGTCGTCTCATTTATTTATTTTCTTTCCAGCAACAAAAGAATCTGGAGGGGTATGTGGGCTTTGCAAGCCTCCCCAACCAAGTGTACCGGAAGTCTGTCAAGAGGGGCTTTGAGTTCACCCTCATGGTCGTGGGTAAGAACACCAAAGCCTTTTTTAAACCGTTGCAATGTGTTTTTATTCTGCTGCCGTTCGCACAAAAGTACTCTAGTCTTGTTGTGTTTTGTCATATCGACAATATCAACATTTGGGGCAGAGTGTAGCTCCCACACACTCCCCTATCACAGCACCACTTCTTTGCCTTAATTATCGTTCTATCATGACTTCCCCTCCCCACCCAGTCCCTCTCCCCACCAGAACAGAAACATTTCACTTGGCGTCGCGCTGCGTATTGCGTCTGCTTATATAGAGGAAAGCATTCCTGTGGAATGCTGGGATATGGCGGTTGAAACAGGACCAAGATCCTCCCCTCCACTAATCAGACCCTGTTTGGAGGGGAAAAGTTTTGTTGGGTCAAAACCATTTCCTGTGGTAGGACCCATAGAACCGGCTGCTAAGAATAGCAACCCCCCCCCCCCCACTTCCCCCCCCTCCGACACCCTTGGCTGTTCTCTCTGCTTCTTGTTCCCTATCCCAGCTGGCTGCTAACTTGCAGCTCCACTGACAGTCCCTAGACATCGAGGTATGAGTATCTTCACTCAAAAAAGGATCATTTCCACAATGCGATGATACAGCTGACTCGGGTCCCCTTTTCTGTCCATTATCACCATGGACCAGATGGTGCCTCCTGAAGTGGCCCACAGGACCTTTTTAATGGCACCATAATGACACCATAGCAGTCCTTTTAGCCTCGTCTTAAAGATCTGCACTGTACTGGAATGTGTTCGGTTTCGGAGCTTCTGGGCCACCTATCCCTTGATTGTTTGTCACAGTTTCACATATGTACTCGCACTGAGACACCCACACCCACACAGTAAATCAGTTCCTGTTGACACTGAGGTACAGTGTGACTGCATGTCCCCACTGCGGTGTGTCACTGCGACAGTGAAGATATGGTCACGAGATGGAGAAAGCGAGATGACCAACCCCTCTCCTTATGCCACAGACACTATGCAACACAGCGGTCCGTCCAGTTTTACCCAGAGCCACAGTGGACTTTACCTTGCCTGCAGTCTCACCACAGCATGAATAACATCCATCCACATTGTGTAATAGTGAAATAATCAGATGTTGTACAAGGGAAGAAGAGCTCTCCCCTGTGTGTCGTTACCCCATTTGATAACAGCCTCAGTGTAAACAGGGGCTAGCCGAACACCAACCCGTGGCTAGCAGCCAGGTCGGCCAGTTACTACTGGCCTTATGGTTTTATGATTCAGCCGTTGGAAACGAGGAACCATAGTGGCTGACACGGTTAAGAAGGCCTCAAAGACAATACCGTGTTTTCCACAGGATTAGACCAGGGGGTTAAATTCTTAACTTGTATGCATCAGTTGTGGACCCATTTGTGCAGAGTAGGGATGGAAGATATACCAACAAAGTATAATCAAATACACAGTCCAAAAAAATGGACTCATTTTCACATCTCGTCTGTTTTAATCTGTATCTCATAGAGTTCATGTGCGTTACATCCACACCGGCTTTTAGGTTAAGAACCGGGTGCTTTAATACACTGATTGTTGAGAAATATTACACATTAGTTTCTGTGTAGTGTGTAGTGTGTTTAGCCTCTGTTCTCCTTACTCGTATGGGTATGGCCACTCCTGGACGAGGTCCAAGTTCCAGAGCTTGACATTTGATTGTCCTTATCTGGTGCAGTTTGAAATTGCATCGCCCACTGGCATTCTGGGAGGGGGGAGGCACGCAGGTGACGCAGCAACGTGTGTTCCGTTTTGTCTGTATTGTGTACAGAAATGAAATGCTCCCGTGTTCTCGCCGCGTCCTTTTCATTCACATTTTGTATTTGTTGTCCTCTTCCACAGGCGAGTCGGGCCTGGGAAAGTCCACGTTGATCAACTCTCTCTTCCTAACAGACCTGTATTCTTCAGAGTACCCCGGACCCTCCCACCGAATCAAAAAGACTGTACAGGTACAGCAGGCCCACGCCCCTACCCCCCAAACAGCTTCCCCCCCTATGCCCCTAAACAGAATAGCTACATTGCTCTGAAGCTACACCATGGAGAGTGTCCTGCAAGGGGCTCTAGTGTCGGGTTGTCCTAGTCACACTCGTACCCCCAGGCAGAGCGTAACCAATTGACGTATTAATACCAGAGTAATCGTATGGAATTTGACACTGGATGTTTTTTTGTAATGCAGTTTGGGGTATAAATACACTGCAATACGAGGACCAATGTGTCTCAAGTGTATTACCGAGTGAGATCTTTTGTTCTCTACACAGAACTATTAACTTACTCCTAATATATAAACATGCCATTCTATTTTATGTTGGGGGGTGGGGGTTAATCTGACATATAAGCTATAAGGCACATTCTTCAATGTGATGTAAATATGTAGGATCAAGAGATGTTGGGTGAAGTGTCGGACTTTGATCTGTCTGAGCTCTCGCGCGCCCAACTGTTTTTCCAGTTTCCCCGGCATAGCTAGCTAATGGCACAGTGTAGCGTGTGGCGTGTCGCTACATGCTAGGCGGTTCCCGTGCACTTACCGCAGCCATAGCGCCGTCTGCTCCTGCATGGGCCACACAAGGACACTGATTAGTTAATTAGGTGTGTGTGTGTGTGTGTGTGTGTGTGTGCTCACACAGTGCACCGGTGTGTTTTGGTGGCATCAGCTTTGCATTATGCGCTTTTATTTTGCTGTGTCACTCGGTTAAAAATGTGCTTGTACAGTACAAACTGTTTCATTAAACAAAGGTGGTTGTGAGGTTTTTTTGGGTTCTGTATTGACCTTGTGTCTCTCTGGTCTCTCCTCTCTGCTGCAGGTGGAGCAGTCCAAGGTTTTAGTAAAGGAAGGAGGCGTCCAGCTCCTGCTGACGATAGTCGACACCCCCGGGTTCGGAGATGCAGTAGACAACAGCAACTGGTACGAGAATGGCTCCGTTTTGGATCGCCGTCATGCAATATGCTTTTCTTACTCTCATCAATTCCTACACTGCACTATATAATGACTAGACTAGCTCCACTTATTCACGGGAGCTTGGAATGTATAGCGCTCCCTATCTGTACATCACATATCAGACCCATATCAGACATCTCGAGTCCAGGTCTCTAGGTGCTTGGCTTAACTGAGATGTACCTGTTTAAATAAAGGTAATAACGGCGGCCATCTTCGGTGTAGTGTTGTTTTCCTAACCAAAGTTATTCCACCCCCCTCCTCGACCCAGCTGGCAGCCTGTCATCGACCACATAGACAGCAAGTTCGAGGACTACCTGAACTCGGAGTCACGGGTCAACAGACGACAGATGCCCGACAGCCGGATCCACAGCTGCCTGTACTTCATCGCCCCCTCGGGCCACGGGTAAGACCCGGAGAGAAGAACCAGAGCGGGAACCCTTGCAGTGGGTCGTTTGGACCCACTGCAGAGAGGAGCATGTGTTAAAGTCTCACAGTGAGGAAGAAGTTCTCAGTGCAGTCACGGGGCTTTTGTGGCTGTTCCTTGGCATGGGCTGTTTGGATGTACTGTGTGTTCTGTCTGGAACCTCTCAATTAGCACATATGCTAATGAACTAATCCCCCCGGACTGGCGTCAAGGATACATAGTGAGCACTAAATGCTCCTCTCTTCTCCCCCTCCTCTGTCCCCCTCCTCTTCCTCATTATCACTGTCCTCTTCCTCTGTCCTCCATCTCTTCCTTTAGCCTTGTGTCTAATCTCTTCATCCTCGGAAACACGGTGTTTGTACTAGCCTACCCATCTCTGGAAAAGCAGATCTCTAGCCTTGACCACACACACACACACACACACACACACACACACACACACACACACACACACACACACACACACACACACACACACACACACACACACACACACACACACACACACACACACACACACACACACACACACACACACACACACACACACACACACACACACACACACACACACACACACACACACACACACACACACACACACACCTCCCCACAAGGATACACGTTATTTGCCCGTAGGCAAATTCATAGACATGCAGAGCTTTCCCACAGAGCAGCAGCTGACTGCTCTCAGGCTGAAGCAGGGTGACCCCCGGCGGGGCCAACGGGGGGGGGGGGGGCCCAGGGTCCCAGCTGTACTCTGCTGTTTGTATTTAGTCCTGAAGGCTCCACCGCAAAAACATCAACAAGCCCAATGAAAGTATGGCAGGGTTCGTGAGAGCTGCGTAACAAGCAGTGTCCTGAAGCAGCAGCACCACCACGACCACCACTCACACACACTCACTCACACTCACACACACTCAATACTTATACATACTCAAAAGGGTTTTTATAATGTTTGCGTTCCCGACCAGAAACGGTCATAGCCCCAATATGAGACGTGCAATACCTTGCACTTCACAGAATGCACGCGTCTGAAATGTGTTCTTCCTGTAGCACACATTCCTGGGGTGCTAGGGTTTGTGCGTCTGCCAAGAGCTCTTAAGCTGTTCAGTGTGGACAGGAAGCCCGCTTCACGTAGCGGAACATGGGCGACACAGGCCGATCCAACTGGGGGAAAAAACTCAAAAGCTGCATGGTAGTGCTGCGCTTTGGTGATCACGGTCTCTGTGATCACCGTCTACTGGATAGGGGACGTACGGGTTGTGTGTGAATGTGTGGCTAGTTGTGTAAAGGAGAGCCCTTTTGTAAGTGTTGTCTCTAGATGGAAACATGCAACGTAGGTTGTAATTATAATGCGCTCCTCAATTAACCTTTTTCATCCGAGCTTATGCTAGGCCTCGAGTCAAACGGAATGACACATGTATCTCTTGTTGGCTGACATTTTCACTTGGAGTTTGCGTGACTTGTAGGATAAATGTTTTGGGTTGTGATGATATACCAGCTTATTTGTGAACACTCTTTACATGTGGGCTGGAAGGTGAAACAAACACTTCCAACCCGTCGCCACCATATTCTGATTCTGTGTACCGCTCTGGTTACACTGAGTTTAGCTAGCTGCCTAGCGATCCCTGTGTAGTTGTACTTAAAACGGGTTTGATTTATTTGTACAAAGCCGGTGTGTACGTTGTGGCTTCATGCTGTGTGTTGTGTTCCTGGGTTGTGTTGCAGACTGAAGCCCCTGGACATCGAGTTCATGAAGCGGTTGCACGAGAAGGTCAACGTCATCCCGCTCATCGCTAAAGCCGACACGCTCACGCCCGAAGAGTGCCAACAGTTCAAGAAGCAGGTACAGCCTTTATTGAGCCGTCGAGTCCCATGAATGTGCATCAATGCACAGTGTGACTTGGACCGCCAAGTGTGCCTCTCTCTTCCCGGCTTTAGATGGCTTCATTACGCCGCCTGTTTTATTTGTTTTTATATCTGTTGTTTTTCAGCGCTGGTTTTCGCTCACTAATGTTATGGGTCTATTGCGCATGGCACTTCAGCTTGCTTCCGTCAGCTCGTTACCGTGACGGCCTGTAAAGCTGGATGTTTTTTGGGGGTGTTATTTTCTCATTAGAGTCTCTTATAGTCCAGTCAATACGGTACTTGTGATGCACTTGACTTCCACTTGGTCCCCCAAGGTGCCGCTGCTTTTTGTATGCAGTTAACTGAATATTCCACCTGTGCCCATTACCTGCAGATCATGAAAGAAATCCTAGAGCACAAAATCAAAATCTACGAGTTCCCCGAGTCGGACGAGGAAGAAGAGAACAGACTTGTGAAGAAGATTAAGGTTATTTTTCCTCCTTTAAGGAACTACACAAACATTTGAATATATGTACACACGCCATAATCTTGACTTCCTCTTAAAGGCTACTCTAAAAGTTCTCTAGTCGTTTTCTAAATGCCATGTGTTCGGAGAGTTGGACTGGCGCTGAGGGTTAACGGTATCGTTGCAGGACAAGCTGCCATTGGCTGTGGTAGGGAGCAACACCATCATCGAGGTGAACGGGAAGAGGGCCAGAGGGAGACAGTACCCCTGGGGAGTGGCAGAAGGTAAGGACCCAGTGGTGACCACGTGATGTCATTGTCCACAGCAGACGGGGCAACTGAGTGTCAGTGCTCAAAGTGTCTTGCATTCTTCTTTTTCCTCTCACCAGTGGAGAACAGCGACCACTGTGACTTCACCATCCTCAGAGACATGCTCATCAGGTACCAACATTCAGTGCTGTCCTCATTGGACTGTGTTGTTTCAGCACTAGTTTAGGGTAATATTTGTTGCAGCGTTCAATTGTCCCTTAAAACATAAAACACTCACCTACGTGGTGTTTCCCAGTCGTATAATATTTGCTGGTACATTTCTGAGAAAATAGATAAATAAAATCGGATGAAAATAGAGGTTTTTCAGGTCGATACCGACCTTTTTAAAAAATAAAGTGAAATATATAGGCTAGAATCATTTTTTTTGTGGCGTATATCCACCGATAATAATCGGTAAGTCTCTAGAAAATAAGATATTTAAGTATTTGTAGTTAAGATGTTTATAGTTTTTTGTGTGTGTGAGGCTAAGACGTGTGTGTGAGGCTAAGACGTGTGTGTGAGGCTAAGACGTGTGTGTGAGGCTAAGACGTGTGTCTCTGCCCCCAGGACCCATATGCAGGACCTAAAGGACGTCACCAACAATGTGCACTATGAGAACTACCGCAGCAGGAAGCTGGCTGCAGTCACATACAACGGCATCGACAACAACAGGGCCAAAGGTCAACTGTCAACCAAGTAAGTCCATGACTAGTGTACTAGTGTAGGGGCTCTCTGCCTCGATGAGGAGCAGTAGGGGCCCCCCCACCCTGTCTTGATTTGGAGCAGTAGGCCCCTGTATCAATCTACAGCAGTAAGGCTCCCCCTCCTGTATGGATCTAGAGCAGAAGGGGGCCCCCCTGTATCGATCTAGAGCAGAAGAGGCCCCCTCTGTCTCGATCTGGAGCAAAAGAGGGCCCCTCTGTCTCCATCTGGAGCAATAGAGGACCCTCCTGTATCGATCTGGAGCAGTAGAGGCCCCCTCTGTCTCGATCTGGAGCAATAGAGGGCCCCCCTGTCCCGATCCGGAGCAATAGAGGGCCCCCCTGTCCCGATCTGGAGCAATAGAGGGCCCCCCTGTATCGATCTGGAGCAGTAGAGGGCCCTCCTGTATCGATCTGGAGCAGTAAAGGGCCTCCCTTTATCGATCTGGAGCAGTAGATGGCCCCCCTGTCTCTATAGAGCAGTGAAGGGCCCCCCTGTCTCGATCAAGAGCATTAGGGCTCCGCTGTCTCGATCTGGAGCAGTAGATGGTCTCCATCTGGAGCAATAGAGGACCCTGTCTTGATCTAGAGCGGTAGAGGGGCCCCCTGTATCGATCTACAGCAGATGGGGGGGGCCCCCTTTATCAATCTAGAGCAGTGGTTTTTGAGCCGTGACTCATCCTTCGAAGACACTGCAGTGACCCGCTTCACTTGCCCTGTTGGCACTACTGTTAATGCAGGCGCGCACGGCATACACCTCGGTGTGTCATTTTTGCAGGAGACATACTTCACACATACTATCACCCAGGACGGCACAACTAATTGTGAAGGAGGCAGCACGGTCCCTTTACAAGCGAAAAAATGCCAATATTATTATCAGACTTTCATTAAAAGGTTGAAGCACAGTGCAAATACGATTTTCAGCTTTTTTGCCCTTTTTTTTCCCACATTGAACACAATATTTCACAACAACTGAACACACTAACACAGAGCTACAACATAAGCTCCCACTGGTCGGGGTTTTGCTGTCATTAGTTTTAGTGCATGGTCTGATCGCCGCATGTTTTTTGTGTGTATGTTTTTGTTTTTAGACTTGACACAGTTGAAGGAATGTAAGTGGTCTTTTTTTAACTGTACTTAAAGCGCTTCCTGTAAGATCTCCTCCCCTCTCTCCTTTTTTCTGCCCTTCCCTGCTCCTCTGTATCCAGTCAGACCCCTGCCCTCCATCTTTCTCCCGCCATCTCTCTCTCTCTCGGTCTGCTTACATACCCCGCCCCACCACGCTCTTTGGGTGACCTGTTCCAAGACTGGCATCAAACTACAGCACAGGGTGGATGCAAATCATTTGGAAACCATGCTGGTGCAAATTCTGATGGACTTTGTCTCTCAGTCTGGTTTGACTCAAATTTCTAAGCTGGGAATGTAATGGCTTCTTTAAAAGAAACAACCAAAAAACAACCATGGACAATCTATGATGGGTTCATACTTAACATCGAGACTTACCATTAACCAATGTTTATTGACTCCTCCCACTCCCTGATTGGCTACTTCGGTTTATCTCCTCACAGCCTATTGGTCTTCGTCTCTTATGTCCCTTCCATGTGTCCCGTACCCGTCTCCTCTCCAACACCCTCCCCCCTGAGACCAGAAGACCTGCTGTCTGCTCACATCATTGGCTCTCACCTGGTGAAGAGGTTGCCATGACGGAGCCAAAGGATGCTGTCTAATTGTGTGTGTGTGTGTGTGTGTGTGTGTGTGTGTGGTTGTGCAGAAGCCCCCTGGCCCAGATGGAGGAGGAGCGGAGGGAGCACGTCTCTAAGATGAAGAAGATGGAGATGGAGATGGAGCAGGTCTTCGAGATGAAGGTGAAGGAGAAGGTGCAGAAGCTCAAGGACTCAGAGGCAGAGGTAACCGGCTGTTGACACACACACACACACACACACACACACACACACACACACACACACACACACACACACACACACACACGCGCATACAAAAAACAGCGTAACACACACTTTTTGCATACACAAATAGACAGTAAACACAGCTGCTGTTCTAATACCAACCCACCAACATCTTCGTGTAAACTTGGCATCATGGTGAGAAATGCTTTCCGAGTTGAGGCTCAGCCATTTGTCATTCAGTCTAAATACATGATATTATTTATCTTGTATTATTTTATTATATTATCGTGACAGGAGCATTCAGCTGCTAATGAAATTGAGCTGCTTGGGAGACACCAATTTGGTTAGATCAGATGAGAGAAGTTTAAACTGATGCTAACTTAAAAACAAAACTTCTGAAGGGCACTGGAGGAATTATTAAATGCGATCACAATCCATCATTAGCACATGTGGATTTAATGTAAAGAAATATGAGAAAAGATGAGAGGCAGAATAGTTCTGTGGTGTCCCTGATCCCCAAATCTGGCGTTTCCCTGAAAGAACCGTTCTCTCCAGTGCTCGAGTGCTGTTGTTTGTTTCTATTCCTGTCTGACCACGCCCTCCTCATTGCTCCTTGCTTCCTTCTCCTGCTTTCCTTCCTCCTTTCCTGCCTTCTCTTCCTCCTTTCACTTACATCTCCCCCTCCTCTCTGCACCTTCCCTGCTGCCTCCTCTCTGCTCGCTTTCCTTCTACTCCTCTCTCTCTCGCTCTCGCTCTCGCTCTCTCTCTCTTCCCCCCCCCCCCCCCCCTCCCTGTAGCTCCAGCGGCGTCATGAACAGATGAAGAGGAACCTGGAGGCGCAGCACAAGGAGCTGGAGGAGAAGAGACGTCTGTTTGAGGACGAGCGCGCCAACTGGGAGACGCAGCAGAGACTGGAGCAGCAGAAACTAGACGCCACCAGGTACACACCACACAAGCGCTCACACACCAAGTGGCAGCCGTGAGCTCCTGGTTCTGAAGCCCTGGCAGAAGTGACTAACGCTTAGCTCCTCTAGCGGCCTATAGTTGGCTTGCCTGATTAGATGCCAAAAGACCAAAGACCAGCCACACTTCTGGTCCCAAGTCAATGGAAAAATGTGATTTAAATTCTCATAATACAAAGCAAATACAGTTTTCCTTTGTTCGGATAGGATCTCAGTGGTTTGTTCATGTCCATATTTCTTTCTCTCTCTCTCTCTCTCTCTCTCTCTCTCTCTCTCTTTCTCTCTTTCTCTCTCTCTCTCAGAACCCTGGAGAAAAACAAAAAGAAAGGCAAGATCTTTTAAAACAGGACAGTTGGACCGGGCCACCCCAAGGTGTCGGGTCACCATTGTTTCCAGTTAGGACACCCAACGGTCTGCGGCACTGACCCCCCCTCCCCCCCCTCCAACCCCATCTCTCTCTCTCTCTCGCTCCTGCCCAACCACCATCAGTACCAGTGGGACTGTGGTTCCCCTGGCTTGGGGGGGTGTTGTGAGTGAAGGGTGGGGTTAGGGTGGTGCTCTGCATGTCCTGTTGTTTGAAATGCAACCAGAGGCTCCATCCCTCCCTCCCTCCCAGGCCATCTGGGGTCTTAGCCAAGAAATGGGTTTACCTTTTTATGGGCAGAAAATGACAAAATGGCAATAAAAACTAAACATCTTTAGAAAAGCCAAACCATTACTATTATAATTATAATTATTATTATTGTTGTTATTATTGTTATTGACGAATACAGCCCCAATGCTCCCTCCCTCGTGCTCCATCATTGCTAAAAGTTGCCCCCCCAGATTGCTTTTGGTGACTGGCATCTAGAGTTTTAAGGGATTTACAAAGTAACACACGTGCCAACAGTCACACAATCAAAGCGCTTGAATTGGTTCACGGGTCACAAATAATAGTATCTCTGCTCCCCTGTGAAGTATTGAAGTAAAAAAAAAACACAAAGGAACCAAAAAGCGAGACAAGGCAGTTGCCAGGTGTGTGTGGCGGGTGTCTCCTCTTGCCTCGCCGTGGCCCATCGCCGTGGCCCAGCGCCGGCCACCTCTCACACGCCAATACAAACACATGGATAATATGCACCTTGGGCTTTTCAACAACAAAATGGCTATCCCCCCCCCCCCCTCCCCAAAATGTAACGTTTACTTCTGTGTTTAGCCTGTTTTTTGTGTATTTCCATTAGCCTCGGACCACCGTGTATAACTTGATTAAGTGTTATATATTTCAGTTTATTTTTTATTTTTTTATATTTACCGAGCCAGCTGAAGTAATCCATTATTTTGTACGTTTGGATCATTTCTCATTGACTGAGACTGGCGACCCGTCAGGGTCTTGCCGGTTAGGAAGACATCTGCTTAATGGTAAGCCCAGGGCGTGAAACCGTTATTTCATTAAACTGTGGAAATAATGTTGGCAGGAAAATGGAACGGTTAAGACTCTTGGGCTATGTACTCTTATCTCTGTATTTGTAATTTTATTTTTCATTTGTAATGTATAAAGTCACTTAATAAACCTGTGATAATATGGAATTGTTTGTTGCTTTATTTTGGACAATATGGTACACGGACAACTTTTAAAATATACTGCTCCACTCCGGTATCGCATCAGGTATATTTTGCAACTCATTTGTTGCGCTAATGATGGATGGACACTAGATGGCACTAGAGCGCAGTAGGCGGACATTTTACCCTGGTGCGGTCCGTTCCGTTATGATCATTAACGCGCCCTAAAAAAAACTGAATATGACAAATATATGAAACTCTAGTTTCATATTTTTTACGGCAGCAATTCAACGGAACATAACGTTTTACGGCAGCAATTCAACGGAACATAATGAATCGTTTGAGCAACTCCAAGACGATATCAGAGTCCCTGCAACTTGGAGACATTTAAACACCAGAAATATATATATTTTTAAACAAATGTCATGCAAACAAATAGGCTTATTATTATTATTATTCTATGCTATAGGCTCACTCAGCTTCAAAACCTGTGATGGACCTTATTTATTTATTTATTTATTTGTGTTTCATCGGATTTTAGGTCCATATGGAAGAAAAAGAAAAAAGGATCCATCTAAAGATTCTTTCTTCGGTGATTCTCTTCTTCCTTAATAAAACAAAACGGGTTTCTTAAACTCACCTGTTGACCAACTGTCCTCCAGGTCAGTTGGTCTCGAGGAACGACACGAGGTGTCAAAAGCAAAGCGAGAATGATCGAAACTCGAAATATCCCAATCGATATCACGTGCACCATGATGATTTGTAGAGGTATACACACACACACACAGAAATAGATCACATTTCTTCGCTCGCCTCCATAGTTTCCCTTTATGTCATTTTTGCACGCCTTGAGCCGCCGTAGAGCGACACGCCCATTTATTATACTTTTGCTTTTGGAAATGATTGGTGGCGCGCGCGTTAAAGCCCCGATCCTTCTCGTTTTGAGCCTTTTTTTGTGGGGGGGGGGGGGGCTCATAACCATTCATCTCCTGGGCTACAAACACGACTAACAGAAAAACGAATGTTCTCATTAAACGAAGCGCTGTGCGCGGCGTTCATTTAGGGCGGCCTACATGTCGTGTGTCATTTACTTTCGTTTCTGTCAACTCGGCAACTGAAACATGTCCTCCCGCTTCTCCAAGGGGAGCGTGCATGTGTGGGTCCTTGTGACACTGGCGACAGCTCGTGTGATTCTTCTCGATGACAGCAACAACAACAGCAACAACAGCAACAACAACAGCAACAACAGCAACAACAACAAGAACACCAACAAGACGGTAGTTCTACCCTCCGAGACAGAAGAATGGGGGATCGAACCCGGGGACACCGTCACCGCTTTCAAGGTGCCCACTCTGGACGGGGAGTTCAGCTACTCCCCGGGGGCCCTGCCGGGGGGCGCCCTCATCATCCACGCGTTCACACACAAGTCGGGCTTCCTGGAGTGCATGTGGAACAACGAGTCCTCTCTGGACGACCTGGTCCGCGCGCTACCGGAGAGCACGCGCGTCCTGTTCCTGTCCAGTGACGACTCGGCCGCCGCTGACGCGCTATGGATGAGGGAGCAGGTGTACCGCGCGGCAACGAAGCACGGGTGTGCTATAAGAATACTACTACTACTTTTACACCGGCTTTATGTATACGTAACCCCGCCCCCATGTTAATATGATGTCTAACTTGACAGGAGTAATGAGGTGCTGTCCAGGCTGCATTTTTCGCCCGTTCCGGTGTTCGCGCTGGGTAACTGGATCCCCGGGGTGCTCAACTCCTGGGGCTGCGTCCGGCCCAAGTGTGGCCTCGCCCACGCTGTGTTCTCCAGCGAGGGTAGGTGGGGGTCTCTAGAGAGACCCGGCGGTGCTTAGATGTCAAGAGAGTGGTACCCAACGATGGAGATACGGTTGCAAGAAAAAGTATGTGAATCCTTTGGAATTACCTGGATTTCTGCATAAATTGGTCATAAAATGTGTTCTGACCTTCATCTAAGTCACAACAATAGACAAACACAGTCTGCTTAAACTAATACTACATAAACAATTATATGTTTTCATGTTTTTATTGAACACACCATGTAAACATTCACAGTGCAGGGTGGAAAAAGTATGTGAACCCTTGGATTTAATAACTGGTTGACCCTCCTTTGGCAGCAATAACCTCAACCAAACGTTTCCTGTAGTTGCAGATCAGACCTGCACAACGGTCAGGAGGAATTGTGGACCATTCCTCTTTACAAAACTGTTTCAGTTCAGCAATATTCTTGGGATGTCTGGTGTGAACCACGCCTCGCACAAAATAGCTCTCAGAAGACCTAAGATTAAGAAGTGTTGACATGCATAAAGCTGGAAAGGGTTACAAAAGTATCTCTAAAAGCCTCTAAAAGTTCATCAGTCCACGGTAAGACAAATTGTCTATAAATGGAGAAAGTTCAGCACTGTTGCTACTCTCCCTAAGAGTGGCCGTCCTGTAAAGATGACTGCAAGAGCACAGCGCAGAATGCTCAATGAGGTGAAGAAGAATCCTAGAGTGTCAGCTAAAGACTTACAAAAATCTCTGGCACATGCTAACATCTCTGTTGACAAATCTACAATACGTAAAACACTGAACAAGAATGAATGGAGTTCATGGGAGGACACCACGGAGGAAGCCACTGCTGTCCAAAAAAACCATTGCTGCACGTTTGCAAAAGAGCACCTGAATGTTCCACAGCACGACTGGCAAAATATTCTGTGGACAGATGAAACCAAAGTTGAGTTGTTTGGAAGGAACACACAACACTATGTGTGGAGAAAAAAAGGCACAGCACACCAACATCAAAACCTCATCCCAACTGTGAAGTATGGTGGAGGGGGCATCATGGTTTGGGGCTGCTTTGCTGCCTCAGGGCCAGAACAGATTGCTATCATCGACGGAAAAATGAATTCCCAAGTTTACCAAGGCATTTTGCAGGAGAACTTAAGGCCATCTGTCCACCAATTGACGCTCAACAGAAGATGGGTGATGCAACATGACAATGACCCAAAGCACAGAAGTAAATCAACAACAGCATGGCTTCAACAGAAGAAAATACGCCTTCTGGAGTGGCCCAGTCAGAGTCCTGACCTCAACCCGATTGAGATGCTATGGCATGACCTCAAGAGAGCGATTCACACCAGACATCCCAAGAATATTGCTGAACTGAAACAGTTTTGTAAAGAGGAATGGTCCACAATTCCTCCTGACCGTTGTGCAGGTCTGATCTGCAACTACCGGAAACGTTTGGTTGAGGTTATTGCTGCCAAAGGAGGGTCAACCAGTTCAAATCCAAGGGTTCACATACTTTTTCCACTCTGCACTGTGAATGTTTACATGGTGTGTTCAATAAAAACTTGAAAACATATAATTGTTTGTGTGGTATTAGTTGAAGCAGACTGTGTTTGTCTATTGTTGTAAAATGTGACACATTGTATGACCAATTTTACGCAGAAATCCAGGTAATTCCAAAGGGTTCACATACTTTTTCTTGCAACTGTATGTCTGGAACCTGTCTTCCAGAGCATCTGAGGTCTTGCCTCAACACTTTATTGGGCAACTTTGAATCAGGACACAAAACTGTTTTTCACGGGTTTATTTGTTTCATATGTACGTCTTTATTCTTTGACCTCCTTATACTTGTATTGTCTTCTCGGAGGGTGCTTTAAATCTTTAAAATGTGATATGACCTCTCTTAATGACTTTGACAAATGACAAATAGATTGGCAGGTGGATGCATTGACAATTCAATGTATCATCATAATAATAATGAGATTTCAATATGACTCATAACAGAATATTAATTATTGAATATGACTAGTAACAGAATATCATTTAATTGTCTATTTAAAAATGTACACTTTTCTGCTAATACACTGCATACTAAAGCTTAATAAATTGCCTTTATTCAAAATTCAAATGAATATCAAAATCCATATTTTTGAAGAAGCTAAATTATTGTTTCTTCTTCCCACAGGCTGGAAGATGCCGGTGATCGTCAAGCGTCTGGACGCCAGATACGATTGGCTGGACCGCTGGGATCAAAGGTCATACCAGCTGGTGGACGCTGGAGACGGGTGTCAGCCCTCGCTGGAGGTGGCAGGGTGCGTGGCCTGGGTCTCTGATGGAAACTGCTCCTTCTTTACCAAGGTCTCTGATCATGAGGATAGCTACAATATTACTTGCTCCAAAAACGTTATATTGTTATATGTGTAGCGTGTTATTCTGCACAAAGGCAAGGCAAGGTTCAAAGTAAACACACACATAGCCATAAAAATACAGGAAGAGAAAGTAGCAAAGGCAAATGTATTATCTTAATTTTGTATCCTTCCATTACTACCCCTTATACCGGCTTTTGGTGTTTCAATCTGGGAATTATTGTTATTCCATTATGAGCAATATTGAATTATTATTCTGTTACAGTAAGATTAACATATTATTCTGTTATGAGAAAGATTGCATTATTATTATTATTATTATTATTATTATATATTTTTTAATTATCATGATTCTTATTGAATTCTTATTGTTCTGTTATGAGTAATACAAATTATTATTCCGTCAAATTGAATTATTATTATTCTGTTATGAGTCATATTGAAATATCATTATTATTATGATTCTCATTGGATTGTCGATGCAACCACCTGCCAATCTATTAGACTTATTCCATCATTTGAATGTCCCCAAGTAGACCAGGTCCCAGCGGCACATATCTCTCTCCGGTGCATCTTCTAGAAGTGCGTCAAACCGGCTCACCGCATCGTCAGGGTGTTTTTAAAAGGCTTTAAAAGGCACTGTTACTAATACTGACCTGGTGTTTGCTGTGCCTGTGTGTTTTTCCACGAGGCCAGGTGCAGAGCATGGCCCAGTCCAACGCCTCGGGTGTCCTTGTGTTCACCGGGGACAGTACTCCCCTGCAGAACATGACCTGCCAGGGGGACGAGTGTTCCACCAAGCTGCCGGGCATCCCGGCGACCATGGTCCACCGGGAGGCGTCCGTGGCCGAGGCTCTAAGGTAGGGAGGCACGGGGAGGGAGGGGGGGTCGGTCACTGTGACTTGATGGAGGATTTAATATCGTCAAACGTTATACATTTATGATGTTGCAGATATTTGTATGATGTTGCATACATGTCTAGATTTTAAATTGGCATATTGGTAAAAAAATAAAAATTAAGAATTATTTATACTTCTGCCACCTGACACAAAGTACACGTAAAGTACACGTAACTGACAGTAGTAAAAGAGTAAAAAACATAATGTGTGTTGATCCAGAAGTTTTCTGTTTTAGTGTGAATATGTTATCTTATGTGATGGTGCTTGGTGGTTTCTACCAGTAATGTACTACTTCATGCTTTACTACTTCTTTAGACTCGGACAGGCGGTAAACGTCTCCTTCCAGGGTACTCCGTACCCAAGCATCTTTATCGCCGTCAATCAACAGGGGGAGCTGTCGGAGATGGGCGGGTTTCTATATCCATCGTTTAGCTTTGTCAACTGGCACGCCCAATGGTAACATCAGTCCTAGTTCTCCTTTTTTATACGGCCCACGGTCGTAACGTAAAGGTAAACAAAACTCTTGTTTGTGATGCTCCAACTCTATAGGTTTGAGTTCTCTGAAGGTCTCCGGACCAAGCTCTTGGCCCCGGCTCAGGTGGTCTCTGTGTTCGACAAGGTTGTGATGCGCGGGCACAGAGGAGCCGTCGCTACAGTGAAAATATCGGCAGGTACGGTTATTATTCATGTGTTCCTATAATTAAATAGTTAAAAAGGTTAATGTCATTGTTGCCATTATTATTATTATTATATCCTACTGTATCTCCTACTAAACAATGTAGGCCTTTCCTTGTGTAACCCCTCAAACAGAGAACACTACAGCCGTTCTGTCTGGTGGAACAGTTTTTTCTTCTCAGCCCCCCACCCCAACCTACATGCACCCACATTAAGACGCGCTCAGACACATCCTTCACTTGCACACTCCTATAGAATTAATTTAAAACATTTTCTGTAATTAATTCCCCCCCCCCTGTCATATCTCACCCCCCCCTAGGGGTCGCAGCCCCCCATTTTGGGAAGCACTGGGGTGGAAGATCTCAAAGTTGGCTCTGCTGAGTAAGCTTATTTCTCAAAACAAAAAATAAAGAGCAAATTAAACAACAATAAATAATAATAAATGACACAAGCTCACAAAAATATTTATATCAGCACACCAGCACACACACAAACATTTTTAATTAAATACATTTGATAAGAAATAAGATAAGAATATAAGCACACCACAGCATGTGTCCGATGTTGAAAATAGGTGGAGCTGGGTTGGGGATGGGTTGGGTCGAAGCATTTTGCTTCAATATTTAGGGTATTAGGGTAAAATACCCACATTTCCCCCGCAGAGATGCTCGACTCCCAGACGCTGGAGCTGGACATGGCGCTGTCCTGCCCGGGCCGCAGGGACATGAGCTGTGCCGCCTGGGACCACACAGTGCGGCTTCACATCTGCTGCCAACGGCTGAGCCCCTACTGTGACCTGGAGCTGGGCCGCTGGATCACCCCCTTCCGCAGGTAACACCCCGCTCCCCCCCGGGTAGCACCCCCCTCCCCCCCGGGTATCACGCCCCTCCCCCGGGTAGCTCCCCCCTCCCCCCGGGTAACACCCCCCTCCCCCCGGGTAACACCCCCCTCCCCCCGGGTAGCACCCCCCTCCCCCCGGGTAGCACGCCCCTCCCCCCCGGGTAGCACCCCCCTCCCCCCCGGGTAACACCCCCCTCCCCCCGGGTAACACCCCCCTCCCCCCGGGTAGCACCCCCTTCATGTCCTATATCCATCAAGAATGGATCTTGATCACAACTGCCTTGTCGTCATCATCATCATCATCATCATCATCATCATCATCAGCATCATACCTCAGTATCACATTGTTTTGAATCATACCTCTATATATTATATACTATATCTTATCTCAGAACTCTATTAATTGACGCAGCAGACCTTTTGCATCAATATGTGAAACAAAAGGTGGACACATTGACATGTTTTCCGCCCGTGTTGTAGCAGAGCTTTGCATGATCTTTCATCGATATGTGTCTCCGAAAATGCAACAACATCCTGTATACGCCTGTATGTGTGTCACGATAGTCCAATATCAATGAATGCGTCGAATGCCGCGAATCTGGGGGGGGTGTGGGGGGGGTGGTGGGGTTAACGGTGGTTCAGAGTCCGTAACGCTGCGTCCTCGCTGTGTTTGTTTTGGGTCAGAGGCATCGGCAGGTGGCTGACCGACGTGTCCCCGCTCATGCCCCTGCTGACCGTCGGCAACTGCACGCTCACCGCGAAGTCGCCCTGGTGGGTCAAACCCTGGGTGGTGTCCCTCAACCTGCGCTTCAGCACCAACCAGACGGGTACACGCAGCCGACGCCCAGAACCCGCTGCCGTGTGACAAGGCCTTTTAATAGATCCTTCACAGAACATTAGAACCGTGTTTGCCATTAAAATAACCTATTTTCACGCGACACACATAGGCTTACCGCATGATCGGGGGGAAATATCTGCACATATCTCATACCTACTCAATAAGTTATGTTATACCTGTTTTTATACCTAGTAGACATATTTCCTAGTAGGTATTTTTTACATCATTTAACCACTGTACATTGTATACTACTATGCACTTTACACTTTAAATCATTTTTGCTGTACTGTTCTTGTGCTGTGCAATGACAATACATTTGAATCAAATCTAATCTAATCTAAAAGTACCGACCAAACAAAACATTTCACTACAGAAACTGGCTCCGGTGCGTTTTAATCTGTTGTGGTGTACGTTGTCTTCAAATGTGCTTCTGTTGTAAATGTGTTTATTTTTTCAGTTACTGGGGAGAGTAGAGAGCAGCTCTCCTCCTTCCAGGTGATGCCCTTATATGGCGGCAGAAAGTTTGACAAAAATTACAACATGGGACGCCAGCCAATACAAATCCCCATTCCGGCCTCCACTAAGAAGGTAAAATGAAAGGTATTCCAAAAAAGGTTTTTAAGGCAATTGGATGTCAAATTTAAGTGTTATGGAAGTAAGATCCGCTCTGGACAACATTTGTCAACATAGTCTCTTAGTCACCAAGTGTAGTTTTTTTTATATATATTACACTGAAGCTTATCTCAATTCAATAGCCAGTTTAAAAAAATTAAAAATATTAGAGTTGGACAATTATTAGATATTATTGTTTATCCCATTTGAGTAGAATCATATCGTAATGATACGATGATGTTGTGATATCGCCATAAACAATTCTGTCGCTTACCTTGATGATAAGAAGCAAATTTGGTTAACTTTTTTTTTCTCCAGAATATTCTATTCAATAATATATAATACAAAGATTTGGATTATTGTAACGTGCGACTTTGCCATATATATATCTATCGATATCCCCAAAAAAGTCCTTGAAGCGCATCGTACAGCCCTACTACATAGACCCTACACAACTTAAATAAGTTCTGCGCTGTGACCTCCAGGTGCTGCTGTACGCGGTCATCACGGGTCACGGCAGCGATGACCACTCCTGTGGGGAGTTTTGCGTCACGTCGCACAACTTCCCCGTCAACGGCATCAACAACAGCCTGACGTTCCACGCCGCCGGTGAGGGAAAATTGCCCGAGATTGTCGGGATGAACTTAAAATGCTGCTTTACTTTTACGTACTGAAGCACCTCGTACTATTTTGTCGTTTTGCGTATATTGTTGCCTTTTTTGTGAAGTAATTTTTTTGTATCGTGTTTTGTTTTGTAATTTAAATCTAAATCTGGAGGATTGCATCCTCTTTATTAGTCACATACATGTACACACACACACACACACACACACAGGGACATTGGTTTCTCTGCATTTAACCCATCCTTGTATTAGAAGCAGTGGGCAGCAATTTTTTCGGGGCTTGAACCGGTGACCTTCCGGCTCCCAAGCCAAGTTCCAAACAGACTGAGCTACTGCCGCCCTTAACGTAATAACTTAATGCAATAGTTACACAAAGTATTTTAAACATCTGGCTGGGATCAATTGGGAAATGTAATAAAAAATAAAGAACGAAAAATATGGAAATATTAGATATTTCTGTATTTCTGTTAGTAATACATTTGAACTTCAAAACTATGCATCGAGATATGATGATTTTGATGACCTTTGACCTGATATGCTAATATATATTACACAAGGTAATTTCACTCATGAGTAATCACCTCAAACCAATCTGTGGCCATCCACTGTCCAATCAAACTCAATCTCCCTGTGTGTTCCCCGACTGTGTCGTCCAATTCGTGTGCTCCGTGGGTTCTAATTGTTCCGGGTTCCAGGTTCCCCGCTGGGCTGTGCGGTGCGGGCCAAGGAGGGGGTGGTGCCTAATGAGTACGGCACCTGGCTGGCCGGGAGGGCGGGCTGGTGTTGCGGGCTGCAGGTGGACCCCTGGACCACCGATGTCACCGGACAGGTGAGCGGTCCCACCTCGGGAACGGCAGCGTGTGGTACAGGAGGGGGCCGGGGGGAGTAGGGGTTAGGTTGTTGAGCTTCTGAAAGGTACTGAAATATGGTACGGCCCGAGAGAATAGATTATCATTTGGTTTTGTGCAGCCGGGCAGGATAGTCTAGTGGCTAGGGCAGTGGTTTTCAACCAGGGGTCTGCAAACCCCCAGGGGGTGCGCAGAGGTACTGCAGGGTGTCCGCAAACATGATTAATGCAAAAACCAATTCTTGCCGTCACCTTTTGTCCCACGTTTCACCCCAATTCCACCTTCAAGTCAGTGTTTGCTCAACAGGGAGGTCGAGGTCATCCACATAGATAGACCCAGGCCTCAGAATAATTGTTATCATAACACAGACCAGGGTCAGTCATCGTACAATGGAAAAGTTTGAGCCAGATGCATTGATTTTAATGATGTCGACATGGCTTATAACTAAGCGTTGAAGCTGGATATATTAAAAAGTGAATAAGGCATTATACATATATTATTAGGCCTATAGGCCTGGGGTAGAATGCAAAACAGCATTTTATCGAAAAAGATATAGTCGGTCCCTGAGCTGTTTCTCAATCCCCCAAGGGGCCCCTGGGCTGAACAAGACACCTGCTCTAGTGGCTAGGGTGACCGATTCCAAGAACAAAAGGTTCTGGGTTTGAGCCCCAGTGTCCGCAGTCGGCATGTACAGTGGGTGTCCTAATGAGCAAGACCCCCAACCAGAATGTGTACATTGGATGAAATTGTGTTTTAGCTAAACCCTGGGTGTGTCTCCTCCGTCCCTCCCCAGCTGGACCTGAGCGGCCAGATGTCCAACACTGTCCTGTACTACGGCTTGTTTGAGGGCCGGGACCCCAACCCCACCAAGGACCCGGGATACATCATCATGTCCTCCTTCCTGGTCTTCTACAAATAACAACACGCTTCTTTTTTACACAACAACAACATCAAAAATCTATGAACTTATTGATTGTGGATTGAAAGTCAATTCCAACACAACATTTTTCCTTTCTTACGTTATGTCTTTAGTTATGTTTAATCAGTGGGCAATCGCTACAAGTCGGATATGGTTACATGTCATGAAATCATTATCGGAGAACAAGAAGCAGCCCAGAGGTTGGCTGTGGATGCTGTGTGTGTGTGTGTATGTTAGCAACGGGCTAAATCCCGTAAATGTGTAACAATGTCGACAAAGGGTACTTTTTATTGGCCGGTGACCTTCCGGTTCCCTAGCCAAGTTCCAAACAGACTGAGCTACTGCCACCCGTAAAGTATCAACAATGCAATAGCTAAAAAGTATTTTTTTAGATCGTTAATTAGTAATTGAAAAATCTGGCTGGGATAGTTTTGAAATGTATTAAAAAATAAAGAAAGAAAAATATTGAAATGTCTGAGATATTTCTGTCATTATCGGAGAACAAGAAGCAGCCCAGAGGTTGGCTATGCCGTTTTTATGGGCTAAATCCATGTGTAACAATGTCAACAAAGGGTACTTTTTTGTGTGGGGGGTAGTTCCTTCTGACCTGACAAGGCTCCTCGCTGACCCCCATGATCCCTGAAATTATTCGGGACGCATGTATTTCGCCTTCTCCTCGGATAATTACGCATCATTTGTAATCCGACTTGAGGCAAAGTAAAGACCACATTGACCAAATATACACGTCGGAGATGAGTCATGTTCTGGTACGTTTTTCGGTTTGACTTCCTCCTCAGTGCACTGCTTGTGCACGCTTCAGGTTATCCCCCCCCCCCCCCCCCCCCGCTCTCTCTCTCTCTCTCTCTCTCTCTCTCTCTCTCTCTCTCTCTGGCCTACTTATGTGGTCTGAAGCACATCCAAAACAAGCTTTCAAACCCAGAGATTCATAAAACATTTTTCAGGGAAAGTTCTGAGCTCCAAGTTCTGAGAAAAGTAAAACATATTTCCTGTCACATAATGACAACATCTGTTTGGAACCCACAGTACGTTTATATTGTGTGTGTATCGTCTTTAATTATATTCATTTGGGAAGTACAATCAAATACAAAGTCACATTTTGAACACATATGACAAGGTTCTAGGTTACTCCCGGAAATATATATAATATAATATATGGATATTTTGTATCTTAGGTAATATATAATATTTTCGCTGTCCCGTTCTTTCACATCTTCTTTGTCGCACCCCAGAATCTGTTTTCAAGCATGCTCCAGTAAAACAGTATCGAAGAGTCTTTTGCTATTACAGTATATCGAAACATCCTTTAGTATTTCAGTATATATAATATATAGAAAACATTGTTAGTGCCTGCTTGTATTGCCGTTGGATTTAAGTAAGAAAACAGTGCTAAATCCTGACAATGTACATTCTAGTAAATATAAGATGCTATTTGTGTACTTTATTGTGTGTGTGTGTGTGTGTGTGTGTGTATCTCTGTGTATATCTTTGTGTGTATATGTGTGTGTGTGGCCACGCAGGCACATTCTACACCACACAGGTGTCGCGGCAAACCACTTCCGTTTCAAAGCGATTGCTGTTTCCCAGGCAACCGCCGTACCAGAACTTGGCGCATGCGTTGGCCTCAGGGTCGTAGTACCACCTGACCAGGTAATCTCGACACGGCCCGGGGTCCAGGGAATGTCTGCAAGACCCTGCGGAGAACACGGACAGATGAACAGAGAGGACGGACGATTGTATGTGTGTGTGGATGGATTTGATGGATGGTACACATTCATGCAGCAAAACCAACCAAACCCACTCAGTTACCTTTATCTAGCACTGTAGGTCCGAGAGGCGGTGTGGAAGGCGGGGCTCTACCCTGGGTGGGGGTTTCTACCACAGGGTCCGTGGGGGGTCTAGAGGGCTCCCGGCCGTAGGAGTGGACTCCTGTGTCCAGGGGGCCGACCCCTGTCGGGGGCCGACGGGGGTCCGGTCGGGCGTGCGGTCGAGGATCTGGTCGGGATGGATGGGGTTCAAGGCGGGGCCGTGTTGCTGGAGGACCAGGCTGGAAGAAACATACCCACAGCTTTTAGTCCTTTAGTCCTTTTAATCACCCACAGCAGTCTGGATAGTGTAGTGGTTAGGGTGTTTGACTCCTAGATGCAAGGTACTGGGTTCGATCCCCGATGTATGCAGCTTAGGATAGGTACGCTTTGTCTAGCTTCTTCACTATTCAGCGGACACTTTTATCCAAACTGACTTACTGTCATTTTAGATGTCACTAAGGAGCAGGTGTGTGGTTAGGCAATTTGCTCAGTGATTTCTACATTGGGGATCGAACCCAGTACCTTTCAGCTAGGGACTTGGAACACCATAGCCACTGGGCTATCCGGCTTCTGTTGTTGGTTGCGTTTTGTGGATCTGATTGGATGTTGTCAGAGGATGAGAGCTCCAGGTCTATGTTCCCTCACCCCCAGCTGAGTTATCCTGGGGTCCCCCGTGAAGGTGGGAGTGTCTGTGTCAGACCAGTTGGGAGGCTCCTGGATGTTTCCGGCCGCCTCTCCGGTCCCGGGGGAGGTTCTGCTGCTGGGGATGGAGCTGAACAGACCCGTGTCCTGCGTCTCACAGATCTTGCTCAGTATCTTGCCCTCCAGTTCTGTGAAACAGCAACACAGAAGGTGTTGTACTTACAGCAACTCTTTCATATCTATTCCCCCTGAAGTCATACAGATCATCCAGAAATAGCCAAGCTGCTTTGTTTACGAATCGCAGAAGGTAGGTGCCTAGAGAGCTAGAGAGTACTAGGGTAGGGAATGTGCAATCCAGGTCATATATTCATATTGTGGAAGTATTATAACCCCACTCGTATTACCCAAAAACCTGCTTTGATACTCTAATACCTAAAACCCCACTCAAGTGCCCATAACTAATAATAATAATAATAATTGAATACCCATAACCCCACACTTGTTCCCATTACCCTGCTGAAATACCCATAACCCTGCTCTAATACCCGTAACCCAACTCTAATACACAAATACCCATAAACCCGCTCTAATACCCGTAACCCATCTCTAATACACAAATACCCATAAACCCGCTCTAATACCATAACCCTGCTCTTATACCCATAACCCCGCTCGAATTCCCCTAACCCCACTCTTATACAGTAATACCCATAAACCTGCTCTTATACCCATAAGCGTGTTCTAATACCATAACCTTGCTCTAATACCCATAACCTTGCTCTAATACCCTTAACCCCACTCTAATACCCTTAACCCCGCTCTAATACCCTTAACCCCACTCTAATACCCTTAACCCTGCTCTAATACCCTTAACCCCACTCTAATACCCTTAACCCCACTCTAATACCCTTAACCCCACTCTAATACCCTTAACCCTGCTCTAATACCCTTAACCCCACTCTAATACCCTTAACACCGCTCTAATACTCTTAACCCCGCTCTAATACCCTTAACCCCACTCTAATACACTTAACCCCGCTCTAATACCCTTAACCCTGCTCTAATAACCATAACCCTGCTCTAATAACCATAACCCCGCTCTAATACCCTTAACCCTGCTCTAATACCCTTAACCCCACTCTAATACCCTTAACCCTGCTCTAATACACTTAAGCCTACTCTACTGCCCATAAACCCATAATACCCCAAATCCCACTCACTGGAAAGCGTTAAAAAGTCCGTGATGAGGAAGACGTGCTCTTTGTCGGGTTCCGACGCCATCAGGTGGAGCTCCTTCCGGAACTGCTCGTACAGCGTGTCGCTTTGGTTCACAACCCCGACGACGAACATCTCAATGCCGCTGCCGTGCGCCTCCTTGACGGCGCCCTCCAGGCTCACCACGTCCCTCTCGTCCGCCTGGCCGTCGGTGATGACCACCGCCACCTTGCGGACGCCGTGGCGCGCCCCCTGGAAGACGCGGTTGGCTTTGTGCACGGCGCTGCCGGTAAAGGTGCCCTCGCCCAGGTAGGCCATGGAGCGCACGGCCGACTTGACCTGCTCAGACGAGGTCGTGCCGCCCAGGTCTAACACCACAGTGTTGAGGTGGCTGTAGAGCACCACGCCCACCCGCGTGACCTCGGGGCTTACGGAGGCGCGGTCCACCACGGCGTTCACAAAGTCCTTGACCAGCTCGAAGTTCTCGGGGCCCACGCTCTCGGAGCTGTCGATAACAAACACCAGCTCCAGAGGGATCCGCCGGCAAGTCACCCCGCAGCCTGGTGGGGAGGGAGAGACGAGGAAGAGAGGGGAGGAATTGGGAGAGATGGGGCAGAGAGGGGGGGAGGGGGACAGACGAGGAAGAGGAGGAGAGAGGGGGGGAGGGGGACAGACGAGGAAGAGGAGGAGAGATGGGGCAGAGAGGGGGGGAGGGGGACAGACGAGGAAGAGGAGGAGAGAGGGGGAGGGGGACAGACGAGGAAGAGGAGGAGAGAGGGGGCAGAGAGGGGGGGAGGGGGACAGACGAGGAAGAGGAGGAGAGAGGGGGCAGAGAGGGGGGGAGGGGGACAGACGAGGAAGAGGAGGAGAGAGTGGGCAGAGAGGGGGGGAGGGGGACAGACGAGGAAGAGGAGGAGAGAGGGGGAGGGGGACAGATGAGGAAGAGGAGGAGAGAGGGGGACAGACGAGGAAGAGGAGGAGAGAGGGGGACAGACGAGGAAGAGGAGGAGAGAGGGGGCAGAGAGGGGGGGAGGGAGACAGACGAGGAAGAGGAGGAGAGAGGGGGACAGACGAGGAAGAGGAGGAGAGAGGGTGAGGGGGACAGACGAGGAAGAGGAGGAGAGAGGGGGACAGACGAGGAAGAGGAGGAGAGAGGGGGCAGAGAGGGGGGGAGGGGGACAGACGAGGAAGAGGAGGAGAGAGGGGGGGAGGGGGACAGACGAGGAAAAGGAGGAGAGAGGGGGAGGGGGACAGACGAGGAAGAGGAGGAGAGAGGGGGACAGACGAGGAAGAGGAGGAGAGGGGGGGCAGAGAGGGGGGGAGGGGGACAGACGAGGAAGAGGAGGAGAGAGGGGGCAGAGAGGGGGGGAGGGGGACAGACGAGGAAGAGGAGGAGAGAGGGGGACAGACGAGGAAGAGGAGGAGAGGGGGGGAGGGGGACAGACCAGGAAGAGGAGGAGAGATGGGGCAGAGAGGGGGGGAGGGGGACAGACAAGGAAGAGGAGGAGAGAGGGGGCAGAGAGGGGGGGAGGGGGACAGACGAGGAAGAGGAGGAGAGAGGGGGAGGGGGACAGACGAGGAAGAGGAGGAGAGAGGGGGAGGGGGACAGACGAGGAAGAGGAGGAGAGAGGGGGACAGACGAGGAAGAGGAGGAGAGGGGGGGCAGAGAGGGGGGAGGGGGACAGACGAGGAAGAGGAGGAGAGAGGGGGCAGAGAGGGGGGGAGGGGGACAGACGAGGAAGAGGAGGAGAGAGGGGGACAGACAAGGAAGAGGAGGAGAGGGGGGGAGGGGGACAGACGAGGAAGAGGAGGAGAGATGGGGCAGAGAGGGGGGGGGGGGGACAGACGAGGAAGAGGAGGAGAGAGGGGGATCAACTCATTTGTTTAAAACAAGATAAGACAAGATAAGATGTACAGGTATACAAGAATATTATTTTTTAAATGCCATAGTTTTATTAGACATTGCACACAGTATTAAAATGCAGTTCAATGCGATAGATGTCATTTTGATTACATAATGCAGGATTTTGCCTTGCCATATAGTGATGGTGAGAAAATCCTTGATGATTATCGTCATATTGATTCCAACAATATTATACAGTCCTAACCTTTTTTTTTAATCAATTATTAATCATAAGGGTAAAAAAGACAGACTTACTGCAAATGGATTTCACTATTGTTATGACTTCAGTCCTCTATAAAAGATGGAGATGGGGTTTAGAGCAACATTCATATTCATCATTCATATTCAACATTCAACAAGATGAATACAGTCCACGGTGCTTACCGTAAGTCCTGGCTCGCCCTTCTGTCCTGCTCTGCCCTGTCAGCCAACACAGGAACAATATTTACATGAGAGATGTATAGACTTTGCGGGACACACAAGTTGAAACAGATGATCACTAGTCAGTTCAACAGGGACCATCGCAGTCTTAGAGTAGTAGCTGGGAGGCCGCTTGGCAAAGACAGCTAAGACTGGATTCAACCAAACGAAGGGCCTGACCAGCTGTCAGACTGGGAGGGAATACTGAGTTTGATGGTATAACAGTTATAGTAATACAATAATAGTAATACAATAATTCTAACAGCAGAAACAGTAAGAGCAGTAATAATATCATAATCATAACAGTAGAAACAGTAATAGCTCCAGTACCCAGGGTCCCACAGGCCCTGGCTCTCCAAACTCTCCCTTGTCACCAATTCTTCCGTATTCTCCATTGAACCCTCGCTCGCCCTGCGAGAGGAAAGCCACAATACTATTTATTAGTCTGTCATGTACAAAATGTTCTGTTTATTCTGAATGCTTGGATAAAAATGACAATGATTATTATTTTAAGGACAATGTGACAAATATGATTAACAAGAGTAGAAAAAGGGTTATTCTTCATAATAATATAATAATATTATATAATATTCTTCACAATTTCATCTGGTATTTAGCAAAACACTTTCTACATTCTTGTGTGTTATTATTTCTGAGAAAATATTTGACGATCGCAGGTGTGTTTGTGTTGGACTAGAAGCTCTCAACGTTACTATTTATTAATTGATCAGCTTTTATCAAAAATGACTTACAGTGAGCCACTTCTAGAACCTTGGAGTCTAGAAGCTTGGAGTCAAACAACCTAACCATTTGTCACCATTACTTTAATCCTGTCCATGTTACCCTAACCCTGTCCAAGTTACCCTAACCCTGTCCATGTTACCCTAACCCTGTCCATGTTACCCTAACCCTGTCCATGTACCCTACCCTGTTCATGTTACCCTAACCCTAGTTAGGCTAGTCCAAGTTACCTTCTCCCCCTGTAGACCCACACCTGAAGGGCCCCTGGGTCCTGGGGTCCCCCTGTATCCAACCTCCCCCTGGACACAGAGTTAACAAACAAACAAACACACAGCATTAAATCAGTGTAAACAAACAAATAAGCCTAGTCAAATATCCACCATATAATTAAGTGTTGTTGGAATTAGGATGATAATGATTATTATAAGTGGTGGTGTAGTGATAATAATAATAACAATAATAAGGCACATTTAAACGCAATAACATTGAATAAAGTTAGATCCCATGGTAAAACAGTACCTTGGGTCCTTGAATGCCTTCTCCAGGTACTCCTTGGTGGCCTGGGGCTCCTGTTCGACCAAGTGACCCCTAGTATGAAAAAAAACGATTGCCAAATACTTAGCTGGCATTGTGGCGTACGTGTGAAATGGTAATGCCACTGTATTGCAGTTTTGACCTGTGACCCTTGGGTCGTGTACCCTTCAAAAATGTCTACTCAAATGTACCATCAAATATCTTTAGCTTATAAGCCAGCAATGTCCCCCGACCCCATTTACGTTTCAGGCGACCCCCGAGTGGGGTCCCGACACCATAGGTTGGGAAACACTGCTGGATTGTAACAAGTCTTCAAAAGGGTTGTTGTTACCTTAACACCAGGTACAAGGGGCCCTATAGGCCCAGCAGGGCCTGTGGGTCCAGGGTAGCCTCTTTCCCCCTTAACAAAGTATGAACAACACAGAAATTCACTTACAATAAAAACATTCATTCTAAATTAATATGTTCCAAATCCCCCGAAAATAGCGCGGTCGCCTCACAACCGGAAGGTTGCTGGTTCGATCCCCGCCTCCTCCTAGCAAAAGCTGTCGAGGTGTCCATGAGCAAGACACCCTAACCCTAACTGCTCCTGACGTGCTGGCTGTCTCCTTGCATGGCTGACTCCGCCGTCGGTGGTTGAATGTGTGTATGAATGGGTGAATGTGAGACTTGATATGTAAAGCGCTTTGAGTAACCATTGGTTAGAAAAGCGCTATATAAATGTCCATTTAAAACATTTTGAAAAACTGACTGATGAGTCAGAAATTGCACTTTTGGTCACTGTCACTACAAAGAAATGTACAACTGTACAAAAAGTAAGAGAATGTTTGTCAGGTAAAGCTGCATGCTTAACCATTTTGTACCTTGTCGTTTCGAGAACACACAATGCATCACAACCTATGTTATGGAAATGTGTAACAAAGCTTCAAACTGAATTGGCCCATCTCACCACTAGATGTCAGTAATTGTCATATTAACTGTGCCGACAGTAATCTTGTAGACCGTCAGACACCTCGCTGCTCGACATACCAGCATATTTACTCTTGTCTGCATGAAGCATTTTCACCCTGTGTTTGCATGGCTTTAGCTTCGTATTAATGTTGAACGAGCCCGACAAAAGTGACGGACGGACTCAATTTCATTAAAGAGACACTTTGAGGCTTGCTCATTTACAGTCCTTAAGAGAAGACCTCCGAGAACATTGTACCTTTTCGGCTGGGTGTCAGCCGAAAACACCAAAAACAGACCAAAACTGTAGTCACTAGTCTAGTCTACTAGTCAAAGTCTATTCAAATATAGTTGTTACCATATCTCCGGGTAAACCGGCTCCCTCTGGTCCAACTCCTCCTTTCGGTCCAACCTGCCCTTGAGGTCCCTGTCAGTGCAGACGAGAAGAGTGATCTCACCACTGAGCTGATACTGATGCATATTGTACCAGCAGAGATGAGGGTACAGTAAGGTACGTCTACTCACTGGGAGCCCAGGAAAGCCGGGTGCACTTTGACCAGAAGATCCAGACTGTCCTGGTAGTCCTCTTTCTCCCTGGAGAACACAGAATATTTAGTTTACTTAAACATGTGCACTGTTATAGATCAGCAGTTCCCAACCATTTTATCATTGGAGCCCCCACCACTATTTACATGACAAAATCTGCTACTAACTACTACAATTATTATTATTATTATCGTTATTATTATTAATATTATTATTATTATTATTATGATTAGTGCTAGTAGTAGTAGTAGTAGTAGTATTACCAGTATTAACCCAGGTTGTGAACCACAACAATTCCATTGAGTGTTTCCAGTGAGTAATCTCAGTGGACCGAATTAATTAAGGAATTCATTCATGTCTTCTTCTCTTGGTCCACCTATTTAACTCCCAACCCTTCTGTTTCAGTTCATCCCGGGTTCCCAGAAAGGAATCTGGATCCACACCTGGTACCGGGAGGGACTCTCGACTCTAGCCAGTCCCTAGCCAGTTTCAGCACTGTTCTCATACGAAAACCCACAACTGAACGAAGCTAAGGACATTAAACTGACTCTGGGTCCAGTGCCAGATCTCCCCGGGGGCCGATGTTTCCAGCTGGACCGCTTAGACCCGGATCACCCTGGAAGGAGACAGGAACCAGAATCAGTGAACAAACCCCATGTGTGTTGTCCTGCTGACAGCTGTGTGTTTCGGCAAACACGTGGCGGGGTCTTACTTTGGCGCCGGGTATCCCTCGTCCCGGAGGTCCAAGAACACCTGCGAGGCCGTTGGTGCCTGGTTCCCCCTAGTGGTAAACACACAGACCCGCACACAAAATCTCAAACACGTGTTAATTAAAGATTCCACCAATTCTTGATCAAATCAAGACACCAATGACCATCAATTAATCAATGTCAAATCATCCTTGACATGAATTCCATTGTAAAAAAATAAAAATAAAAGTGCCCAAAACAATATTTTCAAGAGAATCCCTTGATATTCACATTGCTCATACAGACAATGTGCTTGGGAATGTTGGCCAAAGAAGGCGTTCTAAAACCACATGCATCAGGGAGACCGCTCAGTCCTCTTCCGTCACATCTGTGAATCGCTGTGTACAAACCTTGGGCCCGATCGGCCCGACAGGCCCAACTATCCCCGACTGGCCTCTGTAGCCTCTCTCCCCTCTTTCTCCCTATAGATAGAGAGAAATGCAACAGCACATATTAATCACGCCATGTCATTGGAACATGGAAGGCTGAAAAAAACCTTCCGACTATTATACTTTTTAGACCAAAGTTGCGCTCATGTAGGAAGTGCAGATGACGAGCTAAAAGTGTTTAAGCTGTAAGGGTGTTATGCTAAATCTTTTTTTAAATACCCTTTGATAAAAGTATTTACCAAATTAAGGTTAGTGTAATGACTAAATTAAAGTAATTAATTCAAGTATTGAAGTACATAACATCACATTGAAAGTACTACTTGATACAACATCACAAGCTCATCTTTTTTTTATACTTCATACTAAGTTAGCTTCCGACC
Organism: Muraenolepis orangiensis; assembly: GCA_027704905.1. Classification (NCBI taxonomy): domain Eukaryota; kingdom Metazoa; phylum Chordata; class Actinopteri; order Gadiformes; family Muraenolepididae; genus Muraenolepis; species Muraenolepis orangiensis. The sequence goes on along the minus strand of CM051008.1, from coordinate 7,808,282 downwards.
TGGCATGCAACGAAACATGAAAATAAAAATCAATCAATCTGGTACCCTCTCTCCAGGAGCACCTTTACCGGGGGCTCCGTCTGGTCCTCGCTGCCCTGGGAAGCCGACTTCACCCTGTGCATTCAAACACACACACACCGTAAACTACCAGGGAGGGAGCACCACACCTACCTGGTGAACTTAGATAGATCCCAGTGAGTTACCTTTAGTCCTGAAGTGCCATCCAACCCTGAGGAACCTGGGATACCTGATAGACCCTTGACTCCTGGGTCTCCCTGAGAGAAGATGGACAGGTCTGGTCAGACGAGTGCACACCTCAGGATGGTGCGCACAGAACACCTGTCTAAACAGGTGCACAACACCTGTCCAAACAGGTGTGGATGGCACAGTGCGCACAATATCTAAATGATCATTTGTGTACACTCACCAAGAACAAACTGATGCATTGACACAATCTTTCTTTCTATCACTCTGTCTTCTTCCTTGTGTATCTTCCCTACTCTTACCAGACTAATAACAACCATTAACACACACATCAACATCACAGAGTGAGTTACCTTGGGCCCTGGCTGGCCTATGACTCTCTCTCCTGGTACGCCAGTCGACCCTGGAAACCCTTGGTTCCCCTATCAGGATCACAGCATGAAGGTCAAGGAACTGAGAGAAATACTTTTGAACAGAAAATGCTTTTAAATGACCTACTTTTTACATTTACTTGAGTATTTTTTGTACCAGTGTCATCACTTCTACTTGAGTACATTTTCATCAAAGTAACAGTACTTTAAGTTGAGTAGGATTGTTTAACACTCTTTCCACCCCTAGAGGGCACTGTTTCAAACAGTGTGGGTCTCACCTTGAGTCCCGGTACCCCAATCCCGTGGGATCCTCTTTCTCCGGGCACACCCGTTGCACCTGGATCACCCTGAAAAGGAGGAAGAGTGGAGGGTGGAGCTGTTTACTTCATAGTTCATACATTTCTCAATTCCTCCACATGTCCTATCTGGGATTAATAAAGGACATCTTATCTGAATTCTAGTGTAACCTGCATGTCATTCAAAATGATCCCAATGGTGTAAGACTCAATCACATATT